>OY757925.1:63574171-63610306 GCA_963585895.1 Sepioteuthis lessoniana | reverse complement strand
TACCTAACACATACTTAGGGGAAGAAGGAAGTTCATACCGTTTCCAAGAGTGATTGCCCAACAGTGAACGGAATAGAACCATTGAAGTTCGAACTCGCTTAACTTCAATGCCACAGTTCCGCATGTTAAGCGCTACACTCGGACAACTTCCGATGTTAGATTAAAGTTGCCGAAATAGCCATGATTGTGTAAAAGAGACGGGGTAGGATAAGTATTTTGGAAATGTGGCGAATTCAAGATTGCTCTTCTTATTCACATTTGCATAAATAAGGTTCAGCGACCGAGAAGAACTGTTAAATAGCCATGCATGAATATGTTCAATGTACATAGAATGTTCATAACTCGTATATAGATAACATAGGAATCCCGAAAAACAAAAAACACTTACGACTTCTTTGTTCAGGTACGAAACTTTTTATTACCTTTGAGTTTAAAGGTTTTCTGATATAAGGAGAGTGATACACTATCTTTCTAGGCTGACTTTTCCCTCTGCCCGCCCCCATCGTGTGCGGCGCCCGTAGCGCACAAATTCGTCTGGCTTCGCCCTAGTCTCAATCTCAACTCACTGACTTTTCTCAAATCTCAGCCCACGCTTCCGGTGCGTGACGTCACTCACATCCCTGGTGACATCCCTCTCTGGGATTTTTATAGTGACATCTCTGAATGACACATCCGCTCCGCACGGGCGCGTGAACACCTGCGCTTATGTTTGCACCTAACTAACCCATGCACAGAGCCGAAAGGTTCTCAGCCCAACTAAACCCAAAGTCAAGATATATAAAAGGAAATCCCCCGGCCATTATATTACAGAACGAACTATTGTGTTAGCAGAGCGTTTATTCTAAGGCTAAAAGCAACAAATAAATGAATTGATACTTCGTTTAATTCTAACAATTTATTAACCAGCACGTGAAACAAGGAATGATAATATACGGTCTTTCCTTTGTATAAAGTTGATTTTAAGGGACTTACCGGCGTGCTGAAGAAGATATCTGGTATCTTAGGGTTGTCTCTATGAGAGCTTTTAACGTCACTGCCTCACTAAACGCCTGGTGGAAAATATCTGACTCGATTTTGGATTTTGGATTTTGCGGCAAGACTTCTGGGCCCATCCCGTGATTAGTATATCCAATCACAGAGAGCCCTTCCCCCACTCACTCTATACACAGGAATTACAATTTTACAGACACCAAAAACGTTTACCCATGCCCAGTCTGCTGGGGCCGTAAAATTTACAAAATGCATCTCTGCAGTAGGGTAAGAACCACTATATATATTTACGAGGCACTCGCTATTTTTCAACGATATTCCTTTTATATACCTTTGCAGTCGTTTTTCTTTCTGGAAAAATGCTGGAGCTTAAGAGAATGAGGAGTACCCCTTCATTGCCATTGCTTTCAGGTCCACTATGGCCCGCAGGGGAAGAACCTGATAGTGTCCTATCAATTGGGTAATGGAACTGTTTGACATTTAAACTGAGCGCAAATGCCTTATCTTAAATTGAATTGTTAAAAATAGAAGCGTTTGACCATTTGAACTGAGTGTTAACAAAGGACTGATGTTTAATAGAATTGGTAGGGATACTATTTACCAACCCCTCCGCTTGGGCAGGATATGACACAAAGTCAATTTCTAAGCAGAGTTTAACAGGTTTGAATTCAGAGTTTTCCTTCTCCTAGACTAGTTGCCTAACCAAGGCTGAAGAACCTAGTCTGTTCAACTATTTACCCATAGCTGGAGGGAGAATAATTGGATTCATATGTTCCCCAAGGGTATTAGTGCTATGTGAAATGCAATCAGTCTCGTCCAGGATTTGAACTCGTGTGGCCGTATCCATTTCCTACGACGATAACGACTACACCACGGGAATTGTTAGGGATAGATAGCTATACTTGGAACTATTTACCTGTGTGCAAATGAATGAGCTTTGGCTCGTTTAAAAACTTTATGAACAAAATGAGTTTGCAAATCATATATATTTAGTATATATGTATGAAGAGGATTTAACATTAAATAAGCTACAATGATTGATATATCATAAAACCAAACCAATCCAAACCAAATCAAACCATCCAATTTGCCCAAAATTAGCAGATCTTAGAGGAAATTTACCGTAATATAAAAGTATGAATTTGCTCTCACCTTTTCAACCCCCTCGATGAGAAAGTTTTTAATCGAAAGGAAAAGCTTAGGTGGTTTACCAGCACACCATTTCCTTGAGGATATATTTCGAACCCTACGAGTAATTAATTCACTGTTAAGGTTTTGTTTCAGAGAACGTTTTGCGTTGTCGAATTTGAAAGGTGATTATCAATTACGGATACTTGTTCCCAAATAGAAATCATGCCATTAATCTTCATGCCAGTTTTGTTGTTTCTTACACCATGATGGAAAGAAATAGACATACATCGTTTAATAATTATGATTACCTTTATTTAATTAATCCTTCCCGTTGGCTTTAGGATACGCGGATCTTGTGACTGTCATTTTTGATAGAGGAAAAATTATACAGACGAGAATCTGCATTTTATAATTGGCAGGACCCTATCTGGTGCTTATATTCCGGGTTTGAACATACCCTGGAGTAGAGGCTACGAAAGAGTGCACTCCCCAAAGCACGAAACGGGAACCTCACAACCGGATGCAGTTAAGTGTCTAACCCATTTCTTTTTACAGCGTACTTTTGGCCACATTGACAAGGCTTTCGGGCCCCTACGAGCTATGCAACCCTCTTAACTTGAATTCCCACCCTGTCAATGAGGTTTAGAATTTTGCAGGAAAGTAAAACTCTATCAAAAGGATTATCCTCGCTATAATAGTAACTGCATCCGAGATGTTTGAGTCCTTGTGGCGTTATTGCTATCGTGTTGGACTGCGACACCTTAGTAAGCTGTACCATAAGACCAACGTTTTGTGCTATAAAGAAAGAAGTCCGCAGAAAAAGAAATACTCAAACTTGAAGGTAAGGGAAGAAAATATAGCAGGTATGATCGCTGCAACTCGAAAAGTTCATTTTAGTTGCGTCGTTCTTCTCCCTTCCTCTTAGTGTTTATGGGGTGTGGGTGAGAGCTAGCTGTTTGACACACGCTTGTCATAGAAGACTGGGTAGGACGGATAGGGGCCTCGGAACCTTTGACTCGCCTGTTTTGAAAGCTGCCTTCAACTTTCTCAAAATCTCGTTACTTGTTTTCTGATATAGAGATTTTGGAGAACAAATCGAAGATCCTCGAATGTTCGATGTCACTAGTGAAACACGTGATAATACATCTGGGATTATTTTAAAATCACGTCTAACTTTGCAGGTCATTCTGCTCGCACGCGCTAGTCTCGTTCACTGATTGACGACAGTGCCCATGTCCGTTATATTACAAAGCGAGTTCGAGTTCCAGTCATGCTGTTAGGTTCACATTTGTACTAATACTTTGAGAAAGGTTTGAATTCCCTAATTTCCCTCAGCTAGTGATTATATAGTACCACTACACTCCTTCTACAAGAGTGGCTTTGGCATTAAATATCCCACGAATGTTGATATGCCAGAAAACAAAGAAATCAGACTATTAACTGAATCCGATTGTGAACCTCTAGTTCTGGAATTCTTGGGAGTCTGACATAATAACCCTTAATTCTAATTCCACTTTAACCAGAAAATGAATCAAATTGCACGATTAAATAACCCCTTAAGAGTTGATATACTGTTAAACAAAATTAAACAAAGTTTAGTGGCAGTTCCAGGACACTAACTAGCCGAGTTGAGGTACATAAATAAAAATAAATATAACACGAATTTGAATAAATCAATCTAATTACAACAATTTCCTAGCAGGACTCTGACAGGATCGTAATCCGCGCATGCCTGAAAAGAGGAACCTCCTGACGCCCCAAAAAATTCTTCCTCAGTTCTCTCACATACCTCAACTAAGTGGACGTTCTTTTACTCTCGGTTGCCAGTTGGAGCACACGTGCCAGCTCGGGCCTTCTGGCAAAGTAACGTTTAATGTCTCCAGCTCCTAGCAGCGTTAGCTGAACATACCGACTGATTACCAACACACATGTTGAACCCTCAGATTCAAGTTTACCAAAAAGTGATCCCTGAGATTTCTCTAACGCCTAAACGTGGAAGCATGGTTATTTCTACTGTTTCAGGAAAACATTCCCAGCACAAAATTGTCGTAAACCACGAAAATAAAAATAGAGTTTTAAAATAACTCTGTCTTTTTCTTTTCCTTTTTCAATTCCTTTGCAGTTTCGACAAACAAGAATAAGATAAGTGAATGTTGATAAGAAGAAAAGACAGTTACCAACGTCATAATTTTCCGACATCACTCCACTAAAACCTTCTTCTACCCCAGAGAGTAAAAAGGTCCCATCTAAAAAGCAAAAATGGTGTTAGTGAAAAAAATTAATAAAATAATTATAGAGAAAAGAGTTCATTTAACTTTTCAAAAATATCTTTAGTTATTCACTTTTTCAACCATTTATACTTCTGTCGTTATTTTTCATTTTTCCCCCCTTCTGCCGAAATCTGTTCGAGTGATTTATAACCTGTTTAATATCACCAGTCACATGGACTTTTTTTTAAAGCCTTGACAATAATGATTTGGAAAGATGAGGTGCAATGAACCAACAAATAAATAAATAAAATTCCCTTTATGTTCTTGTAAAACATGTCAAATAAAATCGGTAAAGAAACAACGGCTTCGTCTTCCTTTACCTCATTCTTCTGAAAAGTATTTATATCTTCTTTTTCTTTTCTTTTCTTTCCTTCTATTTTACACGTGCATAAAACAATCTGAAGATTTATAGGAGAGTAATAGCGACGTGACGCAAACAAAGAACCAAAGCCTTTCACCTTGCCAGCATACCAGAGCGTGATATCCCGAAGGTCAATAAAATATTTTGGGGGGGTAGGAAAAAAGATCTAAAGCTTGTGTGTCGGTATGCTATAAATTCCCTGCCTCCTGGGAGGTTATGGTGTCATGATGGGTCTCCCTGATCAATGCGAGCTTCTATGCCATTCCAATATATACGGTGTGAATTATTATTATTATTATTACGCTTTGCGAGTTTTGCGCACCTGCGTTGGCTGGTAGTCTTCTATTGGTATTTGAGTGACAGCAAGTCTCCCTAGGTTTCCAGGACTCTTCTCTGTATTGTCATCGATATTGTCTCAATTCTCCCTCCAACTTACTATTCTTGCAGTCTTTTTTCAAACTTTCTGGACCGTTCCAAGTACACCAACTATAATTGGTAATACCCTCACTCACATGTTCCCCAGTTGTTTTAGTTTTTTTGGAGAGAACCAATTATTTAATTATCTGTTCGTTTTCCTTTACTTTCACTCTGTTCTACTCTGAAACGGATTATTATTATTATTATTGAGAATTTTTCAAACTAGCGTTAGCTAATAATTTCTCACAGAAGTTTGAGTGACAGCAAGTCTCCTCACGTCTCCAGGACTCTTCTCAGTGTTTTGGCTGATCTTGATAATGCTGACGTTTTGATGATCTCCACTCGCCCTCCTATTTCCTAGTGCTCCAGTCCCTTCATTAATCCTTTGGTGACTGTACCTATCACACTCGTTAAAATTAATATCACCGTCACTTTCATGTTCCATAGTTTTTTTCAGTTCTCTAGCCAGGTCTCGGTACTTATTTCTCATTTCGCTTTATTTCAGCTTTACCCTGTGGTCAGCCGGAACGGCAAAGTCCACTCTTCAGCAGTTTCTTTTTTTGTTGACTATCACTAGGTCTGGTCTATTGGCCGAATTTAGGTGATCTGTTTGTATCTCAAAGTTCCAGAAAAATTTGTGCGTCTCATTTTCCAAGATAAATTCTGGGTTATGTATATACCATTTGTTCTTATGGTCAAATTTAAATTTCTTGCACAGTTCCAAGTGGATCACCTTGCCCACCCAGTCGTGTCCAATTATATACTCATTTTGTGCTAACTTACTGCATTCGCTTTTTATATGACAGATATCTTTATCTCTATCACAATAAAACCTACATCTGCTATTTTGTTGTATCTTGTCAATTATTATTTTTATCATCATCATTATTATTATAGCGAGTATTTCACACCAGCAATAGCAGATGGTCTTTCAATGGAGACTGAGTGACAGCAAATCTCTATCAGGTATCCAGGACTCTTCTCAGTATTCTGGTCGATCTCAATAATGCTATAGTTTGGATGATCCCGCCTCGTCCTCCAACTTTCAACTCTTCCAACCCCATCATCATACCTTTGGAAATCGTTCCCAGCTCACCAATTACAATTGGTATCGACCTCTCTCACGTGCCATAGCTTTTTTTTACTTGTCTGGCAAGATCTAAGTACTTGTTAACCGGGATGTCAAAGTCCACAATTCGGTAGGTTCTTTGATTTATTTTGTTTTTGATTTTGTTTTTTGTAAACTATCTCTTGCTCTGGTCTACTGGCCGGGATTAGGTGACTTGTTTGTATCTCAAAATCCCAGAGAATTTTGTGAGTCTCACTCTCCGTGACGAATTCTGGTTTGCACATTTATTATTTGTTCGTATGGTCAAATTTCCCTTTCTTGCACAATTTGCAGTTGATCACCTTTTCCACCCAGTCATGTCTAGTCTTATAACCTGTTGTGCTAGTTTGCTGCATTCGCTCATTATGTAATTAATCGTTTCGTCTTTATCATTACATAATATACACTTGATATTCTGTTGCGTCTTATCTATTTTCATTTTAACTTAGTTGGTCCTTATGGTGTTGTTTTAAGTTGCTATTAGAAAAGATTCAGTTTCTCTCTTAAGGTTTCCTTTTCTTAGCCATGTCCAAGATTTCTCGTATGAGATTCGGTTTGTTTGTCGATTGAAATACGAGGATCATTAAATAAGTTTCCAGACTTTTTTTGAATGGGCACTTTTCTTGATAGTACACACATGAATCTCTACTCCCCTTCGAAGTAATCTACTCCGGCTGCAATGCACTTGTACCGTTCCAACAACTTCTGCAAGGCCCCATGGAAGTCCTCTTGTGTCAGCATGGCAATGACATTTGTCACAGCCTCTTTCATCTACTCAATTGTCTCATAACGACACCCTCTGAGTTTAGGGAATAACCAAAAGCCACAGAGAGCAAGGTCTGGACTATAGGGAGGGTGAGCAACTGTCTTGATGCCCATCTTGGCCAAATAGTCTGTGACAAGGATGAAGTTGTGGACTGGTGCATTATCCTGGTGGAAATGCCACTGACCCGATTTGAAGAGTACTGGCCTCTTCCGACGGAATCTCTTCATGAACTAAAACCTCAACATAGTAACCCTAACCCTAACCCTTTGGCCAATTAACTCTGGTGTATTGACTTCCTTACTCCTCCCACCTCTCTCACCATCCCTCACAGATTCTCAGCCTTCCTTGAATCTCTTATGCCACTCAAAAACTGATGCTCAATTCATGCAAGATGGTCGAAAAGCAGTCTGAAGCATTCCATACGTTTCTGTGGCATTTCATTTTCAAGTTTAAAACATAATTTTATTGCATATCGTTCTTCTAAAGTGTCCTCACGTCCAGATTGCATTTTTGAAATTCACCAGCTGTGACAATCAGGCTTTAGTAGGGTGTATTCCAATTGCTGCTGTAGCTGTTGATTCGAATCTGAAATCATAAAAATTGGTTAGTCATCTTATATGATGTATAGCAATAAGATACTGAATTTTCAAGAGTCTACAACAATTTCAAATGCCTGTACAAAAAGGTCTGGAAACTTATTTAAGGCACCACGTATCTATCCTTCCCATTTCTTTTTCCTATGAATAGTTGTTATATTTTCAATCTATTTTGTCAGTACAATTTCTGGTCGCAACATTTAGTCTTTCTTCGCTAATTTTTATGTTGACTTTGAGTCCTTGTGTTGATTTTTCCACGCAATTTTTATGCTGGCGAGTCCTCTTACTCCTTTTTCTCTTGATACATAGTTTGTCTATGTCATTTCTCGAGTGTAAGGTATTGTACTCATTGTTAGCTTTCTTATCTCCTTGTCCTCGCTTCATTTGTTAAAGTTCTTCACTCATTCACTTGAAAAAGGGTCTCGAGTATCTTACAATGGAGACAAACCAGTTGTTTATCCTCTCGATGAGATATCTGCAATATAGTTTGGTTTCGAGTAGTTTTCTCGTTCCCTTGAGGTACACTTTTAAGATTTTTTCTTCCATCTCTACTTGCTTGATAATGTCCGCTTTCAATATTATCAAGTAGTTGTAATTTTCTTTTTCTCCAAGCGTTCTGATTCGTTCTTGATTCATTAGTTCGATTCCTTCTATTAGTTGTCTTTTTGAGCTTCTCCTTATAAGCATGACACATTTTTCTCTGCCAAATTTCATTCACATATCCTGACTGTATATTCTTATTGTTTGTATTAAAGCCTTCACCTCTTTTCCCTGTTCATAAACAGTTTGATATCGTCCATAAACATAATGTAACTATACTTTTCTTGTGATTTAGTAAATTTGTAACCTCCCGTTATCATTTTACTCCTTTGCAAGTTTTTCACACCAGCGTTAGTTGATGGTTTCTCACAGAAGTTTGAGAGACAGCAAGTCTCCTCAAGTCTTCAAGACTCTTCTAAGTATTTTGCCCGATCTCAAGAATGCTGTAGTTTGGATGGTCTCCACTCGTCTTCATATTTTCAAGTCCTCCAGTCTCTGTATCAATCTTTTGGTGACAGCACCAATTATAAATGGTATCACTGTCACTTTCATGTTCCACAGATTTTTCAATTTCCAGGCTAGATCGAGGTATTTATTTTTATTTTCGCTTTCTTTTAATTTTACTCTGTAGTCAGCCATAATACGGTAAGTTCTCTTTTATCGTTGATTATCACTAGGTCTGGTCGTCTGGCCAAGATTAGGTGACCTGTTTGTACCTCAAAGTCATAGGGGAGTTTTTGCGTCTTATTCTCCAGGACAAATTCTTGGCTGTGCATATTCAATTTGTTCGTATGGTCGATTTTCACTTTCTTGTACAATCTCGTGTCTTACAGCATTCTCTTATTATTATAAGACATATATTTAATACCTTTTGTTACTGGTCGTTTTGCAATTAAATCCGACAGCAAATCTACCGAAATATTTTTAACTCTTCTAAGTATTCTTGCTCATTTCCAAACTGCAATGGTCTGGATGGTCTCCATTCTTCCTTCGATCTTCAGTTCTTCCGGTTCGTTTTCTAGTCCTTTAGGGATTGTTCCCTGGTCTCCAACAACAATTATTGTCACCGTTATAACTTATCAATTCTTTGGTAAGATCCAGGTATTTTTTAAAAATCTTTTCGCGGTCTTTTATTCTTACTCTGTGGTCCGCTCGACAGGCAAAACCAACTAAATGACAAATTCTTTTCTTTTTTCTGATTTTCTGATTGGGATTTGATGGTCCGTTTGAGTCTCAAAGTCCCAGACAATTTTATGTACTTCATTTTCTTGGACATATTCTGTTTTGTGTGATATCATTTGTTAGCATGGTCAAACTCTAATCTCTTGCACAATTCTCAGTAGATCACCTTTCCCACTCAGTTATGACAATCCTTGTAGTTCTTTTGTGCCAGTTTCTTGCTTTTTATTATTATACGATTAATTGTCTCATCCGATTCACCACACAAACAATTTTGACTCTTCTCTTGCGTCTATTCATTTTTTAAATCTATTTTTGCTGTGAGATGATTAAGTGGGTAGAGTGTTCGTCAATGGTCCGGGAGACTGGGGTTCGATCCGAGGAAAAGTCATACCAAAGACTTTTTAAAAATGGTACTACATGCCTCCCTGCTTAACACTCAGCATTATTAGGTACGCATCAAGGGTAAAGGAGTAGCGCCCCCCCCCTACACCTCGGTGTATTAGCTATTGAAAAGGGGGCCTTTGGGTCGCCCTCGACTACGACTACATTATTTTGTGCTGCTTTTAAAAGATATTCTATAATAATTATTATTATTTACTCTGTGACAGTTTTTCACATCTGTTTTAGCTGATAGTCTTTCACTGGGGGTTGAGTAACAGCAAACCTTCATAAGCCTCCTGGACCCTTCTCAGTATTCGGGCCGTTCTCGGTAATATAGTAGTTTGGATGGTCTCCCCTCGTCTTCTTATTTCCAATTCCTCCACTCCCTTTCATAATTGTTTGGTGACTACCAAAAGCACCAATCACGATTAGTATATTACCTCTTTCATATTCCATAGTTTTTCAATTTATTATTATTATTATTATTCATACGTTTGAATGCTCATACCAGATACTAGTCATAGGTCGAGACTGACTGAGAGTTTGTCTCCTCAAATCTCCAAGCCCTCTCACAGTATAGTCCCTGCAGACTGCAGCACATAGTTTTCAAGACCTTCTTGGTTTATTCTTTGAATTTATAATTCTTTTTCACCACAAAATATTCGCTTCATTTCATATCAAAGTCCATGTTTAATAGCCCCGCTCCAGGGGAGACCTGGGTTCAATCCCAGGTCGAGTCATACCAAAGACTTTAAAAATGGTACTTGATGCCTCGCTTAACACTCAGCATTATAAGGTACGGATCAAGGGTAAAGTGGAGAAATCCTGGGAAAGGAGTAGCGTCCTCCCCTACACCTTGATGTAGTAGCTATCGAAAAAGGTGCCTTGGGGTCACCCTCGACTATGGTCGCCAACTTACTTATATTCAATATCGTTTATTTAACATGTTTCATAGTTTTTTCAATTTATTATCATCATTTACTCCTTTAGAGCTTTTTACACCAGCGTTAATAGATGGTCTTTCAATGTAGTTTGAGTGACAGCAAGTCTCTAGGACTCTTCTCAGTATTCTGGCCGTTCTCAACTATGCTGTAGTTTGGATGGCCTCCACTCGTCCTCCAATGTTCAAGTCCTCCAGGTCCTTTAAAAGTTCTTTAGTTACTGTATCCAATGAACCAATCACGATTGGTATATTCATCACCTTCATGTTCCATAGTTTTTTCAATTCCCTAGCATGGTCGAGGTACTTATTCTTCTTTTCACTTTCTTTTAGTTTTATTATGTGGTCAGCCAGTACAGCAAAATATACAATTTCGCTGGTTCTCTTTTTTTGTTGATTACTCTAAGGTCTGGTCTTCTGGCCGAGATGAGGTGATCTGTTTGTATGTCTGTCCCATAGGAGTGTGTGTTATTCTCCAGAACATCTGCTGGGTTATGCACATACCATTTGTTCGTATGGTCAAATTTAAATTTCTTGCACATCTCCCAGTGGATCAACTTGCCCACCCAGTCGTGTCTATTCTTATACTCCATCTGTGATAATTTGCTGCATTCGCTTATTATGTGATTGATCGTTTCGTCTCTTTCACTACATAGCCTACATTTGCTATTTTGTTGCGTCTTATCTATTTTCGCTTTGATATGATTGGTTCTCATGGCATTCTTTTATGCTGCTCTCAGGAGAGATTCAGTTTCTTTTTAAAGTTTCCTTTTCTTAGCCACCTCCAGGTTTTCTCGAGCAAGATGTCATTTATCAGTTATTTAAAGAGCACATAGAGTTGTTTTTCTTCTAATTTTAGTTTCCAAGTTATTTTTACTCTGTTGGTCACCGTGTTGTCTGTATCTATTTTGATGGCTGTTATCAGCCCTCCGTCGTGTTTTTCTGTATCATCTTTGAGTCGTTGTATTGATGCGACAACGCTGTCTTCAATGCTGGCAGGTCTTCTTCTTTCCTCCTTTCTCAATACATATAGTCTGTCAACGTTGTCTCTGGGATGTAGTGCCTTATGCATGGTCATTAATTTCCTTGTTCTTTGGTCCATTCGCTGAAGTTCTTCTCTAGTCCTCTATTATTATTATTATCATTATTATTATCATCTCTTTTAGAGTTTTTCACATCAGTATTATCTGATGGTTTTTCTTTGGAGTCTGAGGGACAGCAAGTCTCCTCAAGTTTCCAGGACTCTTCTCAGTATTCTGGTCGTTCTCCGTAATTTGGATAGTCTCTACCCGTCTGTTAACTTCCAAGTCCTCCAGGCCTTTTTATAATCCTTTAGTTGTTGTGCCAAAAACACCAATCACAATTGGTACAATCGTCACTTTCATGTTCCACAGCTTTTTCAATTCTCTAGCAAGGTCGAGGTACTTATTCTTCTTTTCACATTCTTTCAGTTTTATTCTGTGGATAGCAAAGTCGACAATTTTGTAAATTCTTTTTTTTTTTTTGTTAATTGTTATCAGGTCTGGTCTTCTGGCCGAGATTAGGAGATCTGTGTGTATGTCCAAGTCCCATAGGAGTTTATGCGTGTCATTTTCTAGGACAGGTGCTGAATTGTGCATATACCATTTGTTAGTATGGTCAAATTCAAATTTCTTGCACATTTCCCAATGGATCACCTTGCCAACCCAGACGTGTCTCGCCTTGTACTCCTTTTGTACTAATTTGCTGCATTCGCTTATTATGTAATTGATCGTTTCGTCTCTATCACCGCATAGTCTACATTTGCTATTTTGTTGAGTCTTGTCAATTCTTGCTTTTCTATGATTGGTTCTTGTGGCGTTGTCCTGTGCTGCTTTTAGGAGAGATTCCGTTTCTCTCTTAAGGTTACCTTTTCTTAGCCAGGTCCAGGTGTTCTTGTGTCAGATGGTGTTTTTTAGTCATTCAAAGTGGCCATAGAGTTGTTTTTCTCCCCTTTTGTTTCCTAGTGGTTGTAATTCTGTCATGTATCATGTTGTCCGTATCGTTTCTCATGGCTGTAATCAATCCTCGTTCGTGTTTTTCTATGTAGTCTTCGAGCCGTTGTATCGATGCGTCAACACAGTCTTCGATGCTGGCAAGTCCTCTTGCTCCCTCCTTTCTAGATATATATAGTCTGTCAACGTCGTTTCTGGGATGTAATGCCTAATGCATTGTCCTTAGTTTTCTTGTTCTTTGATCCATTTGTTTAAGTTCACCTCTAGTCCACTTGAGAAATGGTTCCGAATACCTAACGAAGGACACAGCCCAAGTATATATTCCTTCGATGAGGTTTCTGCAAGAGAGTTTTGTCTCGAGAATTTTTCTAGTTCTCATGACACCCAAGCCTGTTGCTTGGGTCCCACGTTGTGATTGGGCATTTTTATCATGGGTGATATATTGTGTCGATATCAGACCCAGGGTTTGTTTATGATCTGCACACCAGACACAGATATGACCTAAACAGCTATGATAGCTGTTCATGAACTGTGGGTCACAGCAAAAAGATCCCCTAAAACCCCCCAAAACTGCTAAGTTTTAATTTTTTTTAAAGTCCGTTATTCTCTTTTTCGCTTTAGGGTCTAAGACACTGAACTAGTTTCTAGTTTTCCTATGTCGCCTTCATAGTTTATGTCAATGATCCTATTTTTAAAAAAATTCCTTAAGGAGCTGATTTCTTTTATAGAAATAAGTTTCTGATGACTGCAGTGAAATTAGGGCAGAACGGTGAGAATTACCGATTTTTACGCGCTAAATTTAAATAAATCCTACATATTTCATTATTGTTTAGCAGGGAAAGAAGAGCCGATTTGAAAGATTCTTCATTTTAAAAAAATAAATTACAGATAGTACGCCACAACATTTCCCAAATATTCGAATAAAATCAATGAAAGTCTTCACTAACCTCCTGTATGAAATATGTAGACATTATCTAGATTCACGGCTTTATCCTTCGAATTCTGATACCTAACTACGAAGTAAAAGACTCCTTTTTTCATAGCTTTTCAAGAAATTTCTATTCTAAAGTTAGTGGCGGGAGCGGAGCCTTTAAACTTTACTAGTTCTGCTTTATCCATTAGTTTAGAAAGCCAGTCTTTCATTTGTGGAATTACTGATTTTTGCGTCTAGATTTTAATAAATCTTACATATTTCATCATTGTTTAGCTGGGAACATTATTATTATTATTATTATTATTATTATTATTTACTCATTAGAGTTTTTCCCATCTGCATTAGCTGATGGTCTTTTACTGGAGTTTGAGTGACAGCAAGTCTCCTCAAGTCTCCATGACTCTTCTCAGTATTCTGGCCGTTTTAAATAATTTAGTAGTTTGGATGGTCTCCACTCATCCGCCAACTTCCAAGTCCTCCAGTCCCTTTAGTAATCCTTTAGTTACTGTTCCAAATGCTCCAATTACTATTGGTATTATTGTCACCTTCATGTTCCATAGTTTTTCCAATTCCCTAGCAAGGTCGAGGTATTATTATTATTATTAATATTATTTTTTTTAATATTATTATTCATGCGTTTGAATGCCCATACCAGATACTTGTCATAGGTTGTGACTGAGTGAGCGTTTGTTTCCTCAAATCTCCAGGACCTCTCACAGTATCGTCCACGCAGACTGCAGCATATAATTTTCAAGACCTTCCTGGATTATTCTTTGAGTCTAAAATTCATAGTTTTTCAATGTATTATTTTTATTATTCATCTCCAAGACCTCTTTCGGTATCGTCCACGCAGACTTCAGCACACAGTTTTCAAGACTTTCTTGGTTTATTCTTTGAATTTATACTTCTTTTTCACCACAAAATATTCATATCATTTAATTTCAAAGTCCATGTTTAACAGTCCCGTAGCCGAAATCAAAATCTATATTCAATATCATTTATCGAATATCAACGTTCATATTTGATTGCCTCAAACCCCAAATCAAAACTATGATACCAAAGGATTTATATTCAAAAGCATCGAATTAAAACTTAAAATCCATTTAAATATCAGTTTATCTGGAAAAGCATAGAACTCAAAATCAAGACCAATATTTAATATCGTTTATTTGCTATCAAATTACATATTTGAAAACCTCAAACCCAAATTTAAAAGCTTCATTAATCATCAAAGTCCTTCTTGAATAGCCTCGAACTGAAAATCAAGATTAACACTTGATATCGTTTATTTGGTATCCAATTATATATTTAATAATGTTGAATCTAAAATCCAAATCCATATCTAATATAAAAGTTTATCTTTAATAGCCTCGAACCCAAAATCAAAATCAATATTTAATATCGTCCAAACAAAATTAAAAATCTCATATCTTTGAACCCAATCAATCTCGTCACTGGTAATTCGCCTGTTATTTCGCTGCAGTAGACGTATGATTGCCTATGACTATTCTTGCCAGTTGGAGAACCAGAACGCGTTGCAGCAATATATCTTCAGAAATTCTGATACATTCTGAGACCGTTTAAATGATTTCGATCTGTCGAAGATGGTCGATTCCGACGTGGTGTGTTGTTGGCACCTCATTAATACGCGGCGACAGCGTGGCCACCGCTCAACGCGGTTCTAATGATAAGTTCAGCTGAGGTAATTACCGAGGTGTTATTGATTTAGAGGCGGGAATGAAGGAGGTTGGAACTGATTGTACTGATCGGACAGGGTTCTCGATTGGCGTTGGGAGCGAGGTTTAGCTGAAGGTGCAAAGAGGTTGATCAATAGCGCGGGTGTGTGATTTACCTTCTAACTGAGGAGGGGGAAAACGTCGTTTTTATATTGTGCTTTAGTAGGTTTCCTTCTTTTCTGCCTATATCTATTTTTGTTTATTTGGTAAATTTTATTATTATTGCTTTTGCTGTTTTTCATAGTGTCTTTTAGTTGATGCCTTGTGTATATTTAGCGCTATCTTAAGTTCAGAGACGTCCTTGCTCCATGAATTATTCAGACTGGTATCATCCCCCATGAAATTTTGACAATCCGGTCGGCTGAGGGGGCTGTAGAATACGCCGTCTGCAAAGGGGTAAGACCCCTCCCCGCCTCCAACAAATGTCCTGCATTTAATGGTGAGGCTCCAGTCAGGGAGTTTTGAGGAAAGTGGAGAACCCTTTTATTTTCATTACTTCCAAGTCCACGCTGGCCCAGAGTGGTCGTATCTATTAAGGTCCCATTTATGGGTCAAATAAAACAGTTCAATCATTTACAAGGAATTGTTATTATTATAATTAGTTATTTCTAAACATCCAGCAATGGGCAAATTATCTATATTATTTGTGAGATTTGATTTCTTTGTTTAATGAGATATCAATATTTGTAGGTTATTTAATGCCAAAAACATTCTCCCACAAGAACAGTAGTGGTACTATTTAACCCATACCTGGGAGGATAAGGGGGTTCATATCTTTCCCATGGGTATTCATATTTACCGACCCCTCCGGTCGGGCAGGATATGACACAAGGTCAATTTTTAAGCAGAGTTTAACAGGTTTGAGCTCAGAGTTTTCCTTCTCCTAGACTAGTTGCTTTACCAAGGCTGGAGAACCTAGTCTGCCCTACTATTTTACCCATAGCTGGAGGGAGAATAATTGGATTCACACCTTTCCCAAGGGTATTAGTTCTATGTGAAATGCAATCAGTCTCGTCCAGGATTTGAACTCGTGTCGCCGTGTCCATGTCCTACGACTATAACCATTACACCACGGGCACCTCTTTCCCAGGGGTATTTGTTCGAAAGTGAACGTAATAGCGCGACTGGAGTTCGAACTCGTTTAATACGATTCCGCAGTCTATCGCTTTAACCATTACACCACGAGGACACCACCTATATCATTTGTAGTCCAGTTGGCTAGGGGTGATGTTTAATACGCCGACTGGATCTCTGCAGAGAGGTAAGATCCCCACTAACAGGTGTCCTGGGTATGACAATAAACAGCGTCTGATAGTGAGGCTCCAGTGCGAGAATTTGGGGGAATGTGGAGAACCCTTTCATTGTCATTACTTCTAGTTTAACTCTACCTCGGAGTGGTAGTAACTTTTAGTGCCCCGTCTATGTATCGAATAGAACTGTTCAATCATCTACTAAGGATTGATATCATAAGTAATTTGAAACCATACTGCTGCCTGAGAATTGTTTGTATTACTTAGGAATACTTGATAAATATTATTACTAATGTTAAATAGCAATACTTGAAACCATTAAATTGTCTATATAAAAATGAGATCTAACAACTCGCTTTAGAATATTTACCAACAAAATATTCACTTTCAAGTATATATATATATATATATATATATATATATATATATATATATATATATATATATATTTTAATAAAAGTAAGGTTTTTTATTTTTATTTTTATTTCTTTTGTTATGTAAATTCTAAGCTAGGTGGGTTTTTGGTGAATATAAGACGGCGTTTTCTCCTTTAGCATTTGTCGGGGTTAGACTTCCTGATGATCCGATAAGGTGAAACTTTAGTAGATTTCCGACTCGCGATTTAAGTTAATTTTTATATATATATATATATATATATATATATATATATATGTGTGTGTGTGTGTGTGTGTATATTGGCCTAGCGCTTAGAGTGTTCGCCAATGGCCAGGGAGACCTGGGTTCAATCCCAGGTCGCGTCATACCAAAGACTCAAAAAATGGTACTTGATGCCTCCTTGCTTAACACTCAGCATTACAAGGTACGGATCAAGGTACGGATCAAGGGTAAAGTGGAGCAATCCAGGGAAAAGAGTAGCGCCCTCTCCTACACCTTGGTGTTGTAGCTATCGAAAACGGAACCTTCAGGTCACCCTCGACTATGGTCGCCAATATATATATATATAGAGAGAGAGTGTTTGTGAGAGAGAGAGAGAGAGAGAGAGAGAAAGATTTGGCATTAGATTACCCATAAGAGTTGATATGCCATTAAATACGAACCAACCAACTAAACAAGTATTTCGAGACAAACATCTGTCTTTATTTGATGAATAATTCAAATGAGACTCTCGTTGCTGAAAATAAAGAAGGAAAATTACCAAATTAGCAATTAAAGTGACCCAATACATTTTTTATGAGTTAATATACTTATCAGAATAATTTCTTTTCCCCTAGAATGTTTACACATCATCATCAACTGACTATCGTCATCCTACCTTATCAACTATCACTGTTAGCATGTCCTCTAGACGGCATCCAGTGCCCACACAGAATCGATAAATGTAAGGTTTTCATGGTCGGCCAACACTGGTTTGTTCGTATGTTGAAGTACATTGAAAAACCTCGTTTATGAGTTAGTTCTCACATCCTGCACGCATCGCTCGCTTTTCTTGGATGCTGTGCATGATAGGACGTAAGTGGCCGAACAACTGCTGCTTTGTTGGTTATTCCTTCCAGGATTTTCTCGAAGCGGTATGTAGCATCCTTGTATAGTTCCTATGTAACTTTTCATAGAGTATTTTGTTAGAGTCCAAGTGGTGTAATTTTACAGTAGTACTGACACGGCTAAAGACATTTCTAATCAATTACTTAATAATTCAATGCTAACTGAACTCACGGAGATTACAATTAATTTATTATATAAAAATAATATTACACCATAGATATAATATAACGCTCTATATTATTATTCTACTACACCGGCTCATTGGCCTAGTGGTTAGAATATTTTCCAATGGTCCGGGAGCCATGGGTTCAATCCCAAGTCACGTCATACCAAAGACTTTAAAAATGGTACACGATGCCTCCTTGCTTAACACTCAGCAATATAAGGTACGTATCAAGAGTAGTGGAGCAATCCAGGGAAAGGAGTAGCACACTTCTCTACACTTCGGTGTAGTAGCTATTGAAAAGGGAGCCTTCTGGTCGCTCTCGACTAGGGTCGCCAACTTTACTTTTACTGATATATATAAGGCCTAGGTGGCTGTAGCTGCAGAATACACCAACTGCATCTCTGTAGAGATGTAAGATCTCTTCCAATGAGTGTCCTGGATATGACACTAAACAATCTGATGGTGAGGCTTCAGAAATGCTAGAGCATTGAGAAACGCGGAGTACCTATTCCTTGCCATCGCTCTCTTGTCCACTCTGGTCCGGAATGGTAGCACCTGATAGGGTCCTATCTATGGGTCGAATAGAACTGTTTGATATTTTAACAGTGTACTTATGCTAAGCTGAGTTGCTTGAGATAGAATTGCTTTTACATTAAACTGTGTAAACAAAAAACAGTATTTAAACTAACGACTGTGTGTAAACAAGAAAATGTGTATATTTGCTAAACTGAATTGTTTAAAATAGAACTGTTTTTAAATTTAACTGTATATTCGTATTAGACAGAAGTAAGTGCAACCATTTATCTGTGTAAAAGATGAGTTCAGGCTCGTTTAGAAATATAAATCATATATTTAATATGTATATAAAAAGGATTTGGCTTTAAATGACCTACAGTGGTTGATACGCCATAAAATAAACAAAATTATTCAATTCCCAATATAATTCCTCTACTTAAAAAAAAAGAAAAATAAACATCTATATCCTTGCCCTTGAGTCATAATGATGACGTGAATGCGTATTTCTAATCAAACAACCCTAAACACATGCAACCATTTTTTCCTAACCAGATATATATACAGTGTAAACTAAGTGAAATAGATCTTAAATATCTAAAACATAATAACATTTCCCCAATTTACTCTAACAACAGAATAAAACTAATTATATGTTATCCCAAATTCGATGTGCGTATATATATATAAGTAACTTGGCTCACAGTAATCGAGAGTGACTCAAAAGCTCTTTCCAATAGCTGTAACACCAAGGTGAGGAAGACACTACTTCTTTTCCTGGATTGTTGCATTTACCCTTGATCTGCATCTTATAATGTTGTGTTAAGGAAGAAGTATCAAGTACCGTTTTTTGAGTTTTTGGTATGACTCAACCTGGGATTGAACCCCGGTTTCTCAGGCCATTGGCGAACACTCTAATCATAATGCCATGGGTAACATTAAATGCTCATGCTGCTGCAAACAAAACATATTTTCAACTATTTGCCATAGAGTGAATCAGATTGTCATGACAGAATAACCAATTAGACATATCATACAAAACAATATATATATATAACCAGTCAAATGTATTTGGCCACCCTCAAAAATTTTATTTCTCATTCTAAAAGTGTTATTTTTAATGAAACAAGTTAATTACCCAAAGTCTTCCTCAGTAACTTTGACATTAATGTAACCTGATATCTTTTGGTTTGAAGGTGATATTCCTCATTAGTACTGAGCATGAATAAAACGATTTTCATAAGTTACTTTATATCATAACTTGAACTTACATTAGAGTGTTGAATTACTACTTGCTAGAAACTAGCTGTTTTGCCAATGCAGCAGACAATTTCATCCGAGTCACCAGATTGCGTGACAGAGGGTTGACTGCTCCAAACATCACTACACAACTGAACTATGTCGTGAAAAAATGCGTCAATATCCACTGTGAGGAGAAAACTGGGAATCTGACCTATATGTTAAAATTATTTTCCAATAAACCACCGTTGAGGAAGAAAAACAATGTCAAAAGTCTCCAGTGGACCAAGGCGCACAAAGACTGGACAATAGAGCTGTGGAATAGACTGATGAATCAAAGTTCGAAATCTTTCGGTCGAATAGGAGAGTCTATCTCTGGCAAAGCGTTAATGATAGAACTGCACGTCCCTGTATCACACCAACCATAAAGCATGGAGGAGGCTCTGCTATGGTGTAGGTATGGGGGAGGCTTTTGCTAATTGCAAAGTTGAGAATTTGCACCAGGTGAAAGGTAAATTGAATCAGGCCGGCTATTACAGCGTACTGCAACATCACGCAATCCTATCTGGAACACGGCTTGTAGGTCAAGGATTTGTTTTCATGCAAGATAATGATCCAAAGCGTACTAGTAAATTCTACCAGAGGAACATTAAAAGCAAAAAGGAACAGCACATGCTTCAACTGATTTCTTGGTCAGTGCAGCCAGCGGACCTAAATCCCATTGAACGGGTATTGGATGAACTAGACCTAAAAGTCAGAGCATCTTTAAAACGAAAAGGGTTGGGTGTTTGTTTTTTCAGAATACGTTCTGGACAGTCATGGATGCATCAGGGTTTGACTTCACCAGATGATTGATTGGACCTGACTTCTCCGACCTCCCATCTAGGTAAGTAAGGGTCAAAGTGGAATGTTGTGACTCACGTGACCACTTTGGATACTGAGTCACGGATTGGTCAGCCACTAGGATCCAGTCCTAAAGCATTTTTGGTCACTGTCCACGGCCTTGAGCGGTGGGTGTGTCTTTTTGCTCTGTTGAGGTTCATTCGGTGCATTCTACAGCCCCAACTGACAAAGCGGTAGTCTTGCCAGTTTAACTCACTTTACGTTTAATATTTAGAAGAAAATATTTTTATTTCATATTCTTAAAATGATAATCAATCTAAAGGAACTGGTATTTTTGAAAATAGTGTTTAATATATATATATATATATATATATATATATATATATATATATATATATATAAAGAAAAATTCTAAAAAACAAAGTAATCCAGAATCTATAAGAAGAAAAGTCGAAATTAAAACGTTTCAGTTTTAATGAACCTTCATCAGGATTTAAATGGTGAAACAAGTAACAAAGGTTCGTTAAAACCGAAATGTTTTAACGTCTACTTTCTTTCTAATAAATGTATTACTTTGTTTTTCAATTTTTCTCCATATTGTTGGATTCCTTTCAATTATTTCTTTCTGTCTGTCTGTCTGTCTCTCTCTCTCTCTCTCTCTCTATATATATATATATATATATATATATATATATAATTGAGATTTAATGCTTCTTCTTCTTCTTCTTCTTCTAACTTTAATTTCTTCTTCTTCTGTAGATTTCTACTTTCTTTCTTTCTTTCTTTCTTTCTTTCTTTCTTCACTTCTAGACTTCTTTTTCTTCCGTTCTTGATTTCTTCTTCTATCTTTTTTCTTTAATCACTAAAATCTTGACAGTGGACTGTATGGCACATCAACCATTTTAGGTTATCTAATGCCGAATCCATTTTTATACATATAAACCATTCTATTTCAAACACTTCAATTTAGTAGAAAAGTTTTTTGTTTACACACAGATGTCAAAACAGTTCTATTTCAAACAATTCAGTTGAGGATAAGTACACAGTTTAAATGTCAAAACAGTTCTATTTTAAGCAATTTCAGTTTAGCATAAGTACTCAGTTTAGTTCTTTTGGAGCCAAAGATAAGACCCTATCAGGCGATACCAATCCAAGCCAGAGTGGACCTGGGAGTGATGGCAATAAATGGGAACTCTGCATTTACCAGAGCTCCAGCATTACTGAAGCCTCACCATCAGATTGTTTTGTGTCATACAAGGACACTCGATGGAGGAGTCTTACCCCTCTGCAGAGATGCTGTCAGTGTATACTACAGCCTCAGCCGACTGGGCCAGGCCGAACTGCGCTTCAAAGTTACCAAAATATTGCAAAACTTTTAACTCAAATTTGTATAAATAGTCGCTTCTTCAAATGATCCAAGCATTGTGAATTCTTTTCTGTCTTTAAAATTTAATCAGATCTTTTTAACTAACGTCTGTAATAAAAGCAATAATAAAAATGACGGACTGGAAATCTGTATATAAAGCCAGGCAAGATCAGGTAGAAAGTAGCCGACAGCATTTATGGGAATCCTGTATTTTCGCTGCTTGTCAAGATGGCTCAGATGAACATAAAGCCATCACTTTACTTCTTGCTTCATCAGGACCCGGCTCATTTCTCGCTCTTAAAACTGTCCGTTCTGCACGACTTCTATCTGCGGCGTCGAGATAATAATAATAATAATAATAATAATAATAATAATAATAATAATAATAATAATAATAATAATAATAATAAATGAATAAATAAATAGATAAATAAATGAATAAATAAAATGAATAGGATCTCCTTTCTCTGATTGACGCTTATTTCTTTGAAATTTAAGCGGCTCTATCAGGTTGCTTGCGGTCTAAGAGAGGCTCAGGTGTTGCTTGAGTTGTAGTCTGATTGTCTCAGGTTTACAGAGGCATGTCTGGTGGAGGCAAAGCACTTTAGAATTGCGACTAATAGAGAGAAAGAAGAATTCTTTTTTTGGCAAAAGTAGCTGTAAATATGGTGGGTTGAAGAAAAGAATGAAAAAAAATGTCGGAGGAAGCAGAAAAAAAAAGCAGAGGGAATGTGCAGCTAAAAGGGAAAGAAAAGAAAACACACACACACACAAAATAAAATGGATACTGGAAAAAATTCTGAGAGGAAAGATGGAAAAAATTTGGAGAAAAAACGATGTAAATCATTAGGGAAACAAAAGGAGAGTGGAGTTTCTGAGAAAAGCAGGTCAAAAAAAGAAAATTGATTTGTTAGTAAGAAAGAAAGAAAGAAAGAACTATCATAGAAAACTGAAAAAATATAGAAAAACACTTAAAGAAAGAAAATAAATTCAAAACAAGTAGATAAATTGTAAAAAATAAATGAAAGAAAAAGGGAAAAAGAAAGGATACTGAGAAAGAAAGAAAGAAAGAAAGAAAGAAAGAACATATAAGAGAAAATTTATGAAAAAAGAAGAAACATGAAAAGATAAAAGAAAATTTAGAAAGAAGCATATTTAGTTATTAATTAGCTTAAAATATTCTCATTAATTGCAGGTCATTAGGGCATTATATGCCCGCCTCCAATCAAATACTTTAGTTTTATGGCTGCCAGGCCTTTAGTTGGTATTACCTTGCCACGAGTCGAGTCCATTCACGATTCCCATAATTTAATCGTTAGAAAAATTAAAAATACATTTTTGCTTTTTTTTTTAAAAGTGTCATTTGAAGAAATAGGAAAAGAAAAAAGAAAATTCAAAAACGATGAATTGGAAGAAAATAACGAAACAAATAAAACGAATTTAGCTTTAAAAAGAAAGTTAATGAAAAAAAAGAAGAATGTCATAGTCTTAAAGATTTTCGCCGAAAATACGTTGGCCAAATAAGGTCGGCAGAAGTCAGGACAGATGATAAAATATATCAAAATGATAATGAATTTCGCTTGGCGATCGGGTGGGGTAGAGCTTTATTTCAAAACTTTATCAATGAAAGACGTAAAAAACGTTTTAAAAAATGTAATCTTTTTTTTTATATCTTTGTAATTTCTCTTTTTTTTTTCAGAAATTATGATGAAAAACTTACCTTTAAGAAACGAATAATTATTGCCACTGTTTAATTTTAGAACATTAATGTCGTACATTGGAGTCCAATCCAGTCGGCATAAAATATGCCAACTGGATTTCTTGCTGATGGGTAACACTCCCTGCAGCTGAAGTGTCCTGTGCATAACACAAAACTGCATTTAGTACTAAGGATCCAAATATGGAGTTCTGTGGAGAGTAGAGTCATCCCTTCATTGCTATTACTCCCAGGTTCCCTCTGACACTGTCGTGCCAGTACTTAGTAATGTCCCATCTATGAGCCAAAAAGATTCACTTAAAATCATTCGTATTGGACAAGGAAACTTGAAAGCCTACAACTGCATGCAAATTATTCGTATAATAAACGAATTCTTGATATCATATAATTCTATGCAAAACCTCTTTAAAAAAATCCCTCAGTTGGCTGGAGCTGTAGAATACACCGACTGCTTCTCTGCAGAGGAGTAAGACCCCCCACAAATTAATGTCCTGGATATGACACTAAACAATCTGATCGTGAGGTTCCAGTGTTGCTGGATACTTGGGGAATGTGGAGTACCCCTTCATTGCCATCGCTCCCAGGTCAACTCTGGCACAGAGTGGTAGCACCTGATAGGGTCCTATCTATGGGTAAAATAGATGTAAACTGTGTACATATGGTAAAGTGTATTGCTTGAACTAGAACAGCTTTGAGATTTAAACTGCGTACTTCATTTTAACTGCGTACTTGTGCAAAACAAAATTGCTCTAAATAGAACTGTTTTGACATTTAAACTGAGTACTTATGCTAATCTGAATTGTTTGTGATGGAACTGTTTTTGAAATTGAAACTGTATT
The DNA here is from genome assembly GCA_963585895.1 of Sepioteuthis lessoniana. Lineage (NCBI taxonomy): Eukaryota > Metazoa > Mollusca > Cephalopoda > Myopsida > Loliginidae > Sepioteuthis > Sepioteuthis lessoniana. The sequence goes on along the minus strand of OY757925.1, from coordinate 63,585,545 downwards.
GACTCTAAACTGAATTGTTTGAAAAAGAATAGTTTTCACATTCAACCGTGTGTAAACAAAAAACTATTCTTATACTAAAGTGAAGTGTTTGAAATAAAACTGTTTGACTAAACTGAATTGCTTGAAAAGGAACTGTTTTTAACAATTAAAAGGTGTACTTATTCTAAATCAAACTGTTTGAAAAAGAGCTGTTTATTTGAATAAAAATGGATTTGGTATAAGATAACCTACAAAGGTTGACGTGCCATAAAATCTAAACAAAAAAAAAAAAAACAAACAAAAGCACTCTTTAAAAAATATGAAAAAAACAACTTACGAGATTCCTTAAAAAAACCTAAACGAGTTCGGACCAATCAATCTGGAGTGTTAGAGGAGTTGCCTTGAGGCAGAAATTTACATAGGCTTTTAGATCGTCGGGTGTAAAAGGAAGTGCTTGTAGCGTAACGGTTATCGCAACTGAAAATGGAATCGACGATCAAAATTCAAATCCAGGATGAAGTTACGTGCGTTTCACTTGGCACCAAAAGGTCTGCTGACTTTCATTACCCACAAAGCTAGCTGTGGTTAAACAGAAGAGTAGGCTGGTCTCTTTATCCTCGGCACAACAACCGGTTAAATAGAAGGTAAATAAACTCGTTATAGTCCCCTTAGTATATTCTCAAGAAGCGCTAGATCAGTCTGCGTCTGTCATAGTTTCTGCTAGATATTTTCAGCATCTTGCATTTTTTAAAATGTAAAACCATTTTCTTTTATAAGATTTATGACGTATGAAGTACGCAATCTAAGCATCATCATCATCATCACCATGTGCAACGAGCACGGATTTCCCTAACCCTCTCTTGCCACTCGTCTTTATCGTCCATTGCTCCCGACAGGTCTACGAGGCTACATCCTGTATCAGTACAGACCAGTTGCTCGTCCATGTGAGGGGGTCCACAGGTGTACATCGCTTATCACTTCGTCTTCACTTCTCCAGCAATGTCCCCCATTTCTTGTTCGTCTAATTTGGATGGTTTTTAAGATGGAGGTAGGTGGCCATACAGCTGCTGTTTTGTGGGGTGTTGCCTCTAGGATTTGTTCAATACAGCTCGTAGCATTCTTGTGCAATTGCCGGCAAGCTGTTTCTCCATACGCTAGGTCAGCGTCCAAGTGGTGCATCCATATAGTATTATTGACACGACTGCTGCTTGGAAAAAACTGTGTAAGGCATAGTAGAAGTAAATATGGTGCTGATGTATCTCCTTGTAAGACTCCAGTGAGAATGTCGAAGAAGTCAGTGTCTCCATTCAGTGAGTGAACTATTGCTTTTGGATTTTTGGAAACATTATAGCGGTAACAGTTTCTTTAGGAAGACTATATGCAAATATAGTTTACTGCATTGATCTAACACTTCCTGCAAATACACCAGCCCAAGTAGAATACTTAGGGAAGAGCTCAGAGCTCAGAGCAAGCGACAGGAGAAATTAGTCTCCGCAGTGCTTCAAACAAAAAGAAGCCGCCTTCACTTTCAGTGGCAAGTCTCTAAAATTAGCTGACCATTTTGCATCATTCGGCAGTAACATCTCATTAACTGAAAATGATATCAACGAGCACCTAGCAAAGGCATGGAATGCTATTCATATTTACCGACCCCTCTGCTCGGGCAGGATATGACACAAGGTCAATTTTTAAGCGGAGTTTAACAGGTTTGAATTCAGAGTTTTCCTTCTCCTAGACTAGTTGCATCACCAAGGCTGAAGAACCTAGTCTGCCCTACTATTTACCCATAGCTGGAGGAAGAATAATAGGATTCATACCTTTCCCAAGGGTATTAGTGCTATGTGAAATGCAATCATTCTCGTCCAGGATTTGAACTCGTGTCGCCGTGTCCATTTCCTACGACGATAACCATTACACCACGGGCACCTCCAAGCATTGAATGCTATTGACAGGTTATCGGTCATATAAAAATCTGATTTATCCGATAAAATAAAACGGGATTTCTTCCAAGTTCTGGCTATGTCCCTACTACTATATGGATGCACCATATGGATGTTAACAATACACAGAGAGAACAAGCTAGGCGGGAACTGTACTATACTATATACTATATAAATCCAAGAATGAAGACCTCCCAACTACGAGGTGCATTCAATAAGTTTCCAGACTTTTTTTTGTACAGGCCTTTAAAACTGTTGTAGACTCTTGAAAATTCAGTACGTTAATTCTATACATCTTATGAGATGACTGACCAGTTTTTACAACGAGGATCATTCAATAAGATTCCAGACTTTTTTTCGCATGGGCACTTGCAGGACACTGCTAGAGAAGCAGGGACGAACTCATAAGAGATGTACTCTTATGGATCCCAACACATGGCCGTGCAAAAGCAGGACGACCAGCACGAACATACATTCAGCAGCTATGTGAGGATACGGGATGTTGTCCTGAAGACCTACCTAAGGCGATGAACGACAGGGAAGAGTGGCGAGAGAGGGTCAGGGATATCCGTGCTACCAGCACGATATGATGATGATGATGATGACATACATGAAACTCTAGTCCCCTTCAAAATAATCTCCTCCGACTGCAATGCACTTGTTCTACCATTCCAACAACTTCTGGAAGGCTCCATAGAAATCCTCTTGTGTGAGCATGTCAGTGACCTTCGTAACAGCCTTCGTAATCTCCTCAATTGTCTCATAATGACTGCCTCTGAGCTTAGGGAATAACCAAAAGTCACAGGGAGCAAAGTCTGGACTGTAGGGAGGCTGAGGAACTGTCTTGATGTCCATCTTCGTCAAATATTCTGTGACAAGGATGGAGTTGTGGACTGATGCATTGTCATGGTGGAAATGCCACGGACCCGATTTGAAGAGTGCTGGCCTCTTCCGACGGAATCTCTTCCAGAATACCCTTAAAACCTCAACATAGTAACCCTAACCCTAACCCTTTGGCCAATCAACTCTGGTGTATTGACTTCCTTACTCCTCCCACAGCTCTCAACATCCCTCACAGACTCCTTGCCTTCCTTGAATCTCTTATGCCACTCAAAAACTCATGCTCGATTCATGCTAGATAGTCAAAAAGCAGTCTGAAGCATTCCATACGTTTCAGTGGCATCATTTTTTCCAAGTTTAGAATAGCATTTTATTGCATATCGTTCTTCCTCACGTCCAGATAACATTTTTGAAATTCCCCAGCTGTGACAATCAGGTTTTAGTAGGGTGTATTCCAATTGCTGCTGTAGCTGTGCATTTGAACCTGAAATCATAAAAATTGGTCTGTAATATCATAAGATGTATAGCAATAACATACTAAACTTTTAAGAGTCTACAACAATTTTAAACCCATATGAAAAAAGTCTGTAAAGTTATCGGATGCATCCCGTATATATATATATGTATATATACGAGGTGCATACGATAACTTTCCTCTTCATATATATATATATATATATATGAAGAGGATTTGGCGATAAATAACACTCATGGTTGATACACCATAAAACATTATTAATGCAGAACAAACTGAAAAAAAAGATTCAATTGTTCTTATCGAATTGTTAATTAAACTTCTAAATAACAGGGGTTGATTGTTCCAATTCTATTAACCATGAACTCGAACAAGTGTTAAGGTATTGCAAGTATTCATATTTATCAACCCCTCCGTTCGGGCAGGATATGACACAAGGTCAATTTTTAAGCGGAGATTAACAGGTTTGAATTTAGAGTTGTCCTAGACTAGTCGCCTCACCAAGGTTGAAAAACCCAGTCTGCCCTGCTATTTACCCATAGTTGGAGGGAGAATAATTGGATTCATACCTTTCCCAAGGGTATTAGTGCCATGTAAAATGCAATCAGTCTCGTCCAGGATTTGAACTCGTGTCGCCGTGTCCATTTCCTACGACGATAACCCTTACACCATTGTAACTATTCGTTGTTATTCTTACCCATTGTAGGGATTGAACCTGCAACCTCAAGATGATTTCTCGTTCATTAATTTTTTATTTACGTTGGTGCAATGGTTGGTTTGTCGGTTGGTTGATTGGACGCTATGGTGTATCAACTCTTGCATGTTTCTTAATGTTAAATCCGGTTTAAACCTCTATATATTCGAATAGTTTGTCGCTAACGTTTTAAACAATCCAGAGATCATTTGTTTGCACACAGTTAAATGTTTCTAAGTATACAAGGACCATTAAATAAGTTTCGAGACTTTTTTCGTATGGGCACTTTTGTTGAAAGTACACATATGAAACTCTATTCCCCTTCGAAGTAATCTCCTCCAGCTGCAATGCACTTGTTGTACCGTTCCAACAACTTCTAGAAGGCCTCATGGAAATCCTATTGTGTGAGCGTGATGACCGTCTTCCTAGCCTCTTTCATCTCAATTGTCTGAAATTGTCTCAATTGAGCCTGAAATCATAAAAATCGGTCGGTCATTTCATTAGATGTGTAGCAATAACATAGTGAATTTTCACGAGTCTACGACAATTTTAAATGCCTGTACAAAAAAAAGTCTGGAAACTTATCGAATGCACCACGTATCTATTTATCAGTGATATTTTTTTTATATAAATCATTTGTTTGTATACAAATTTGAATGGTTTGAAGCATTCCCATCAAACACGAATAATTTTATTTAGTATCAATCGTTTATTTGCTCACTGTTTACTGGTTGCAAGAACTATTATCCATCACTAATGACATATCAACCATTGTTGGTTATTTAATGCTAAATACTCTTTATACTTATATATTAAATACATAAGATTTGGTTTGGTTTGGTTTTATGGCATATCAACCATTGCTGGTTATTTAATGCTAAATACTCTTTATACTTATATATTAAATACATAAGATTTGGTTTGGTTTGATTTTATGGCATATCAACCATTGTTGGTTATTTAATGCCAAATACTCTTTATACTTATATATTAAATACATAAGATTTGGTTTGGTTTGGTTTTATGGCATATCAACCATTGTTGGTTATTTAATGCTAAATACTCTTTATACATATACATTAAATATATATGACTTGTAAACACATTTTGTTGATGTCGTTTTTAAACGAACCTAAGCTCATTCTTTTGCACCCATTTGAGTGGTTTAAAGTATAGCTTTATGATACTAATAATTCTATGCAACATTACTGATTTGTTTGCACATAGTTAAATGGTTTCAAGTATTGCTACGTCGCACTAATAATTCAATTCAACACCAGACATTTATTTGCTCACAGTAAAACAGATAAACAGTTCTATGTGACCCAAAGATGGGACCTTAACAGGTACTACCATTCCAGGTCAGAATGGACCTGGGAGTACTGGCAATGAGAAGTACTCTATAATTCCCTAAGCTCCAGGACTGGAGCCTCACCATCAGCTGGTTTAATACCATACCTAAGACTCGTGCAATGGTTTCTGTGCTAAGCTACTCTTAGTGTATTCGAGTCTCAATGGTTTGATTTCATTTAATGGTATATCAACCATTATAGGTTATTTAATACCAAATCAATTTTATAGATATCATCATCATCATGTCGCGCCGCCAGCGCGGATATCCCTGACCGTCTCTCGCCATTTCTCCCTATCATTCATCGCCTCCGGCAGGTCTTCAGGGTTACATCCCGTGTCCTCACATAGCTGCTGTATGTAAGTTCGTGCTGGTCGTCCCACTCTTGCACATCCATGTGTGGGGGTCCACAGGAGTACATCGCTTATGAGCTCGTCCTTACTTCTCCAGCAGTGTCCTGCGTGTCTGGTTCGTCGAACTTTTATAGTTTTCGTGAAGTATGAAATTTAAATGTTAAAACAGTTTTATTTCAAGCAATTAAATTCAGTATAAGTACAGTATATTTCAAACAATTAAGTTTAGCATAAGTACACAGTTTCAATGTCAAAAACAGTTTTATTTCAAACAATTCAGTTTTGTAAAAGTACATAGTTTAGTTCTATTTGACCCATAGAGGGAATTCTTTCAGGTGCTACCACTCCGGGGCAAAGTGGACTGGGAAGTGATGGCAACAAATGGGTTTTTAGCATTTGTTAGAGCCGAAACAATCAGATTGTTTAGTGTCATATCAGGACATTCGTTGGGGGAGTCTTACCCCTCTGCAACGATGCAGTCGGTGTATTCTGCAACTCCTGTCAAATGGGCCAGAGTGTCACTGGGTGCTTAATATTTCTGTTTTTGTCTCAAATTATTTTGAGCATGGTAAAAGACTACCGACCTTTTATAGAAATATTTATTAATTTTTGGGGGGTTTTCAAGGATACCTGAGATATCAGAATGAGCGCAGACTGAGTTCTTTAGCCAGCATAAGGCAACCAGTCGAGGAGAAGGAAACTAGTTGTACTCCGCTTGTATCGCATCCTGTTTGTGGTAGAAGAATTGGGTAAAATTCATATAGTTGGTTTGAATTCAGAGTTTTTTTTCTCCTAGATTGGTTGCCAGACTGGTAAATTCATACTGCTAGAATTGATTACGCTTCATTTCAGTGGTTCACAAAACAAAGTCTATTACTAGTTCTGCGAATTCGATTCGCACCGAGTGCTCGAATCTTCCCGCCATATAACAGACTAAATTTGGCATAGTTAATATGGCTATGATACAAGGCAAAAAAGAACTGGTTTCTTTTCAATCCTATTTGGCCCACTGAGTACACATGATTTTTTTTTCGGGAGAAAGTTTCAGCATCTTGCCAGCTCAAAATACTGACCCGCACATCCACTTGGGTACATTCTGACATTGACAAACATTCGGATGATGTATGAGGTACGTCGACGATTTGATAGAAAAAATGCTAATTTCTTGATTAATTTGACCGGTGTAGCTATGTCACGAGAATGGAGAGTAAGCAATGGCAGCGGCCTCTGGCGGCCACTGTTTGGATGATTGATTGCCTCCCTTATTAGCACTTTGCCATCAGAAGAAGAAAAGCGCAGAGAACCAGGATCCAATATCTATGGAAGACCAACTCTGCCATAACAGATAGATTTCATTTCCCGATTTTTTCTTTTTTTTTTTTTAGTTTTTATTTTCATTTGTTTTTAATGAATTCATTTATTTCACTTTTTTAAAAAAATTATATATGAACATTTTCTTTTATTTATTTATTCATTTATTGATTTATTTCGCGATGGCAGTGATAGCATTCGCATGAAGAGATAAATATACTTTGTCACAAAGCGTTTTGCGATGGTTATCCAGACTTGTATTGTTTTTTTGCGATGGTTAACAACACAGAAAATGGAACAGGCCAGCCGACTTAACGGTTCTATTGTAATTACTTGTTTTTAATTCTAACAAATAATATAGGGAAAGATATGCGTTCTGGTCTAATTTCCTGACATCTTAAGAAAAATATCTAGAAGAAAGAAAGAAAGGAAGAAAGAAAGAAAGTAACACTGAAAAAACGAAAGAAATAGATTTATATTAAGAAGGAAAGGGGAAAAGCAGACAATAAAATACGAAAAAGAGATTGCTTTGAAAGAAAGAAAGAAAGAAAGAAAGACAGAAAGAAAGTTAATGAATTATAAAAAAGAAAGAAAGAAAGATAGTGGATGATAAGAAAGAAAGAAAGAAAGAAGAGAAAAGAGAAAAGAAAGAAAGAAAGAGGGAATGAAGAAGAAAGAAAGAAAGAAAGAAAGAAAGAAAGAAAGAAATTTAATGAATTATAAAAAAGAAAGCAATAAAGATAATTGGTGGATAATAAGAAAGAAAGAAAGAAAGAAAGAAAGAAAGTTAATGAATTATAAAAAAGAAAGAAAAAAAAGAAAGAGGAAAATAAGAAAGGAAAAAGGAAAGAAAGACAGAATCTTATTGAATTATAAAAAAGAAAGAAAGATAGTGGATAATAAGAAAGAAAGAAAGAAAGAAAGAAAGTTAATGAATTATAAAAAAGAAAGAAAAAACATAGAGGAAAATAAGAAAGAAAGAAAGAAGGAAAGAAAGACAGAATGTTATTGAATTATAAAAAAGAAAGAAAGATAGTGGATAATAAGAAAGAAAGAAAGAAAGAAAGAAAGAAAGAAAGAAAGAAAGAAAGAAAGAAATTGAATGAATTATAAAAAAAAAAGAAAAAGAAAGATATTTGGTGGATAATAAGGAAGAAAGAAAGAAAGAAAGAAAAAAAGAAAGAAAGAAAGAAAGAAGGAAAGAAAGACAGAATGTTATTGAATTATAAAAAAGAAAGAAAGATAGTGGATAATAAGAAAGAAAGAAAGAAAGAAAGAAAGAAAGAAAGAAAGAAAGATAAATGATTGATAGTAAATAATATCTGACAAAAGTCGAGAGTAGATGAGTAAACATTTGAGCAAACCACTCAACCATAATTATCTTACTTCCCAGGGTTTAGCAACAGTAAACGTCTGTTACACCAATTGTCAACTTTCTCGGGAATATGTCACAGTTTTCTTGTCTCATTCGAAACTTAAATAATTATGAACTCACGTATTCACTGGTAGAGTTTAACATTTCGCACAGGTTACAGAAGTCAGGGGTCATATCAATGATTTTGAATACTGATTTTCAACTCCAAACCCGGAACCCTACAGACACCGGTTGTATACCTTATAGAGGAGTAAGACCCCAACCAAAAAGGCCCTCCTGTATGATACTAAACTGCATTTTATGGTGAGGCTCCAATTCAAGATCTCTACGGAGTTTGAAGTACTTCTTCGTTACTATGACTCCCAGGTCCACTTTGACCCAGTTTAGTATTACCTGTTATGATCTCATTTAGTGTTAAATTGATGTTTTGCAAAATATTTGCATCAAATAACAATACTTGAAATGATATCATCATCATCATCATGTCGCACCATCAGCACGGATATCCCTGACCCTCTCTCGCCACCCCTCACTATCGTCCATTGCTTCCGGCTGGTCTTCAGGGCTACATCCCATATCTACAGAAAGCTGTTGTATGTAGGTTCGAGCTGGTCGTCCTGCATTTGCTCGGCCATGTGAAGGGGTCCACAAGAGTGCATCACTTATGTGCTCGTCCCTACTACTTCAGCAGTGTCTTGCATGTATGGTTCATCTAAATTGGATAATTTTCGTGATGGATGGAAGGTGGTCGTACTGCTGCTGCTTTGTGGGGTGTTGTCTCCAGGACTTGCAGCATTCTTGTGTAGTTGCCGTCAAGCTTTTTTCTCCATCCATTTAGTTAGCGACAATGTAGTGCATCTATATAGCAGTATCAACACGACTGCTGCTGGGAAGAAACTGCATTTCATTTTATCGGTCAGGTCTGACTTCCAAATGAAATGATATAACGAAGTGCAAATAAAGGATTATAACTAAATAACAGAAAAGAAAAAAAAAACAGAAAAGAAAAAAAGAATTCTGATTGAATGATTAAGCAGTTATATGATCTTTCTTTGAACATATTGTCCACCTCTTATTTTATTAAAACATCAATCGTTGTTCTAACAACACTTCATCATCTTAAAGTCCTGATGAAGGTTAATTAAAACCGAAGCGTTGACTTTCCATTATCATAAATCTATCAGTTAAGGACTACTTTGTTTTGTTTTTTTCTTAAACATTATTATTAAGTCGTGCTGCGAGCACGGATTTCGCTGACTCTCTCTCAACATTCGTCTCTCTCATCCGTCGTTTCCGGTTGGTCTTCTCAAGTACATACTGTGTCCGTAGAGAGCTTTTGCAGATAAGTTCTATTTGGTCATCCAACATTTGCAGGTCCGTGTGAAAGGTTCCATAGAAGAACGTCGTTTATAAGTTCGTTCTTACTTTTCCAGCAGTGTCCCACATGTTTTGTTCGTCTTATTTGGATTGTTTTAGAGTTGGGAGGTAGGTGGCCGTACAGCTGTTCTTTAGTGGGATGTTGCTTCCATTATTTGTTCAATATATATATATATATATATATATATATATATATATATATATGCTATAGCTTGCTTCTAGGATTTGTTTAATATATATATGCTAGAGCTTCTAGGAGTTGTTCAATATATATATATGTAAGTATTATTCGGTCCAGTTAAACTGGAGTTGGGAGTAATTCCATCAGGACAAGAAAACTATTCAAAAGTGAACATTTAAATTTTCCTCTTCTATCCCCTCCCACCTTCTTTCCTGTGTCTATTCTGATTTATTTTATCCATAAGATCTGAAGAAGTTCTGTTAATTTTTTTTTTTTCGTGTTTTTTTATTTTATCAAAAACATAGCAGGATGGAAATAAATTTATAATCCTAATGTGACCGGTTTGTGTTTTTTTCTTAATGAAATATATATATATATATATATATATATATATATATATATATATATATATATATATATGCCATAGTTCGTAGCATTCTTGTGCAATGCCCGTCTTGTTTTTTCAGCGTACGCTTGGTCAGCGTCCATGTGATGCATATACTTTTTTCTATTCATTGCTGAATGAAATTGATGAAGGTTGATAACCCCATGATTTGTGCTACTGTTGAGTTCTTTTCACTAGTTTTTATAAGTTCGTGTATGGCAAAATCCGGGTTTAGTAATATACATTATTTACTGCGCCAAAAACTGGGGCACTTTGAACATAGAACGCATTGATTTGCGTCTCAAACTCAAAAACCCGCAAATTATAATCTCTTCAGTACCAACCAAAACCATCCTTTTCATTAAAAAATAATTTTCCTGATATTTTTCCCGTTTAAATTGTTTTAAACATTGCTAAATTAGTAATCTTTTACAATTTAATATTCAATAGATTTATTTACAATTGAATGGAAATTAAATTTGGTAGCAAGGAATGCAGAAGATAAATTTTTTGAGAAACGTTGGTCTAGCGCCAGAAAAACGAACATTTTCATGTTTAAGGGCTACGTTACAAATCATTGTCTATACAGATATCTCCCATTAGACTTATATTTTGTGGCGACTTTTTAAATGGTATTTCAGGAGTTAAGAAATGTGGTTTCTCTTCAAATCTACGATATCCGCTTTTTTATTATATTTTTTTATAGAAGTTCCAGTTTGGTTAAACTAATTCTAAAAGCTATCAAGAAAAATCACTAATAAAAAAAAAAATAAGGAAAATTACACTGAAAATTACTAATGATTTGGTTTCATTGTATAATGACAAATCAACTTTCATTGCTTATTTAATGCCAAAGACTTCCTCATAAAAGAAAACTTGTAGCTGTTGGGGTAAGGTGTTTCAAAACTTTTCTAAGGGTAATTGTCTGAAAGTGAACGTTATTGGACGACTTACTACGAATGACGCGGCTCAAATTAGATGTGCCTTAACTCAGTTAAGCAGTTATTATTTATTTATTTATTCATTTATTTATCTATCTATTTATTTTCAAGCAGTTATTATTTATTTATTATTATTTATTATTATTATTATTATTTATCTATAATTATTTAT
>OY757925.1:63554171-63569171 GCA_963585895.1 Sepioteuthis lessoniana | reverse complement strand
TCAATCATCGAGTTGTCACACAAAAAAAACTCAAGGGAACAACGATCTCTGCTATGGCAAAACAATCGATCAAAGAATGTACATTTTAGACTATAGAAGCTTTATGATTATAGTGGCTCCTTTAAGACACCCTAAGCATGGCCAGCTCAGTCGGTTGGGGATTGAAGACACACCGACTTAGACCCCCAACGCCGATGAGAGTCCTGGATACGAACAAACACAAAACAATCTGATGGTGAGGATACAGTAATGCAGAGTACCTCTTCATTGCCATGGCTACCAGGTCCACTCTAGCTCAGAGTGGTAGCACTTGATAGGTTCTTTCTATCGGCCAAATAGAAATGTTTGACATTTAAACAAAGTGCAAACAAATTATATATGATAAATTGAACTGTTTGAACTGTTTATCCTATTTACCAACCCCTCCGCTCGGGCAAGATATGACACAAGGTCAATTTTTAAGCGGAGTTTAACAGGATTGAATTCAGACTAGTTGCCTCACCGAGGCTGAAGAAAACAGTCTGGCCTACTATTTCCACATAGCTGGAGGGAGAATAATTGGATTCATACCTTTCCCAAGGGTATTAGTGCTATGTGAAATGAAATCAGTCTTGTCTAGGATTTGAACTCGTGTCGCCGTGTTCATTTCCTACGACGATAGCCATTACACCACGGGCACCTCCATATTGAACTCTTTATAAACATATATTTCTTTATTGAACTGTTTATAAACTAATGACTGATGTTTAATGGAATTTTTAGTGAAACATAGCAATATTTGGAACCATTTAACTTTGTAAACGTACTAAATTGTATTGTTAGGAATAGAACAGTTTCATCATTTAACAGTGTGTATTTATAGAATAGTTTCATAAATCATATATTTGATTTATGAGTAAAAAGAAAATTTAGCATTAAATAACCAACAATGGTTGATATGCAAGAAAAAAACCAAACAATAGAAAACAAAAATATTCCGCCCCCCGTATTAAAATTTTTCAAATATATCTACACTTAATGAGCATTCTGATGATACTATTAACACAAAAAATGTATCTTTTTTCCTAATATCCTTAATGTATATACATGTGGTGCATTCAATAAGTTTCCAGACTTTTTTTGTACAGACATTTAAAATTGTCGTAGACTCTTGAAAATTCAGTATGTTGTTGCTATACATCTTATGAGATGACTGACCAATTTTTATGATTTCAGGTCAGCCATAGCAGCTATTGGAATACACCCTACTAAAGCCTTATTGTCACAGCTGGTGGATTTCAAAAATGCAATCTGGACGTGAGGACACTTTAGAAGAACGATATGCAATAAAATTCTGTTTTAAACTTGGAAAACATGATGCCACAAAAATGTATGGAATGCTTCAGACTGCTTTTGGAGCATCTTGCATGAATCGAGCATCAGCTTTTGACTGGAATAAGAGATTCAAGGAAGGCAGGGAGTCTGTGAGGAATGATGAGAGGTGTGGCAGGAGTATGGAAGTCAATACACCAGAGTTGATTGGCCAAACGGTTAGGGTTAGGGTTACTATGTTGAGGTTTTAAGGGGGTTCAGGTAGAGATTCCATCGGAAGAGGCCAGCACTCTTCAAATGGGGTCAGTGGCATTTCCACCAGTCCACAACTCTATCCTTGTCACAGACTATTTGGCGAAGATGGGCATCAAGACCGTTCCTCACCCTCCCTATAGTCCAGACCTTGCTCCCTGTGACTTTTGGTTATTTCCTTAGCTCAGAGGCTGTAGTTATAAGACAATTGAGGAGATGAAAGAGGCTAAGACGAAGGTCATTGACACGCTCACACAACAGGACTTCCATGGGGCCTTGCAGAAGTTGTTGGAACGGTACAACAAGTGCATTGCAGCTGGAGGATATTACTTCGAACGGGACTAGAGTTTCATGTGTGTACTATCAATAAAAGTGCACAATCCAAAAACGCCTGGAAACTTATTTAATGAACCATTCTGGAAATTCCATTATTTATTGAATGACTTTCGTATATATATATATATATATATATATATATATATATATATATATATATATATATATACGAAAGTCATTCAATAAGTAATAGAATTTCCAGAAAAAAATTAATTTTTTTTCTAAATTTTTTCCTGAAATCTAAACTCACATAGTTTTTGGAAACTGGTTTATAACGCAATCTATTTTAATCTTGCAAAAAAATTTGTTTTGGAGCAATTCAAAATGCCGGCGACTCAAGCAGAGTGCTACAGGCTTGAACAGAGGTTTGTCATTAAATTTATGGTCGCTGAGAATTGCAAACCATGCGAAATTTACTTAAGGACATTTGATGTGTAAAAATGTGCTAAAAATGAGTTTGTCGCCACGAACCTGAGTCCAAGGAGCGAAAACACACTGATTCACTGGAAAAGAAAATCCGAGCGCAGCAGTCAATAAAGAAGGTCATGCCGGCAGTCTTCTGTGCTAAGAAAAGAGCCATCACTCTTGATTTCCTTGGAAAAGGTTCAACTGCAAACTACTTCCTATCGCCAACTCCTCCGACAAAATTCATCATTGAATAACAGCCATATATATATATATATATATATATATAATGACATAACGATACGTTTCGTAATGCATAAGGGGAGTTGAATTCAAAACAGCTGTAACAGCTGTGTTGTCAGAGTTTTACTGAACATCTCCTTTCCAATTTAGGCAAAATGAAGCCAGGTAGAATTTAAGCGGTTTGACAGGAAGCTGGAAACGGAAAATAAATTGTTTTTGAAGAATCAATGGTGTAAACGAGATTCAGCGAGATTTCGAGCATCAATCGCGTCGTCAGGAAGTCGACTTCTCTGACGTTCATATTGCCTTCCAGACGTTCGCAGGATCAGCTATAAATGTCATTTAAAAACTTTGTATTACTTGTCCAGATGTTCTCTTTAATATTTATGTGTTAGTAAACAAACTCTCTTTTTCTACGCCGCTTTCCGCTCTTGTCTTCTGTAAATCACAAAACGGAAAAAGAAAAAATCTTGTTCAGAGAGAAACTGCTGTCAACAGGATATGATAGCCTACACACACACACACACACACACTCACACACGTACACGCGCGCACGCACACACACACACACATAGATACACGCTCACACAACTCACTCACTAATGAGCATGAATGTAATGCAGGGAGGAAGGTTTGAACTCACTATCAGTATTTTTATAAGAATCTTGGTTTAACGTAAAACAGAGGATCCAGTAAGAATAGACCGAACTCGAATAAAGTTCTGGAGATAGATAGATAGATCGATAGATACTGAAATAATTAGAAAGAAAGAAAGAAAGAAAGAAAGAAAGAAAGAAAGAAGGAAAAAAAGATCGCTGATTGGAAGAGAGAATTAAGAAAAAACAAGGAAAGAAAGATGATAGGACCAAAGATAGATAGATAGATAGATAGATAGATAGATAGATAGATAGATAGATAGATAGATAGATACTGAAATAAATGGAAAGAAAGAAAGAAAGAAAGAAAGAAAGAAAGAAAGATCGCTGATTGGAAGAGAGAATTAAGAAAAAAAGGAAGGAAGAAAGAAAGAAAGATGATAGGACCAAAGAATGAAAGAAATATAGATAGACAGAAACTGGAATAAATAGAAAGAAAGAAAGAAAGAAAGAAAGAAAGAAAGAAAGAAATTGAGAGAGATGATTGGACGAAAAAAAGAACTTAGATAGATAGATAGATAGATAGATAGATAGATACTGAAATAAAAAGAAAGAAAGAAAGAAAGAAAGTAAGAAGGAAAGAAAGATCGCTGATTGGAAGAGAGAATTAAGAAAGAAAGGAAGAAAGAAAGAAAGATGATAGGACCAAAGAAAGAAAGAAATATAGATAGACAGAAACTGGAATAAATAGAAAGAAAGAAAGAAAGAAAGAAAGAAATTGAGAGAGATGATTGGACGAAAGAAAGAACTTAGATAAATAGATAGATAGATAGATAGATAGATAGATAGATTTACAGTATGTCTACTCTTATTATGCAACCTAATGCGGAAATCCTTTTTAAACCAGTTACATGATTTCAAGTATTCTTTTCTAACGCTAATAATTTTCATATACATTAAAAGTAACGGTTTCTTCGTTGAAATTGAAATCGGCATTCCGTATTCAAATCCTAGACGAAACAATTAGCGTTTTCCTTATTTACCCAACCCCTCCGCTCAGGCAGGGTATAACACAATGTCAGTTTTTAAGCAGAGTTTAACGGGTTTGAATTCAGAGTTTTCCTTCTCCTAGACTAGTTGCCTCATCAAGGCTGAAGAACCTAGTCTGCCCTACTATTTACCGATAGCTCGAGGGAGAATAATTGGATTCATACCTTTCCCAAAGGTATTAGTGCTATGTGAAATGCGATCAGCCGCGTCCAGGATTTGAACTCGTATCGCCGTGTCCATTTCCTACGACGATAACCATTAAACCACGGGCATTAGCGTTTTCCTTCACATTTATGCCCTTGGAAAAGTTACGCATTCATCTATTTTCCTAGTAGCCATGGGTAAGCACTTGAGATAGATATTCTAAGGTACACTTGGCAACACTATTTATTTGAAGGTACAATGAGGTGATGTTATTCGTTTATCTTTAGGTACATTGAGACTATATTCGTCTTTTTTGTGTAGGATACCAGGAAATATTTTTCGTTTCTTTCCAACACAAAATGGTGGTAGATATAAGAATATGGGGAACTCGTTTGTAAATAAACATTTTTAACTTCTTTCTTTTCTTTCTTGTTGGCAACGGATATAAAAACTTCAAAGAAAATGTTGAAAAAACAGACATTCGAAGCGAATTCCTTTTCGTCTTAGAACGATTATTTCAATACTTCAGCTTTTTCGTATGCTTTTACCCCATGGGTATCGAATATTTTAAAAGCTTCTATATTAATAGAGACAAAGCGAAAACTCTATTACTGCTGTATCCATGGGGTTTAGAATAGACTCACGGTATCTTCTGTAGAAGGGAAATACGCTCTCCACAAAAAAAGGGGGATATATTGGGTCTGACACTCGACTGAATCTGATTAGGAGTCTCCAGTTCTGAAGCTCTAAGGAATGCCGGGTACTTTTTCACTGCCTTTAATACAACGTCTTATCTATATTTACCCAACCCTTCCGCTCGTGCAAGATATGACACAAGGTCAATTTTTAAGCGGAGTTTAACATGATTGAATTCAGTTTTTCTTTTAGACTAGTTGCCTCACCTACACCGTAGAACCCTACTGCCCTACTATTTACCCATAGCTGGAGGAAGAATAATTGGATTCATATCTTTCCCAAGGGTATTAGTGTTATGTGAAATGCAATCAGCCTCGTCCAGGATTTGAACTCGTGTCGTCGTGTCCATTTCCTACGACGATGACCATTACACCACGGGCACCTCCTTATCCGAAATGGTAGTAGAGGGTCTCATTTAGATCTGTTAAAAAATTATTCGAATTTGATAGGACCGTCAAAAAAAATCTTTCAAGAATCACCTTAGCAGAAAAGTAAATATGAACGTACAATGAACATGATTCCCTAACATCTAGGCATTGATTTGGTTGGTTTGTTTGGGTCTATGGCATATCAACCTTTGTAGGTTATTTAATGCCAAATACTTTTTTCTACATGTATATATTGAATATACATAATTTTTAAACACATTTTGTAGATCACATTTTCATACAAGCCTAAGCACACATGTCTGCACACAGTAAAATGGTTTCAAGTATTGCTATATAAAAATCACAATTTAACATCAGTCATTTGTTTGCACACATAGTTTGTAGGTAATTTCATTTTAAAATGAGTCAGAACTAATTTGTTTATACACTAGTATAGCTATCGTTTCTACACAGTTAAATGGTTTCACCTATTGCTATCTTACACTAATAATCCTATTCAATATTAATCATTGGTTTGCGCACATGAAGTGCTTACAACTATTTCTATTTAGCACTAATAATTCTATTCAACATTATGCATTCCTTTACACACAGTCAGTCTTGACATAAAATATCCCAAGACGACTTGACATGCCGTTAAAGTTAATCAGTCAATCAAGCAATGAAGTCCAATACTAGTTTTATATTAAATATATATCACTTGAAGCGAAAAATTAAGTTCGGATATACATGTTTGTCAGTAATAAGACTGGCAGTGAAAGAACTTCAATCATCAGTTTTTGCGTCCGTCAAAAATACTTGCGAAGCATTACAGCGGCTAAGATGTTGTTCCTTATAATTCTTTCCCTCCTTACGAAATTATAATTAAAAACACTTGATGTCACATGACCTTTTTAGCAAAGTCAGTCATTTCTTTGAATTCGTTACATCGCTCACTGCAAACAATGATAAAGATCTGTTATAAATTGTTACGTCACGATTTGCTACATGCACGTAAAAGTTTCCAAATGGAGACCAAGTCGCAGGATTTTGATTTTAATGGACAAGAAATAGTGATAAGAAGAATAACAAGGCTGTGGTAATCTGAGGCTAAAGGTTGGCTCTTAAGTGTGTGTGTGTGTGTGTGTGTGTGTGTGGGTGTGAAAAGTAATGAGACAGTTTGTTCTTTGTTTTAGTTTTTTTCTTTTTTTTAAATTTTCAAGTTAGAAAATAGTTGAATATAAGCTGATCAATATTACAAAATTACCGATCAGTCTCGTAGTGAAATGTCCAATCAGATTATATAGGAATTCTAAAATGTGTTGCATTATCCATTTTCCACGGTGCTTCAACTAAATAAAAATTCAAAAATAAATGTACCATGGATACGATTTAACCTCCATGAGCTTGTATTCTTGAGCTAAATGTTTCTGTTGAAGTAGACCACTGTTTAAGACGTCTAGACATCTGGCTTTTATTACATAAGTGGATCAGCAATACGCACATCATCATTCAACTTTTTTTTTTAAAAAGATTTAAACATTCTGTCTGGGTACCTTTCGATCAATTCTCTTATTTTGGTTCGGTGTCATTACTGTGCAGACACCGAATTGCTGATACAGACATGACATATCTAACTGCAAATGAAAAAAAAAATCTATCTATCTATCTATCTATCTATCTATCTATCTATGTGGTGCCTTCAATAAGTTTCAAGACTTTTTTGTACAGACATTTAGAATTGTCGTAGACACTTGAAAATCCAATGTGTTATTGCTATACATCTTATGAGATGATTGACCAATTTTTATGATTTCAGATTCAAATGAACAGCTACAGCATCAATTAGGATACACCCTTTTAAAGCCTGATTGTCACAGCTGGTGAATTTCAAAAATACAATCTGACACTTTAGAAGAACAATATGCAATAAAATTCTGTTTTAAACTTGGAAAAAATGCCACAGAAACGTATGGGATGCTTCAAACTGCTTTTCGACTATCTTGGATGAATCGAGCATGATTTTTTGTGTGGCATAAGAGATTCAAGGAAGGCAGGAAGTCTGTGAGAGCTGATGAGAGGTGTGGGAGGAGTAAGGAAGTCAATACACCAGAGTTGATTGGCCAAAGGGTTAGGGTCATGGTTAGGGTTACTATGTTGAGGTTTTAAGGGAGTTCAGGAAGAGATTCCGCCGGAAGAGGCAAGCACTCTTCAAATCGGGTCAGTGGCATTTCCACCAGGACAATGCACCAGTCCACAACTCCATCTTTGTCACAAACTATTTGACCAAGATGGACCATCAAGACCGTTCCGCAGCCTCCCATAGTCCAGACCTTGCTCCCAGTGACTTTTGCTTATTCCCTAAGCTCAGAAGCTGTCGTTATGAGACAATTGAGGAGATGAAAGACGTTGTAACGAAGGTTATTGACACGCTCACACAAGAGGACTTCCATGGGGCATAACAGAAGGTATTGGAACGGTACAACAGGTGCATTGCAGCCGGAGGAGATTACTTCGAAGGGGACTAGAGTTTCAAGCGTGTACTCTGAATAAGAGTACCTATACAAAAAAAGTCTGGAAACTTAATGATCCTCGTATCTCAGTCTGTTCATATCTGTTTATATATCTGTCACAATCTGAGTTATCTATCTATAAATCTATCTATCTATACACACACACACACACACACACACACACACATATATATATATATATATATATATATATATATATATATATATATATATATATCAGTCAGTTCAGATATAGCAACATATCTTTCTCATATTTAACGTTGTTCTTTATTTAATTTTTTTGTTTGCTTTATTTTCTCAAAATCTGATGCTTGATTGATGCAAGATGGTCGAAAAGCAGTCTGAAGCATTCCATACGTTTCTGTGACATTTTTTCCAAGTTTAAAACAATCTTATTGCATATCGTTCTTCTAAAGTGTCCTCACGTCCAGATTGCATTTTTGAAATTCATCAGATGTGACAATCAGGCTTTAGTAGGGTGTATTCCAATTGCTGCTGTACTTGTTCATTTGAACCTGAAATCATAAAAATTGGTCTATCATCTCATCACATGTATAGCAATAACAGACTGAATGTTCCAGAGTCTACGACAATTTTAAATGTCTGTACAAAAAAGTCTTGAAACTTACTGAATACACCACGTATATTAAGAATATTAGAAGAAAAGATACATTTTTTGTAAGAATAGTATCATCAGAATGCTCAACGACTGTATCTCTGTAGAGGGGTAAGAACACCCCCTCACCAACGAGTGTCCTAGATATGAACTGAAACTATCTAATAGTGAGCCTCCTGGCCTAGATAACCTAGGGATGTGAAATACCTTTTCATTGCCATTATTTCCAGCTCGACTCTGATTAGAGTGTTAATATTTGCTGGGGTCTCATCTGTGGGTTAATATTTGTGGCCATGTGAATAGGGTTTTAGTCTGTTTTAAAGTAGACACACACAGAAGAAAGAGAAGAGTGTCCTCTATATAAACCCATACTAAACTGAAAACCATTCAAACACGAATGAGTTTAGGTCTCATTGAGTACCTCAATCTTATAACATTGCGCCACGTGTATTCTCTGACGAAAGCAGCAAGCTGGAAACATACAAGTATGTAAGAACAAAATAAATAAATCTTCAAAAATACAAATTTCTTCGTGGACCAATTAATTTTAAAATATTTTTCTCTCTTTGGACCTCCAACGAAATATATATATATATATATATATATATATATATATATATATATATATATATATATATATATATATATATATATGATGTGTGTGCGTATGTAGCTCAAGGTCATTTCATTTTGGTCTGTTGGTTACACCGATTGCTTCTCTGCAGAAGGGCAAGACCCCCCACCAACGAGTGTCCTACATATGACTCTAAACAATCTAAGAGTCAGGCTCCAGTAATGCTGGAGCTTTGGGGAATGTGGGGTACCCCTTCATTGTGATCGCTCCCAGGTCCGCTCTGGCCTGGACTGGTAGCACTGATAAGGGTCCTATCTATGGGTTAAATTGAACTAAACCGTGGGTTGAGTTTACTGTTTTTAGCATTTAAACTGCGTAATTATACTAAAATGAATTGCTTGAAATAGAAGTGTTTTGACCTCTTAACTGTTTACTTATGCTAAACTGAATTATCTGAAATAAAATTGTTTTAACATTAACTCCGTGTATTGCCCAGTCGGCTTGGGCAGTAGAATACACAGACAGTACCTCTGCAGAGGGGCATGAACCTCACCCCCAACGAGTGTGCTGTATATGACATTAAACAATCTGATGATGAGGTTCCAGTGATGCTGAGACTTTGGGGAATGAGGAGCACCCTTTCATTGCCATTACTCCCAGGTTCACTCTGGCCCAGAATGGTAGCACTCGATAGGGCCCTATCTATAGATCAAATAGAACTAACTGTATACATATGCTAAACTCATTTGTTTGAATTAGAAATGTTTTACACAAGTGAATGGCTTGAAAAAGAAATGTTTTTCCCAATTAAACTGTTTACTTGCCTTTAAACAGCGTACTTATGCTAAATTGAATTGTTTGAAATGGAACTTTTTTTGACATTGAAACTTTACTAACGCTCAACTGAAATGTTTGATATAGAGCTGTTTTGACATTTAACTATGAGTATGTAAACAAAATTTATACTTATGCTAAACTGAATTGATTGAATTAGAACTATTTGAATAAAAATAATAGTTTGAAATAAAAATGTTTTGACAATTAAACTGTGTACTGATGCTAGACTGAATTCTTTGAAATAGAACTGACTTTTTGTATAAAAATAGATTTGGCGTTAAATAACCGACCAAGGTTGATATGCCATAAAACCCAACCAACCAACCATCTTGGTTTGACCGTGATCTTATCAACTCCTACTCACATATGTTTTTAAAATTTTGGCTGTACTTAATGCTTTAACCTTACATTTCTATACTTCCAATCATATGACGTTGTACACATCAGTTCAGCCAAATTACTGAAGTTAAGCAATTAAAGCCTGATCAGTAAATAGATGGGTGATCCTCTCAGAAGAACCGGTACCATAAGAGATCCGAGTTCTGTATAGAAAACTAAACAAAGCTTTGTAGTTCATATCATGCTAAAAGCACCAATTCCCGTCTGATTATTGAAGTTAAGCTGCTACAAGCCTCACCAGTACTCAGATGGGTGACCACTTGCTAAACAGCTGGTACTGTGTGTCAAATTAAGCAAAGTTTAGTTAAACGAAACAACAAAAATTATTCTTTATTGATTAATTTTAGCGACATGTCAACATGTCATGGGTTATTTTATGCTAATACGCTAGGGAATCACGTTCGTTTTTAATATTTACAATTGTAATGTACTTGTTCCTTCTGAGTATAATTTTGCATACACTGAGGTCAAATTCAAAATTTTTTCAACGGATCAATTTGACGCACAGCTATGACCCTAACATGTACAACCACAAGGGGTGTACATGGAAGAAATGGCAATGAAGGACTCTCTAAGTCCTCAAAATCAGATAGACAACCAGTGCACCCCATCATGTGGGTTGTTCCTGCACTGGTGAGATACGCGCAACGTATTCTTCGCTCTCTTGACGGGACGATCAATCTCTTTGAGTCAATATGGGATGTGTACTGAGAAGACCCAAGTAACCTTCGGGTCGCCCTCGACTACGGTTTGCCCAGTCAGCTGGGGCTGTAGAATACGCTGACTGCACCTCTGCACAGGGGTAAACCCCCCTAAAGAGTGTCCTGCATATGACACTAAACAATCTGATGGTGAGGTTCCATTAGTGCTGGAGCTTTGGGGAATGCAGAGTACCCCTTTATTGCCATCGCTCCCAGGTCCACTCTGGCCCAGGGTGGTAGCACCTGATAGGGCCCTATCTATGGGTTAAACAGAACTAACAGCATACTTATGCTAAAATGAATTGAGTAAACTGAATAGCTTGAAATAGAAACGTTTTTGACAATTAAACCGTACTTACACTTAAACTGCGTGCTCATGCTTAACTGAATTATTTCAAATAGAACTGTTTTTCGACATTAAAACTGTGTTTACACTTAACTGAATTATTACATATGACTGCTTGAATAATTTTAAATGGAAATGTTTTTGACAATTAAACTGTGTACTTATGCTAAACTGAACTGTTTTCAATAGATCAGATTATTTACATAAAAATGGATTTGGCGTTAAATAACCTCCAAATGTTGATATGCCATAAAACCAACCAACCAACCAATCGACTACGGTCTGGACGACCGTAGTTGAGGGCGACCAGAAGGTTCCCTTTTGAATAGCTATTACACCTAAGAGTAAGCAAGGGCACTACTCCTTTCCCTGGATTGCTTCACTTACCCTTAATCCATACATTATAATGCTGAGTATAAACCGGCTCATTGGCCTAGTGGGTAGAGTGTTCGCCAATGGTCCGGGAGACCTGGATTCAATCCCAGGTTGCGTCATACCAAAGACTTTAAAAATGGTACTTGATACCTCCTTGCTTAACACTCACTAATATAAGGTACGTATCGAGGGTAAGGTGGAGCAATCCTGGGAAAAGAGTGGCGCCCTCCCCTACACCTCGGTGTAGTAGCTATTGAAAAGGGAGCCTTCTGGTCGCTCTCGTCTACAGTCACCAAATTAACTTTTATTAACCAAGGAGGCATCAAGTACCATATTTTTAATCTTTGGTATGACTCGACATAGGATTGAACCCTTGTTTCCCGGACAACTGGAGAAGTACCTACTCCACAATATATACTGCAGCAGTTAAGGAACATGCTGCTAGCAAATTAAGACTATATATATATATATATATATAGAGAGAGAGAGAGAGAGATAAATATAGATATATACTAAGTTAGAGTTTTATTCACTATCAAAACAGTGGAACGTCTAAGTAAGGAAAGTTGTAAATATACTTGATATATGTGATAGAGTTCCTGCATCTGTGTGTAGATGTGTGAATATTCATAGGTGTGTGGGTGTGCTTGTGCGTGTGAAACCTATCTGTTATCCCCTACCACTTCATTATACCCCTCACTCTCTCTTCCTTTCATGCAGACATCATGTCGAATTAGCGTCTAGACTGCTTGGGCACAGCAGAGATGACGCAACGACCCGGATAAGCGAGGACTTTGCTATTTTTCCCGCCCTCTTTCCATTTGCGTGTACTCTTTTGACCCCTGTGTCTTTTGCACTCTTTTTGTACTTATGATAAATCTATGAGTGTTTCCATCTATATATATATATATATATATATGAGGAGCATTTTTCTCTTGTGCCAGTCTGAGTTTTGAAATATGGGTAATTCCTTGAAGTAGGATATCTCTGAAGAAAAAAAAGTGATTTCTCAACAGGAATAAAAACTAAATCAGGATTTTCGTAGGATTATATAATACTAGTTGAAAACCCAATCTACTGTGGGAATTTTTGTTTGCTACTGCGGAAGGTTTAAATGCAGCCTTTGACTCCAATAAGTTCATTGGTTTGAATTAATTCAAACTCTTAGAACATGTAGATTATTCATCGATCTCTCTCAATATATCTTAAGATTATCATTATGTTAACATGTAACTCAGCAAAAACAGTACATCATAGCGATTTTTTTTATTACAGCATCACATTTAAAATCCTTAAAGAATTATCACATAATCTAGTTTGGTCGTGGGAGCGTTTTTGACGAAGTATACCTTGGTCAGATATCGACTGGCTTAGCCCATCCCTTTCCTGGTCTGGTTTAAATTCTAAGTTTTCCTTCTCTAAGGCTGGTTGCTATATCAAGATAAAATAGATCTGCCTTACTATTTACTGATAAAGGTTGGGAGAATAGTTGGATTCATACCTTTCCCAGGGTATTAACGCTATGTGAAAAGAAAAGAAAAACATTGCTCAGGATTTGAACTCGCGTAACCGAGTCCACTTCGTACGACTATAATTATTACGGCACAAAAGCCTCCTTGGACTCAAGGGAAGTTCGCGTGCTGGACTTCAAACACCTTAGTAAGCATGTTCGAACGCCAGTCGCGCTAATACGTTCATTTTCGGGTTCATACCATTGGGAATGGTATCAACTAATTTAAGTTTTTTTTAATGGCATACCAAACTTCGTGGGTTATTGAATACCAAAGCAATCATTGTAAAAGAACAGTAGAGGTACAATTTAACAAATAATTTTCTGGACAAGAGGGTTCATACCATTCCAAATGGTATGAATCCTCTTGTCCTGTTCTTTTACAATGGTTGCTTTGGCATTAAATAACCCACGAAGTTTGGTATGCCATTAAAAAAACTTAAATTAGTTATATATAGATAAATAAAATACATTAAGGAAACAAGACCATCTCTATAATATGCGTCTGAGAAGCAAAAATTGTCATTAATCTATTTGGTTTTGTATGGTTGTATTTTATGGCGCTTCACCCCTTCTGGGTTACTTAATCCTATTTACCCAACCCCTCCGTTCAACTGCAATAACTCATCTACTAAAAGCGATGACAACATATACACTAGGTCAATTTTTTAAGCGGAGTTTAACAGGTTTGAATTCAGAGTTTTCCTTTTCCTAGACAAGGGTATTAGTGCTACGTGAAATACAATCAGTCTCGTCCAGGATTTGAACTCGTGTCGCCGTCTCCATTTCCTACGACGATAACCATTACACCACGGGCACCTCCAACCTTCTGGGTTACTTAATGTCAAATCTCGTTAACCCATATATATCAAATGTATATGATTCATAAACGAATAGTTTGTAGATATCTTAAACGAGCCAAAGTTTATTTGTTTGCACACAGGTAAAGGGTTTCAAGTACTGCCATGTAATACTAATCATTCAATTTAACGTCTGTCATTTATTTGCACACAATTAAACGGTCACAAATATAGTAAATGATTAAACAGTTCTATGTGAACCATTGCTGAAGCCCATACAGCTATCTTCAGGTTTGAGTGGACCCAGTAGTAACTACAGTGAAGAGGTAATCTGCATTCCCCAAAGTTCAAAGACTGGAGTCTCACCATCATTTAGTATCATATCCAGGACACTTATTCGGTGGACGGGGTTTTATTCCTCTGTAGGGATGCAGACAGAGTTTTTTACTGCCGTAGCTGAAAAGGCTATTTAAATCAGGCTAGCACTCTAACATTTTAAATAGTTACCAACTAACTTTGCTCACAAATTATATGAATCAATTAAATTGATATATCATTAAGCACCAACCAACTAACCTTTTATTCAGAGATAAAAGAATTTCAATTCTAATTTTAACTGAATGATAATTTTGTGATGTTATATTAGCCTAGTGAGTAGATTGTTCGCCAATGGTCCGGGAGACCGGGGTTCAATCCCGGGTCGAGTTATACCAAAGACTTTAAAAATGGTACTTGATACCTCCTTGCTTAACACTCAGCATTATAAGGTACGTTTCAAGGATAAAGTGGAGAAATCCACGGGAAGGAGTAGTGCCCTCCCCTTCACCTTGGTGTTGTAGCTATTGAAAAGTGAGCCTTCTGGTCGCTCTCGACTACAGTCACCAACTTTACTTTTACTTATCCACGG
>OY757925.1:63459171-63549171 GCA_963585895.1 Sepioteuthis lessoniana | reverse complement strand
TTTCCTAAGCTAAACTGAGTTGTTTGAAATGGAACTGTTTTTTTTATTGAAACTGTACTTACGCGAAACTGAATCATTTGAAATAGAACTGTTTTGACATTTAATTATGTATAAAATGTGACACGGTATAATATATTAATCCCAAGACAGGAGTTTATTTTTCGCACTTGTGAAGACGGGGCAGCCGGGCATTTGATCCCTCGCAAAATAAGTTCCAGTTAAGATTCCCTTCTTGGGCGAAGGGAACCTGGCAGATTATGTTGGGGTTAATTTGAGGCTAGACTAACCGCCGCTGACAAGGTTTTTCTAAATTTCACATTACACACACCCCCACCCACCAGACTACTACCTCTTCCTACCCCTAGGATATTGGAAGATATGGGCCTCTAGGTTTAGATATAATAATATTAATTATAGTAGTCAACAATTCCGGTTTCCCGTATAATATTTTTAAAGGAAAGCATAGGACAATTTAGGCGAGAATAACATGAGGCGAACGAAGCTGAAAAGAGAGCATGCAATTGACAACTTCACAGGCAGACAACACAATGAATAAATTTCAACACGTGGGGACATTAAAATATAACAAGGTTTTTACTACACGCGGACACACGTATTTAACGTGTCGGCTATATTATCAGCGGATAATACATATATATAAATGTCTTTCTTCCTTTTTCTTTTCTTTCTTCAAATTGAGAGGGAGAGAGAATATGTAATTGCAGTACTTAGCTTTTTGACGGGTTCCTTCCTTTGCCTAACCAAAGCTGAATAATCAGTCTGGCCTACTATTTCCCCATAGCTGGAGGGAGAATAATTAGATTCATACCTTTCCCAATGGTATTAGTGCTATGTGAAATGCAATCAGTCTTGTTCAGGATTTGAACTCGTGTCGCCGTGTCCATTTCCTACGACGATAACAATCACGCAACGGGCACCTCCACAGCTTTTTCTATAGAAGTGCATGTAAATGTCTTTATTATAGAACTGCAATAGAAAGATGCATAAAAATATCAGGCATTAAATTAAGCATTATTGACCGAAAAGTGGTATATCTATAATCCGTTCGTTGCTGAATACACTTCTGTAATAAATATCGTTATTTGGCCCAGCATATATGTTCTGATTTTTTCTATTTTGTTTCTTATTATTGAACATTTCATAGGAAATTAAGCACCGGATATGATGAAGCTTTTGTTTGCATTTTGCATTCATCAATATCCATATAAGCAACTCGATCGACTCGAAGGATTTGTGTATTAAAAAGACTAAGAAAAAACAAAACCATTGAAATTGATCGTAAACAAAGAAAGAAACACAAGAAAAATTGAGGGGTGTCCTCGTGGTTTAATGGTTAAAGCGATGGATTGCGGAATCGTTGTACGCGATGTCGTATTTCAGTCGCGCTATTACATTCACTTTCGGGCAAATACCCTTGGGAAAGGTATGAACCCCATTATCCTCCCAGCTATGGGTTAAATAGTAGCACTTCTATTCTTCTGGGAGAATGGCTATGCCATTAAACAAAGAAACCAAACCAAACCAAACAAGAAAAATTAGTTACATGTCAATATTATAAATAGTTAAGAAAATTATCGTAAGATAAAAAAAAGCTTCAAACCATATGACTGTAAGCAAACAAATGATTATTGACAAAAAACGAAATAAAATTAAACATAAAAAGGTATACTTTAATTAAAATCAAAAAATTAAAATAAATCAATTTCAGTATTAAATGACTCATATGAAGTTGATATGTATTTAAACAAATACATTTATAAATGAAACAAATTCTGGTCTTAAATAAGCCATTGAAGGTTAAACTCAACCAAGTGAAAATTCTCGTGGCGAATTGGTTAATGTAAAATAAGCAGG
Organism: Sepioteuthis lessoniana; assembly: GCA_963585895.1. Lineage (NCBI taxonomy): Eukaryota > Metazoa > Mollusca > Cephalopoda > Myopsida > Loliginidae > Sepioteuthis > Sepioteuthis lessoniana. The sequence continues at coordinate 63,547,296 of OY757925.1, read as the reverse complement.
TTCGAACTCTAGTCAGGCTATTGCATCCCCTTTCGAACTAGTACATTTGGAAAAGATATTAACTCCGCCGCTATGGTACAACCATTTTTGTTTTCAGCCACATGGGTAGTTTTGGCACAAAGGTTGATACGCTTTTGAACAAAGATTCGAAAACCTAAACTCAACCAAACCGATAAATAGTTATGATTATATCAAACATTAACGAATGAATCAAATTTCGGCTTTAAATAACTCCTAACAAAGCAAATCGATAAACAAAACCATAAAGAGTTGATATGCTATAAGACAAATAAAACAAACCGATAAGCAGTTCTGATTACAATCAAATAAATGAATCAAATTTCGGTAATTGATAACCCATAAGGAGTTGATATGCTGCTAAAGAAATTACCCAAACTCAGCAATAAAAATACAGAAACATTGATTTGAATATTGTACTTTTTTTTACATTTTTACCAACATTTTGCAGACAATTTTTAATGAATTTAAATTTTTCCCTTTGACATTATTATCCGTTGAAACAATTAAGAATATCAAATGGGCGTAAATATGGAGGCGCTCTAACCATAACGGTTAAGTTTGGAAACAGAATCAGTGATCTGAATTCAAATACTGCAAGAGGCTGTTGGCGTTTTATGTTGCGCTAATTCTCCGGGGTAAGGCATGTATCCAGCTATGGATAAATTGTAGGGCAGACTACTGATACAGCTGGGTGAAGAGAAGGAAACCGGAACTAACCCAGCAGTGGTTAAAAATGACCTTGTGTCACATTCTGTCCGTTGTAGCAGTGAAATGGTTCCAAGTACACCAACAATTGTCTCTGTTGGATTATGTATTTACCTGACCCTTCCGTACCTTCAGGAAATGATATATTTTCAAATTTTAAGCGAAGTTAAGCAGTTTTTCTCCTCCTAGACTGGTTGCCATACCATAATCAAAGAGCAAAGTCTACCCTACTAGTTACCTATAAGAAGACAAAGAATGGTTGGATTCATAATGTTACCAAAGATATTAACACAATGTGAAATGAAAACAGCCTCATCCAGGTTTTGAACTCGGATCACTGTGTCGATTTCGTACGACGATAACCATTACAATATAAGCGCTTCCTTCGGAGTTCTATTTGTCGTCCTCACGTCTCTAGGATTTTTAATCATTTGCTATTCTTTTATGAATTATGAATAATTGCATTGACATATTTTTTCTTTGAGATTTATTTTGTACTGATCTACTAGAATCTCTTCATTTCTTCTTCATTGGGGTTTCCTTGTCCATGTAATCTTGAATGGGATCTCGCTGGAAGTATCCATACTGTTTGTTTTTGTATTTTTTTGTTTTGTTTTGTTTTGTTTTTGTTCTCATTGTTTGTTTTTTTTTCCTACTTTCTTCTGACTTTCAGAGGAATATCGCTTTGTTTAATAAACTGATTTTCTGGAATCATCTCAACCCCTTTTGTGTCTCATCGCGTATCACAGAAATCGGCCAGATTCGTCTTTCCTCATCAATCACAATAATTTACTCAGTTCATTCAAAAAGTTCTAAGCCTCACTGAGATTTTTTTATTTGCCGCTCAGCTCTTACTTTTTGTACACGCCTCACTCGAAAAGAAATTAAGACAGAAATCCGAATTCTTCTTAACTTTATAAGTAGAGGATTTGTGTTGTCACAAGAAATTTCAGCTCTGAATCTTTCTGGTTTGGGATTAGTATTTTTTGAATGATCCTCGTATCGTGATTTTTGGTTCGTTTGCCTTCCAAATGACGCACGCATATATATATATATATATATATATATATATATATATATATAAGGCGCATCATCGTTATCATAATAGGAAATGGGCGCGGTGACCAGAGGTCGATTCCTAGACGAGGTTCGATATCCATGGGGAAAAGATATGTATTCTGCTATTTTCGCCCATCTATGGGTAAATAGTAGGGTAGACTGGCTCTTTAACCTTGGTATGGCAACCAGTCTAAGAAAAGGAAACTCTAAAATCTAACATGTTAAACTTCGCTTAAAAATTGTGGTTCGATTGGTAAATCCATGTATAAAAATAATCCACACCCACTGTCTTTGGACTCTGACTGGATATTATAAATATATATATATATATATATATATATATATATATGGTGGGGTGTTAATGCTGTATTATTCTTAGTTAAAAGAATGGGTAATTATTATATTTGATAACAGAATTCGAATGCCAAGGGACTTAACAAATGGTGTTGCTTACTTTATAATAATTTGATGTTAAAAACTTGTTTATTTTACTTTATTTTGAATCTGTTTTAGTTTCCGTGAAAATAAATAGGATGTATTTGTTTAGGAGTGGTTTAACCGGCTCATTGGCCTAGTGGGTAGGGTGTTCGCTAATGGTCCATGAGACCGGATTTCAATCCCAGGTCACGTCATACCAAAGACTTTAAAGATGGTACTTGATACCTCCTTGCTTAACACTCAGGAATATAAGGAACGTATCAAGAGTAAAGTGGAGCAATCCAGGGAAAGGAGTAGCGCCCTCCCTTACACCTCGGTTTAGTAGCTATTGAAAAGGGAGCCTTCTGGTTGACCTCGACTACGGTCGCCAACTTTACTTATTCGCTTATATATATATATATATATATATATATATATATATTGTCATCCACAGACAGTCTGTTTTGTTGTATCACAACTCTTCAGTATGCCTAGATACATAAGACGCTTGAAGCTAGGATCGAAACCTGCTCAACTTTTCGTTAGACTTAGTATCATACCACTCAGCCCACAAGCCAACAACGTCTGCTCATAAATTATAAGCCATTTCGTAGTAGCTTTCGTTTGTTTATATTTATAACTTACCGGATACCAGAGTGCTCAATTCGTTCGAAGATAGATAGATAGATTGTTCTTCTAGGAGAATGGCTTTGGCATTAAACAACCCATGCCATTAAAAAAAGAAACCAAACCAAACCATAAATAGATAGATGTATGCATGTATATAATGTATATTTAGACAGCAGATTCTCTTGATATAGTTTATTGAAAACGACAGACAAACAAGGACTTAGTGCTTTGCATTTTATTCAACTTTTCTTATTCAGCAAAGAAAATGTCCTACTAGTGGTTGAAGACAGTTTAAAAACTATTCGATGTCTCTGTAAAAGTAGTTTGAGAATGGGTATTTGAATCACTTTCGAGGATGTCGGTGCTCCTGTTTTGTGGAGTGCTGAATTAATTCTGAGCTTAAGGAATTTTTTAAGTGGGCGCATAGATGGTCTAGACGTTCATATATGACGTCACTCGCATATGATGAATACACCCGCGTAAATATTCCTTTAGTAGAGAATAAAGCCAGCCCTTCACACACAAAAAAAGGAGAATCCAGTCCTCGACAATGACCGAGGATGATAGAAAAGTACCTGCACTTGGACGGCACGAAGAGAAGTTTCGGATAGTTTTTAAACTGTGTACAACTACAATTGTGATATCTTCTTTGTCATCAAGTAAAGCTGAATTAAAAGATAACCACTAATTCCTTGTGAGTCATTTACGATAAAAAAAAAAAATTCCAATAAAATTTGTGTATATATATACATATAAATTTTTTCTTTGCGTGGGTCCAAAGAGAGAAAAATATTCTAAAAAGAATTGGTCAACAAAAGGATTTATTTTCTTGAATTGTTTATTCATTCCGACATTTGTTTTCAGCTTCTTATCACTGGCGTCGGGTAGTGTTACATGACATTAAACGCTCCTTGACGACAGCAGTATGAAGCTAGAAATACGTGTAGGAGTAGATTAAATAATTCTAAAAATAAATCATTTTGTGGACTGATTCATTTTGAAATATATATATATATAGAGAGAGAGAGAGACAGACAGACAGATAGACGGAGAGTGAGAGAAAGAGAAAGAGGAAGAGAGAGACAGAGACAGAGACAGATAAACAGACAGACAGAAAAACACATAGACAAATGTGGACGAAAATAAGATTAAAGAAAATTTAGAGAAAAAAATTTGAAATTTGAAAATACAAAATTTACCACTTTTGTTATAATTGTTTGCAGTTAAATATTCGTATAAAAATATGCACCGTCTGCCAGGCACAAGTATTTAGATTTTCATATATATATATATATATATATATATATATATATATATATATATATATATATTTATATATATCATGTAAATTAGTACATTATATTAATACATTGAATTAGTTAGATTAAAGAAATTAAATAATTTACAGGTTAAAAATCTCCATTAAGAAAATTTGCATGAAAATCAGGTTTTGATTTTTTAACTTAAAAAAAGTAGAAAACACGGAAAAATTCACAAATCCTGCAAACTATTTAACCCCTCAAAACTGTGTAAATGTTTTGTGTTTATTGTTTACTAGTGTTCATAGTAAAAATAAAATCCTAAATTTCATGCTTCAATAAAAAATAAAAATAACTAGTGAAATTGAGAAGTGTATATATACACAAAAAAAAAATGATTTACACAAAAGCAATAATAAAATACGATTAGATAGCCATCTTTTTTGAATAAAACAAAATTTTCAAAGATCTACACTTACAATTTTCCTTTTTCAATGAGTTTATAATTTGCTTATTTCTTTTTCAATGTCTTTCGTGTCTACGTTTGTTTGTGTGTTTGTGTGTGTGTGTTTGTGTGTGTGTGAGTGTGTGTGTACAAATAGATATCAATTTTATCAATTAAGTAAAACACTGCTCCATCACAAAGAAAATTGGTTAACCTTCTTGAAGTTGCTTTCATTGATAAATTTATTCATCTATTTTTATATGTCAGTTTATTTAATAATTTCTAAACAAATTTGAATGTGTGTGTGTGTGTGTGTATGTGCGTATGTGTGTGTGTGTGTGTGTGTGTGTGTGTGTGTGTGAGAGAGAGAGAGAGAGAGAGAGAGAGAGGGAGAGAGAGAGAGAATATCAATTCTGAAAGGCATGAATCAAACTTTTATCTTTCCAGCCATTCATATCTCTCCTCCTCTTTATTTTTCCCCTCACTTTTTTTTGTTCTTTGTCTAATCCTTCTTTCTATTTATTTTCTCTTCCTTTTTACCCCCCCTCTCTCTTGCTCTCTCTCTCTCTCTCTCTCTCTCTCTCTCTCTCTCTCTCTCTGGTCTTGAGAAAGTTATGAATCCAATCCTTCTCCCACCAGCTATGGGTAAGTAGTAGGGCATACTGGGCTCTTTAGCCTTAGAATGGCAACTGATCTAGGAAAAAGAAAACTCTTCAATCCCAAACCTGTTAAATTCTTAAGAATTAACCTTGTGTCGCATGCAGCTTACGCAGAGAGGCTAGGCAAATATTAAAAGATATATATTGTTAAATAAAATTTGAAATTTTATCCAAAATCTAACTCGGTTCGATCTCTTGTATTCTTGATAGATATATAGATATATAGATAGGATTACATTGAGTAGATAGATAGATAGATAGATAGATAGATAGATAGATGTTGATTTACTTTGAAATTCATACACTAATTGCTATAAATGTTTCTAAAGAGTCTAGCACAAACACAAACAATTACGAACATGTTGTGCCCATACAGTGGGTAAAATTACTTACATATATCAGTCATGTACTCCCAAGGGATCGCTTACATCGCAACGTAATTACAATAAAGTTTGGTCCCTGCCTAACTCTCGCACACTTCACACTTCACACTATACGTTGGAATGAACTGCGTTTAATGTCTAACGTTTGACACTTTTATTGTAACTCTTATTCGACATTCTTTGCATGCCGACACTCATAACAGGGTTTCTTGTCTCGGTATTTACCCGATGCACCCCCCCTCATCCGTTGGGGGTAAGCTCCCATTCTTCACAAATGAAGCCACTCAGCGCTAAGAGGCGAAGTGGTATTTGCTAGATTAACTTAATTTAGCAAAATGGCATACATACATATATATATATATATATATATATATATATATATATATATATATATATATATATATAAATGAAAGGCTTCAGGTGAGGATTGAAATTGTGACAGTGATAAGATTTTAGGAGATTGTTGAACAGTCAGATTCTGTCAATATTTTATTACTTCTATCTTTACTGGACCACGGACAAGTGTACGACGTGATTCTGGAAGTAAGTCATTGACTATCAGCAAAAGGCTGACAGGTTCGAGTTTCAGTTCAGACTTATGAAAATGTGCTACATTTAAATTTGGTATTTTTCGACTTATAATGTGGGGATTTTTTCTATTAAAATGTATCAAAAGCATTTTCGTTTATTTTACAGAAATAAAACTAATAACCTGCACATAACTATATATAAGTCATATTGACAATACACACAAACACATATATATATATATATGTATATATTCAAAGATCTTGTGATAGGTACAGAATTTAGATATTGATTATAAAACTGTGAGCATAATAAAATATTTTAAAAACGATTAAAATATCTTATATATATATATATATATATATATATATATATATATATATATATATATATATATATATATATATAATATCAAAGACGGGTAAAGCAGAACAAAGTAAACACACTCCAGAAAAGAGGAACTACAACCCAATATAAACTAGTTTGACCGACCAAGGGTCATTTATACTGGAAACAAGAGTGAGTTCAAGTCTTATTTAGTACCCCATCAAAAAGTCCTTGTACCACACATGTTCTCTGTGGAAAGCATCAAGCTGGAAACATATATATATATATATATATATATATATATATATATATATATATATATATATATATATATATATATATAACACGTATGTAAGAACAAAATAAATAAATTTAAAAAAAATCTCTTCGTGGACCTTCCTATTTTAAAATATATCCTTATTCTCTGGACCTACAACAACCATCTTTATATATATATATATATATATATATATATATATATATATATATATATATATATATATATATATATATATATATATATATATATATATATATATATATATATATATATATATATATATATATATATATATATATATATATATATATATATATATATTTAAAGATGGTTGTTGTAGGTCCAAACAAAGAATAAGGATACATATATATATATAATACCGGACATTGGCCTAGGGGTTAGAGTGTTCGCCAATGGCCCGGGAGACCTGGGTTCAATCCCAGGTCGAGTCATACCAAAGACTCAAAAAATGGTACTTGATGCCTCCTTGCTTAACACTCAGCATTATAAGGTACGGATCAAGGGTAAAGTAGAGCAATCTAGGGAAAGGATTAGCGCCCTCCCCTACACATTGGTGTAGTAGCTATCGAAAAGGGAGCTTTCGGGTTACCCTCGACTATGGTCGCCAACTTTACTTTACTTATATATATATATATATATATATATATATATACTAATCTCGCCGGAAGCACTATAAGAACACCCAAATATAATTTTCTTTCATGTAACATCAGATGAGGGTCATAACGACCAGACATAAATTTACGACACCAAGAAGTGAATCTTTTCTTTTTCTTTATATACAAATAATTTTTTGGCTCTGCACTTTTGATATATTTTTAATCCCAAATTAATTATACATCGATAGCCGTTGACATTGAGCACTCAAATTGAATACTTCTATCCTTTAGATTTTCTCCTCGGAAATATATACATATATATATATAGTTTTTTTTTTAAATCTCAACGTAAGAACACACAACAGTTCGGTTAAATGTATGAACTGTTGGTCTATTAGTATGGATGATTTGTTTATAGTGGTGAAAATCTTTGTAGAACCAGCAACACTGTTTAGATAAACTGATAAAAGAAGAATTGTTCCCTTATGCACCACAAATTCGAAAGAAAAACAATCGTTAAGTTTTGAATTCAGTGTTGTTCTTCTGCTAAAAAAGTCACCTAAACAAAGCTAGAAAGTGCAGTCTACCCTACTATTTTACTGATATATGTTAAGGGTGACCCACCCAGAGAAAAGTAGAGAGAGAAAGAGAAAGAGAGAGGGAAGGAGAAAGATATACATACGTTCATAGATATGTACATATATATGTTTATTCATCTAGCGAACCTTCTCAATCTGATTTTCTATACTGCTCTCCTTTTTTATATCATCATGATATCATCATCTAGTCGTGTAGATAGCATGGATCCCTTTGACTCTCTCTCACTCTCTCTCCATCCGTTCCTATAGTTCATAGTTCCTAAGTGGTCATCAAGACTGCATTATGAACTCCTTCCCAAGGATACGCCAATGCTGACTGACCAGCAAAGACTAATAGACATCAGCTCCTTATATATATATATATATATATATATATATATATATATATATATATATATATGTATATTGTCATACACGGAGAGATCTGTTACGTTCTATCAGAACTCATCAGTGTGGCTAGACAGGCTAGGTTCCCGAAGCTGGGATCGAAACCCGGTTGACTCAAACGCCAATCCAAGATTCTACCACTATATATATATATATATATATATATATATATATATATATATATATATATATATGGGTTAAATGATTACACTTTTATTCTACGAAGATAGCATTAGTATTAAAACCCATGAATGTTGATATGCTATTAAATAAAGTTATCAAACCAAGGCAAAAATTTCAAAATCAATAAAATAGTGTGCTTTACACACAAATAGGCAAGCAAAATATAAATATTTCCTCAATAAAATTAAATTAAAAGCTCATGACTATATTAACCATGATTTATTTTATTGATGAAATAGGTCGGTCTTTATATATATATATATATACTGTTCTGCTTGAAGTTTTATTTCAGATTGTATTATGACGTATACAAATACTAAGATTATCCTAATCTTGAGACTTTATTTTAAACTGAGCCTCCAAATTGTAAAAGCTGCTCGCAGAATTTGGAAGTAAAAGCTCACAAAGCATTTACCTAAATCAAGTTTAAGCCTAATAAGGATGGGGAATTATCTCTCGAAATGGAGTGAACGACAATGGTTTGGTTCTGCTTGGTTTTATGGCACATCAACCATCGTAGGTTATTTAATGCCAAATCCATTTTTATACGTATAAACAGGTATCTGTCAGAATTTTAAAGATGCGGCTTGACGTGCAATATTTGGTGTGTTATTTTTTGGACTATTGTCCTCATCTTTATTGTTGTTATTTGTAAGATAACGTTTCAGCCGCAGAATCTTCAAGGGAAGGATACAGCGGCCGAATTACAAATAACAATAATAAAGATGAGGACAACAGTCAGAAAAATAACATACAATTTATATAAACAGATCTATTTCAAACAATTCAGTTAAACATAAGTACACAGCTTAAATGTAAAAAAACAGTTCTTTTTCAAACATTTCAGTTTAGAATAAGTACTCGGTTTAAGTTAATAAGCGTTTCTATTTCAAATAATTCAGTTTAGGATAAGTATGTAGTTGAAATGTAAAACTGTTCGATTTCAAACAATTCAGTTTTACATGAGTACTGTTTCGTTTTATTTGACCCATAGATAGAACCCTATCAGATGTTATCGTTCCCAGGTCCAGTGTGGACCTGGGAACGATAGCAATAAAAGGGTACTCTGTATACCACAAAGCTCCAGCATTACTGGAGCCTCATCATCAGATGATGTCATATCCATCACACTCGTTAGGGGAGTCTTTACCCACTGCAGAGATGCTATTCACTGGGCCAGTGTTCGACAAGTTAGGATCATCGAAAAATACTATATGCATGTATATACTAAACCCTTCCGACACGGGCAAAGATGTGAGACAAGATCAGTTTTTAAAGGGAATGCAGCCGGTTTCGGAAACTTCCTTCTCCTAGACAAATCGCCTAAAGAACTCAGAGTGACTTTCGAGTTACTCATAGCCAGGAGAGTAAATCAGATAGATTCACGCTTTTCGCAAGTTATTAGTGCGATGTGAAATGCAGCAGACTCCTATTTTCCATAATGATAACCGTTACGCTGAGCGTGCATCCCAAGATACCATATTATAACAGAAACTTTTTTTTAAAAATTACAAAAACTCTCTAAATATTGCTGATAAACTTTCAGTTGATTAAAAACAAAATATTCAAGCAACAACTCTCAAATAATAATAATGATAATTTTGCCGTCTCTTCATTAAATGTCAAGCTTTTAAAATTAGTAGACCAGTTCTTATTGCAAAATATCTGATTTTTTGCCGGTCGCGCAATTCACGTGAATATTAAAAAAGGATGTCTTAAGGTAAACGAACACGACGAAAATGCCACGTGAATTACGTGGGTAGCCACAAAGATTGTGTGAGTGTCCGGAAAATTATATAATTAACAACTGAAAATTTTCGAACCCAGGGAGAGAAGAAAGGGCCGGAGAGAAGAAAGGGCCAGCAGAAAAGAGACTAGACATTATGCCACACGGGGCACTAGCCTTGTGTCACACAGCCTAGAGTTGAGAAGTAGAGAGAAAGGTTTGTAACTCTATGAGGCTATCTAAAGTCGAAAGCGGGTATGATCCGAGAAGAAGGAAGAAAGAGGTGCATTGCGAAGGCCATGACTCGAAAAACAAAAAATCTAAGACTATTAAACTGCTCGAGATAATGCCAAGAAATGTAAAAAAACAAAACAAAAACAGGCTCGCTAAAGTCGAAAGCGGGTATGATCTAAATGAAAGAAAAAGATGTAAAAAAAACAAAACAAAAAAAAGAAGCTGAGATGATTAGATCTTATGAGTTGGCCCTGTACCAATCTCGTGAAAGAAAAACGATGAAGGAATGGTTCACTACGATCCATATCTCCCTCTGTGTTTATATCTTAGCTGTTCCTCACTTTCTCTCTCTCTCTCTCTCTCTCTCTCTCTCTCTCTCTCTCTCTCTCTCTCTCTCGTACTATTTCGTGCGTCCCAGCTATGGGTTAAATAGTACCACTACTGTTCTTCCAGGAGAATAGATTTGGCATTAAATAACCTACAAAGGTTGATATGCCATTAAACAAAGAAACCAAACCAAACCTATTAATTTCGTATATATTTTGTACTAAAGAAAAACAAGAAAAGAAGCAGATTATATTTTTATATATAAGTGTTGATGTATTTTAATTTCCTGGTATACAACAATATACCTCAGTGGTAATATCTCATCTACTAAAAGCGGTGTCAACATCCGCATATGTAAAGCGTGGACTGCAATTGACAGGTTAACCATATAAAAATATTATCTCTCTGATCAAACTGCCCGGGAATTCTTCCAAGCAGTTACTGTGTCAGTACTACTGTGTGGTTGCACCACTAAGACTATAACAAATCTCTCTCAGAGTAAAAGCAAGATTATATTATTGACACATAAATTTAGCATTTGTTATAGTTCTAGTTATATGACGGTTCGATGTTAACTACCACAGGCGTAATTACGACCTGATATTTGTTGAGCATCCTACCTGTTACGCGAGTGTGGCACAAGACCTTTTTCAAGGTACATCTGGGCACAGGGCTGTAGCCTGGCATTCCCAAAAAGGCCTAGGTCCCCGCTGAAATTCCCCTAAAAGAGGATGACTCAGGTGCCAGGCAATAAACCTAGCCTCTCCCGAAGGGGTTAGAACCTGGGGGAACGCCCCCTCCTGAAGCCCAAGGAGAAATTATCTTAACCACGGGACAGGAATGCCGGGTTTCCTCAGCACCCGCATCAGTCAACCTCGACCGACTGCCACTAAAGTCAAGACACACCATACCCGACCTTATCCGCGTATCAAGCAACACGGTCGGCAAAAGTGTGTCCAGGCTCAGTGGGCCAGGACTTTACGAAATGCAGAACCTTGACTGAAAAGTTAAGTGCTCCATCATTTTTCAGTGACTGTGGGACAGCTGAAAGGGAATGCCGACGGAATTTAGCAAATGTTAACCCCACCCGAGATATTCACTAATTTTCAGATATCAACACTGTGGTGGAGTGGTGTATGGTGGGGTAGATAACCCCCTTATCTGATAACCCGAGAAGCCATACCCAAAATCGGCTTCCGAAAGTATTATTAATGATTAAATGTTTGACTCTAGTGGCATGTCAACTCGTCTAGGACTATTTTTGGCAGAGAGGTTTTGGAACCGCATTCATTGTGCGTTCATATTTATATTTTTGGTGTTGTTCTTACTTAAGAGTCTGTTTTTTTTACATATCAAATACGAATAATTTTTAAACAGATCTATTTGGTGCAGAGAAGAAATCCTCTCAGGTGCTACTACTCCGAGCCAGAGTGGATCTAGAGCAATGAAGGGTTTGTTTTGGTTGAGTTTAATGGCATATCAACCATTGTAGGTCATTTAATGCCAAATCCTTTTTATACATATATATTAAATATATATATATAAGATTTGGTTTGGTTGGGTTTTGTAGCATATCAACAATTGTAGGTTATTTAATGCCAAATCCTTTACATATACATAGAATATATAAGATTTGGTTTGGTTGAGTTATATGGCATATCAACCATTGTAGGTTAATAATGCCAAATTCTTTTGATACATATATATTAAATGTATGATTTCTAAACGCATTTTATAGATAACATTTTTAAATATGTCCGAGTTTCTTCTTTTTTTTTTTTGCACACAGTTAAATGGTTTAAGTTATTTCAATCTAATACAAATAATTATATTTACCATTAATCATTTGATTGCATTCAGTTAAATGTTTTCAAGTATTTCACTGTATCACTAACAATTCAATCAAACATCAGTCATTTGTTTACACACTGTTAAATGATCATACTGTTCTCTTTCAATTTATCCACCATAATACTCTTGAAAATTATGAAGAATTATTACTTGAGACAATGCAACTGTGTACATATTATTTTCATCCGATAAGAATACTTAATATCATACGGGGGTGTCCTTGTGGTGTAATGGTTTAAGCGATGGACTGCGGAATCGTAGTAAGCAAGTTCGAACTCCAGTTGCGCTATTACGTTTACTTTCGGACAAATACAATTGGGAAAGGTTTGAACCCCCTTATCCTCCCAGCTATGGGTTAAATAGTGCTACTGCTGTTCTTCAGGGAGAATAGCTTTGGCATTAAATAACCCACAAAGGTTGTTGATATGCCATTAAACAAAGAAACCAAACCAAACCTTAATATCATACGATCATCATCATGTCGTGCTGCTAACACGGATATCCCTGATCCTCTCTCGCCACTTCCCCCTATCGTTCATCGCCTCTGGCAGATCTTCAGGGCTACATCCCGTATCCTCACATAGCTGCTGTATGTATGTTCTAGCTGGTCGTCCTGCTTTTTCTCGGCCATATGCGGGGGTCTATAGGAGTACATCACTTATGAGCTCGTCTCTGCTTCTCCAGCAGTGTTCTGCGTGTCTGGTTCGTCTAACTCGGATAGTTTTCGTGATGGGAGGCAGGTGGTCGGAAAGTTGGTGCTTTGTGGCCAGAACTTATTCAATATTGCTCGCAACATTCTTGTATAATTGCCATCTAGCTTCTTCTCCAGCCGTTTTGTTAGCGTCCAAGTAGAGCCTCCACACAGCAGTATCGACACGACCGCTGCCTGGAAGAAACTGCGTTTCATTTTATCGGTCAGGTCTGATTTCCATCCATAATATTATATAATTGCTAGCAAAAGAACTCTTCAGGAAGAACTGCAGAAAACATGTTGATATAAATAACACAACAGATACGATCCCCGAACGTTAGGTTTCCGTTTCGTTGTTTAATGGCATATCAACCTTTGCTGGTTATTTAATGCCCAAACCATCCCTATAGAAAGACAGCAGCGGTACTATTTAACCTATCGCTGGTTTTCCTAACCAATTGGCGTGAATTAAACCTAGACCGTTTGACATACCTATAAAAAATCAATCAGTCAAATATCCACGTTGCTCTTGTGTTCTGCAATGTCCTCAACAACACATTCTTGCGACATTTTTTTATTCATTTCAGCGCAAATATAAGTCTCGACATTGCTTACCGATCAACGTAATCTTTTTCTCTTGCATGACCCTACTTCCCACCCCAGTTACCAGCCACACCCATCTCTCGTGCTACCTGACCAACAGACTAACCCATCAGCTTTGACTGACACCATCGACGTTCAATTAGTCAAGATAGTTACATTACTTTAGTCAGTTATTTCATTCTTTTTATTGTTATTCTTTCATTACAAATAAATCTGCCTCGTTGGCAGTCGGTCGGTAGGCACGGCCGGTGAAGCGGAAACTAATCGTCGTGAATTAATTAAAATGTTGTTCAGACAAATATCTTTACCAGTCGGCGGGCCGGCGTGGAAAGAACGTATGTCAAGTGTGAGTTTGCCGCATAAGCACTTAATGTCACTTCATGCCAAATAAAATTGTCGTTAAGACATCAACATAATGTCGCCACGATTATTTGTTCCAGCCTCTCAACTGGCCGGCACTCTTTAATGAGAGTACCACTGACAGAAATACAGACAAGCGAAGTGTGTGTGTAGAAAGGACAAAACTATTCCAGGCCTTTATTATTATTATTATTATTATTATTATTATATTTCTTGCAAGAATTTCTCACAAGCTTCAGCTGATGGTCTTTCATAGGAGTCTAAGCGACAACAAGTCTCCTCAAGTCTCGAGGACTCTTGTCAGAATTCTGCCTGATCTTAAAAATGCTATAGTCTGGATGGTCTCTACTTGTCCTATTTCCAAGCCTTCCAGTCACCTTACCGATCATTTGAGGATTGTTCCAAGTGCACCAATTACAATTGGTATTCGAGTCATCTTCATGTAGCATAATTTTATTTTTTAGTTCTTTAGCAAGGTCTAGATATTTATCTCTTTTTCCGTTTTCTTTTTATGTTACTCTGTGGTCTGCAGGGACAGCAAAGTCCACTATTCGGCAGGTTCTCTTTTTTCTTTATCCCTTTTTTTTTTTTTTTTTTTTGTTGTTGAATATCACTAGGTTTGGTCGTCTGAATGAAATTCAGTGATCTATTTGTATCTCAAAATCCAAGTTTAGGCTTCTCATTCTCCAGGATGGATTCCGGGTTGTGCATATAGCACTGGTTCGTATGGTCAAATTTTAACTTCTTGCACAATTCCCAGTAGATCACCTTCCCACCCAGTCGTGTCTAGTCTTATACCGTTTTTTGCGCTAATTTACTACATTCGCTTAGTAAATTGATCTTTTAGTCTCTATCACGACATAACCTATATTTGCTTTTACTGTGCATCTCATCTTTTATTATTTTTGTTTACTACAAGCGAATTTTTCACAGCAGGTTTCATTGGTCATTTTTCACTGAAGTCTTCGTGACATTAATTCTGCTCAATTCTTCAGAATTCTTCCACTTATTATAACTGATTTTAACACGGCTGGAGTCTAGGTAGACTTGATTCTTTCACTGTCTTGCTGGAGTCTAGATAGACTTGATTCTTTCACTGTCTTGCTGGAGTCTAGATAGACTTGATTCTTTCACTGTCTTGCTGGAGTCTAGATAGACTTGATTCTTTCACTGTCTTGTTGGAGTCTTGATAGACTTAATTCTTTCACTGTCTTGCTGGAGTCTAGATAGACTTGATTATTTCACTGTCTTGCTGGAGTCTAGATAGACTTGATTCTTTCACTGCCTTGCTGGAGTCTAGATAGACTTGATTCTTTCACTATCTTGCTGGAGTCTAGATAGACTTGATTATTTCACTGTCTTTTGAAGACCTTTTCGAACCATTCCAAGTGCAACAACTACAATTGGTATCACCGTCACCATCATCTTCCACAGTTTTTTATTTACTCTCAGGCAAGATCTAAGTACTTATTTATCTTTTCACTTTCTTTTATTTTCATTTTGTATTCGGCCGGTACAGAAAAATCCACCAGGTAACCATCAGTTCTTTTTGTTTTACGTCCTAATTAACATTTGATACGGTATTCCAGCCGGGATCCAATGATTCAATTCTATTTCTAAATCCTATGGAATATTATGCGTCTCATTTTCAAGGATTGATAATGGTTTTTGCAAATACCATTTGGTAGTATGATCAAATTGCAGTTTCTTGCAGAGTTCCCTGTTGATCACCTTTCCCACCCAGTCATGCCTGATCTTGTACGTCTTTTTGTGTCAGTTTTCTGCACTTGTTTATGTGATTAACCTTTTCATCTCCAAATAATCTAAATTTGTAATTCTGTCGCGTATAATCAATTTTTGCTTTAATATAAGTGGTAGTTGGTGACCATAGTCGAGGGTAACCTTGCATTATTTTCTGCTGCTAATGAAAGAGATTTCTCTTTCTTAGCCATCCTCATGTCATCTCATGTACAATCTCGTCAGTTTGTCGCTTGAAATATCCGTACAATTGTTTTTCTTCCCATTTCTGTTTTCTATATTTTGTTGTTTTATAGTTTGTCTTATGTTACTATTGCTGTTACAATTGCTGTAACTTGCCCAGTCGGCTGGGGCTGAAGAATACACTGACTGCATCTCTGCAGAGGGGTAAGACCCCCGCCCCATAACGAGTGTTCTGGATATGACACTAAACAATCTGATGGTGAGGTTCCAGCAGTGCTGGAGCTTTGGGGAATGCGGAGTACCCCTTCATTGCCATCGCTCCCAGGTCCACTCTGGCCCGGAGTCGTAGCACCTGGTAGGACCCTATCTATGGGTTAAATAGAACTAACAGCATACTTATGCTAAAATGAATTGAGTAAACTAAATTGCTTGAAATAGAAACGTTTTTGACAATTAAACCGTACTTACACTTAAACTGCATGTTTATGCTTAACTGAATTATTTGAAATAGAACTGTTTTTGACATTAAAAATGTATTTACACTTAACCGAATTGTTACATTCGACGGCTTGAATAGTTAGAAATGGAAATGTTTTTTACCATTAAACTGTGTACTTATGCTTAACTGAATTGTTTTAAATAGAACAGATTATTTACATAAAAATGGATTTGGCATTAAATAACCTACAAAGGTTGATATGCCATGAAACCCAACAAACCAAACCAAACCAATTGCTGTAACTGGTTGCAACAATTAGTCTTCCTTTGCTTTTTTCTTATTCCTCGAGTCCTTGAATTGTTCCATCAATGCAAGTCTGTGGAGTCCTCTTCCTTCTTGTTTTCTGGATATATAGAGTCTGTCATGTCATCTTTTAGTTATAAAGCCTTGTACATTGTCATCTATATCCTTGTCCTTGGGTCCATTTATTTGAGTTTCTCTCATTTTAAGAATGGTCGACAATATGTTAGATGGAGGACTGCCCAGGTGTTTATTATTTTGAATGGATTTCTGCTACAGAGTTTGGTTTTGAGAAGTTTTCTTTTCTTGAAATTTTCCTTCTCTCCAAGAATTCTAATGTTTTCCTTATTTCATCATCATCATCATCAACAAGTCACGCAGCTAGCAAAGATTTCCCTGACTCTCTCTCTCTCCCTCTCCATCTATCCCTATCATCCCTCGCTCCCAGTAGGTCTTCCCGAGTACATCTTGTGTTTGCACAGAACTGTTGGAGGTGATAAAGTTCTTGCGGGTCAGCCAACACTAATACGTCCGTATGAAAGGGTCCATTGGAAAATGTCACTTATAAGTTTGTCCTTGCTTCTCCAGCAGTGCCTCACATATCTTTTTCACCTTATGTGGATAGTTTTAGAGTTGAGAGCTTAGTGATCATACAGCCGTTGCTTCCAGGATCTGTTCATTATAAAACTTAGTATTCGTGTGCAGTTTCTTGTTAGCTTTTTCTCTGTACATTTTATCAGCGTCCACGTGGTGCATCCAATAGCCTATTCCATCTGTTATTTGTCTTCTACCTTTTTTTCATTCATAGCAATTTTTTCCACTCCAAACACTGAAACTTATACTTTGAGCAATTTTGTCCATTTATTATATAATTGCGGAGGGATTTTTTTTATATAATCATTTTTTCGTTGGTTATATCTTATCTTTCGGTTTAGTTAGGTTTAGAACTGTTCGGCTTAGTGCACGGGTAGGCGCACACATTGAGCACAGGTGTTCACGCTAACGCGGGGAGGATGTGTCAATCACAGATTTCATAATTAAAACCCGGATAGGAAATATGACTGGGGATGGGAATGACGTCATGCCGGGAAGCGATGGGCTGAGGATTTTGGGTGATTTTTGAAAAAAAGCAGTTAGTTGAGATTTGAACTTAGAGATGGCTAGTGTATTTTTGAGCTGGGCCAGGCCAGGCCAGTTGTGTCTACGAGATGCGCCGTGCGTGGTGGGGTCAGATGGAACAGTCAGCATTATAAAAATTGTGTCTCTCTCTCCTGGTGTTGAAAACCCAAAAGTCAAGAAGGTAATAAAAGTTTCGTACCTGAACTAAAGAAAGTCGTCAATGTTTCGGGATTCTTATGCATGTGAACGTTCTATATATCAGTATATTTTACGTATCCGTATCATGGACATCCTACACATTTTCTTGGGCGCCTCAGGTGGTGTAATGGTTAGCAAGCTCGACAAGCAAACCTACACGAGTGAGTTCGAGTCTCATTGGGTGCCCCTTTCATATGGCCTTGTGCCACATCTAAGCAAAAAGCTTAGTAAATTTCCATCCTACACATTCTCTTACTTTTTTTTTCCTCGGATGCAATAACCTAATTTTTTAGATATTTTATTTTGTAATTTTATAAGATTATAAATGACTTAATCACAGATATATCTTCAGTGACAGATTTCAAAGGCTGGTATCTCATCTCGAGTTATTTTATGCCTAATCATATTTACCAACCCCTCCACTCGGACAGGATATGACACAAGGTCGAGTTTTCCTTCTCCTAGACTAGTTGCCTCACCAAAGCTGAAGAAACTAGTCTGCTCTACTATTTACCCATAGCTCGAGGGAGAATAATTGGATTCATACATTTCCCAAAGGTATTAGTGCAATGTGAAATGCAATCAGTCTCGTCCAGGATTTGAAATCATGTCACCGTGCCCATTTCCTACGATGATAACCATTACACCACGGGCACCTCCGCACCCATTTTATGCCTAATGGTATACTGAATCACGTTCATTGTACGTTTATATTTAAATTTTTTGTGTAGTTGATTATGAGTGCATTGAAATATTCGTGTTAGAAAGAAATAGTTGAAACCATTTAACTGTGCACAGAAAATCAGCGGGTGTAAACTTGTATCAACAAAATCTGTTTACACATCATTTATAAATAATATATAAAGTAAAGTTGGCGGTCGTAGTCGAAGGTGACCAGAAGGCTTCCTTTTCAATAGCTACTTCACCAAGGTGTAGGGGAGGGCACTACTCCTTTCCCTGGATTGCTCCACTTTACCCTTGATATGTACCTTATATATATTGCTGAGTGTTAAGGAGGTATCAAGTACCATTATTAAAGTCTTTGGTATGACGTGACCAGGGATTGAACCCAGGTCTTCCAGACCATTGGCGAACACTAACTTGACTAAATTTATGTCTAGACGTTCATATTAACATTTTGTGTAGTTGTTTCATAAAATGATTTTTAAGATACTTGTTTTTGTTGACAATCCAATCATATATGAATAATCTTTAAAGAGATCTATTTGCCGCTTAGATGGAACCCTGGTATTACGACTTCGGAGCAGACCGGGTATTAAAGGCAATGAGAAGACTTGCTGTCACTCAAACTCCAGTGAAAAACAATCAGCGTAAGCTAAAGTGAAATATTCTCAAGGAATAATAATTATAATAATAATGATAAAACATTTTCAATTCAACGTTTATGAGAGTGGCACAAAGCCATTTTTCCTGGAGATTAGTGTTGTTTAATCACCCGAGACTCATACTGCGCTGTTCTAAGTTGAAGCATAAACACTGGACAGTCAGGATAAAAGGTTTTAGCCCATTAATTGTCTTGGAAAAAGCTATAAAATCGATATATACAAAAATGCAGAAAAAAAAAAGTAAAAATAGAAAACGGGGATAATGACGACCCAGCCTACGCAAGACAATATGATGAATGCGCACATAAGACACTGTACGAACATACCTACAGGAGTGTAACGTGCGCTACAGGATATCAAAATTAATGGAAAAACATATAGCGGATGCAATGTTACTAGTACATACACACACACATACATCATCATCATCATCATGTAACGCTGCCAGCACGAATCTTCCTGACCCTTTCCCGCCACCCATTTCTATCGTCCATCGCTCCCGGTAGGTCTTCAAGGCTATATCCTGTGTCAGTACAGAGCTGTTGTATGTATGCCTTTGTTCATCCATGTCAAGAGGTCCACAGGAGTATGTCGTTTATGAGTTCGTCCTTACTTCTCCAGCAGCGCCCCGCATGTCTGGTTCGTCTAACTTGGATAGTTTTTGTGATGGGTGGAGGTGGCCATGCAGCTGCTGTTTTGTGGGGTGTTGCCTCCAGGACTTGTTCAATATTGCTCGCATCATTCTTGTGTAATTGTTATGTTAGCATCCGTGTTGAGCATCCAGATAGCAGTATCGACACGACTGTTGCTTAAAACAAACACATTTTATTTTATTGGTCAGGTCTGATTTCGATATAACCGATAGCCCATCAACGGCTGTCCATGCCTTCTTAGTCGCGTGTTGAGGTCTTTATTGGTTGATGAAACACTGCTTTCTTGGTAGGTGAACACGTCAACTGGTTTCAGAGAGCTACCATTTAGGGTGAAGATGTCATCTCTTTGATTAAAGCACATGTATTCCGTCTTGTCTGCGTTGATATGGAGGCCTATGCAACCAGCAGCTCGTTCCAGACAATGCAGCAGTGTTTCGGCTTGGGCGGGTGTATTTCCCAGAAGCGCCAAGTCATCGGTGTAGTCCGCGTCCGTAATTGTTTGTGCGGGGTATCTTCTGTTTCTTTCTTTTGTCAGCTTGAAACCGTTCTCTTTCATTACATCAATAGATGTTCTAAGCACGTAGTCTAGGCAGGTGATAAAGAGGTATGGGGCTAATGTGTCTCCTTGCAGCACACTTGCTACAATGACGAAGCAGTCAGTGTCTCCATCCGGGGAACGGACTTTTACTTTCGTGTTTTTATATAGTATCATTATGACTGCAACGGTTTCTTAGGGTAGGCCGTAGGCGAGTAGTATTTGCTCCATCTTTCCTCTGTGCATGGAGTCGTCTGCGTGTTCACCAAAGGTCTGGGAGACCGGGGTTCTATCCCAGGTCAAGTCATACTAAAGACTAAGAAAGTGCTACAGGGTGGAACGATAAAATTGTCGCCCTAGAAAAGACGACATGATTCCATTCCCGTTTAATGAAAACCGGTATTCTTTTTTTTTTTGTTGCAGACCATCTACTAGTTGGCCAGTTGTGTACAAATCCCAAGAGCGATATGAGCCTTCTATCATGTCTGAAAGCGACACAATGTTCAACGAGCGAGATTGGAGATGGTCCGCTGTACAACTCATGCTCTCTACCGATCCAAGTTATGACAACAGGACCATTGCCAGCACCCTCAAAATGCAAATCCGGACGGTTCAACGCTTGAGGGCATAGCTCAATGCATCGGACGACTCTTTGGAGGTGGTGGAGCGGAAGCCCAAGGCTGACACTGCCAGGAAGACCCGGACCAAGGAGTTCATCGAAAAGGTACCTGGATGTGCAGAAGACTGTGGTGATCCCCTGGTGCAATCAGGTGACCAGTGGCAGACCCTGGGTGTGGCAGCAGGACTCGGCACCGGCCCACAAGTCCAAAGCGACCCAGGCTTGGCTTCAGAAGGAGTGCTACGACTTTGTACCCTTATCTCACTTGCCCCCCTCCTCCCCCGACCTGAACCCGCTGGACTACTTCGTTTGGTCATACGTCGAGAACATCACCAACATGACCTCCCACAACACCAAAGCCAGCGTGATCGCCGCTAACAGCCGAGTATTTGCCGAGCTCCCGCCGGCGCAAGTGGAAAAGGCATGCTCCCAGTTCCAGATCCGTATCGAAGCGGTGATTGAGGCTGACGGCGGCTACATTGAATAGATGTCAGCTGTACTACATAATCAAGTTACCTGAATTGATTTTTTTCAATAAAGTTTTAAAATAAAGCTGTAGTGTTGTTTTCTTTAGGACGACAATTTTATCGTTCCATCCAGTACTTGATGCCTCCTTGCTTAACATTCATCGTTCTGAGGTACTGATCAAGGGTAAGTGGAACAATCCAGGGAATGCAGTAGCGCCCTCCCTTACACCTCTGTGTAGAAACTATTGAAAAGAGAGATTTCGAGTTGCCCTCGACTTGAGTCGGCCAGCTTATATATAGATTAGATACTTCTTTACTTATATATATAACATTATCATCTGGCCTTGTAATTAAAACTAGCATCATTACATTCATTGATGAGTTCAAGTTGAGATAATTATTTATGGTGTAATGGTTATCGTCGTAGGAAATGGACACGGCGACACGAGTTCAAATCCTGGACGAGACTGATTGCATTTCACATTGCACTAATACCCTTCTCCCTCCAGCTATAGGTAAAATAGTTGGGCAGACGAGGTTCTTCAGACTTGGTGAGGCAACTAGTCTAGAAGGAAAACTCTGAATTCGAACCTGTTTAACTCCGTTTAAAAATTGACCTTGTGACATATCCTGCCCGAGAGGAGGGGTTGGTAAATATGTATATGTATATAAGTTAAGTTAGCCGACCGTAGTAGACGGTGACCCGTAGGCTCCCTTTTCAATAGCTACAACGCCGATGTGTAGGAGGGGCGCTACTCCTTTCCCTGGTTTACTCTTCTTTATCCTTGATTCCTACTTAATACTACTGAGTGTTAAGCAAGGAGGTATCAAGTGGCATTTTGTGTGACTTTGATATGACACGATCTAGGACTGAACTCCAATTCTCACGCGCCATTGGCGAACACTCTAACCATTATGTCAATGGTCCGGTAATTTACTTCTATGTATATGTATATATATATTTATGCATGCATATATATATATATATATATATATATACATGCACATATATATATATATATACATGCACATATATATATATATACATGCACATATATATATATATACATGCACATATATATATATATACATGCACATATATATATATATATATATATATATATATATATATATATATATATATATATCAATGTGTGTGTGTGTGTATGCGTACGTGTGCGTGGAGGATAAAATTATAAAATAAGCAAATTGTTGTGTTGTATATGTGTGTGTGTGTGGAGGGAGAAATAATAGAATAAGCAAATATATATATATATATACTTTCTTTAAGAAAAACAACGAAACCGGTCACATAGGATTATAAATTTATTTCCATCCTGTTACGCATTTTTGAAATTTCCAAAAAGACGAAAAAAAATTAACAGGACTTCTTCAGATCTTTTTGATAAAAAAAAATAGAATAGACACAGAAGAGTGGGAGGGGATAGAAGCGAGGTGAAGAGTTATCTCCTCATTAAGCCCACTTCCGTTTTAAATTTTAATTTTGGTTAGAAATGTAGTAAATTTATTTTTAAAAAATTTTTTTAATTTTTTATTTTTTAATTACATTTTAACCTAAATTACAGATTTTATATTGAATTAGATTTAAACTTTAATTAATAACCTCACTTAATGATACATTAATAGATATATTAAACTAAAACAAATATTTAATTTATTTAAAATATTTTAAAATTTCAAAACTATTTAGAAAGCAGTAATCAGTTACACTCTTTATGAGGAGTACGTATGTATTATATGTTTTTTTATAATTTTCTGTCTAACAATTTATTTTATTTATTCATTTACATTAATTCTCAAAATTAACTATGCTTTTTTAAAAAATTATTTATAATTTAAATTTAGCCCTATGTCTACACCTAGTTATTAGTTCATTTCTTTTATTTAATAACTTTTTTGGCTCCGGAAAAAGCAAAATGTGGATTTTTTCTTCAAGATACAGATTGCACCTATTATCGAAAGACTTTGGGGTATTAGATTTTTTCAATATGGACCACTGAATGTCAGGGGTTAACCCTTTATTTTTTAATCCCCAATAATGTTTAGATAGAGCAGTTTGATTTTTTTGATGCTCTGTATTCTTGTTACATTGAGCTCTTTACCAGGAAAATTTAAATATTCATTCATGAATAATTTCTTGTCCTGATGGAATTACTCCCAACTCCGGTTTAACTGGACCAAAGAATACTTGATATATATATATATATATATATATATATTATATATATATATATATATATATATATATATATATATATATCATGTTGATGTCCTGTACTGCATATGCTAATGCTGCTGTGACATCAGAACTGAAAATTCAAAAAGCATATCTATTAGATATATAAAAACATCTATATGTACGTGTATGTACTTACCGATTATTTGATTTCCTTTCTCTTATTCTTTTCATGATGGATTTGATTATTCTTTTTATTTACGTATTTATTACAATGACGTTTTGCTGGTTATGTTCCAAAAATCTGCCGCTTTTTTTTTTTCCTTCCATCTTACACTCTACACCCCAACCCCATCACAGTCAGAAAAAAATCAAGTAAAAAATATTAAATATGAAAAAGGGAATCCTTCATTTATTATATAAACAGGCGATATTGATGGATTACTTTTTTTTTTTTATTACGATGAATGTATTTTGTATTATAAATAACAAGTACATATAATTCATCGGAACATTTTATTCATTCAATTGTCGACAATTTTTGATAACAAAAGAATTTTAACTGATTTCCCCCCAACCTTTACTTCAAATACATAAAATACTTGTCTTTCGTGTTTGAATAGCTGAAACTTGAGAATGAAAACTAACCAAATTTACGACGTGAGGTCAAAAGTAATCGAAACAGAAGCTACCTTCACAAAGACCGAGGTATCTATCTATCTATCTATCTATCTATCTATCTATCTATCCTGCCCAGTAGGCGAGGCTTGGTATATACTGACAATATTCCCTCTAGTGGAGTAAGAACCCCGCCCCATTAAAATGGTTGTCCTGGATATAACACAAAAATGCCTCCGGTGGTGAGACCCTAGTCCTAGAGATCTGGGGAATGTGGAGGACCCCATTATTGTTATTACAGCCACATCCACTTTAACATGAAGTGATAGTACCTGTTAGAGTTATATATGAGGGAAAAAATTGGAATAGTGAATAAATCAGACACAAGCAACGGATTTCGTCTTTATTTAAAAAAGATGTCTCCAGAGTAATGGGTTTTCCTAAATTTAAGCATTAGAGGAAATAGATAAATAAGAATAAAGATAAAAGGAGGTAGGCAACCAGCCTTATAGAAGGAAAACTCTGGATTTAAGCCAGTTAATCTCCGCTTAAAAATTTATCTTGCATCACATCAAACTCGTGGCAGAGGGGTGGGTAAATCCACACACACACACACACACACACACACACACACACACACACACACACATATATATATATATATATATATATATATATATATATATATATATATATTGTACCCTAACAAAAGGTTAATGAATGTAAGAAATAACCAAAACAGAGGTTTGGAAATGTTTAGAATATTATCAAAATACAAGACTCGCCAACAGCGTGAAAAGGTACCTACTGCGAATGTTGATTACTTGGTCAGCAAAAATACCCCTCCTCACAATAGTGTCCAACATATTTATGATGAACGGGACATACTAATTACTTTTCACAGGTAGGGTATATAACGAGGTCTATATTTGTTTAAGATTTTTATAGGAACGTGTGCGAAAAAATCTTAAGAAACAACAATGAAAATAAGGTATGAACGCACAAAGAACATGATTGCCTAATTCTATGCTTAAATAACCCTAGACAAGATGTTATGCTGTTAAATTCAATCAATCAATCAACCAATCAATTAATCAATCTGACTGGTTCGATAACTTAGTTAGTCGTGGGGCGTTACTCATCTAGGTCTTCAACTGATCTGAATGCAGAGTTATCCTTCTTCTAGACTGGTTGCCTTACAATGGCTAAAGAGCCCACGCAATCGTATTACCAACCCATATTTAGAATAGGTCCGGTTTGATTTTATGGCATATCAACCATTGTAGGTTATTTAATGCGAAATCCTCTTTATATATATATATCAAATATAATGGATTTGGTTTGATTTGGTTTTATCAACCATTATAGGTTAATTGATGCCAAATCCATATATATATATATATATATATATATATATATATATATATATATAAACAGTTCTATTTCTAGCAATTCAGTCTAACATAAGTACGCAGTTTAATTGTCAAAATAGTTCTATTTTTAAAAAATCTACTAGTTTTGGGTATGCATTTCTACCCACACTAATCCAAATGGGATGAACTAATCTACTTACTAATCTATTCAAGGTATAATCCTTGGGTTTGGTTTTGTTTAGTTTGATTTGGCTTTAAGCAAATCAACCATTGTAGGTTATTTAAAACTAGATCTATTTTCATACTTG
Organism: Sepioteuthis lessoniana; assembly: GCA_963585895.1. Taxonomy (NCBI): domain Eukaryota; kingdom Metazoa; phylum Mollusca; class Cephalopoda; order Myopsida; family Loliginidae; genus Sepioteuthis; species Sepioteuthis lessoniana. The sequence continues at coordinate 63,520,889 of OY757925.1, read as the reverse complement.
TTAGTAAAAGTAAAGTTGGTGACCATAGTCGAGGGTGAACCGAAGGCTCCCTTTTCAATATCTACAACTACAAGGTGTAGGGGAGGGCGCTACTCCTTCCCTGGATTGCTCCGCTTTACCCTTGATCCGTACCTTATAATGCTGAGTGTTAAGCAAGGAAGCAAAAATACCATTTTTTTGAGCCTTTGGTATGACTTTGGTATGGCCATTGGCGAACACTCTAACCGCTAGGCCAATGTCCCGTAAACTTGTAAACAGTTCTAATTCAAGCAATTCAGCTTAGCATTAGCACGCAATTTTGTTCTGTGTTTAACTAGGTGCTACTACTCGAGGGCCAGAGTGGACCTGGGAGCCCTTTCAATAAAGTGGTATTCTGCATTCCACAAAGCTACAGCATTACTGGTCCTCACCATAGGGATTGTCTAGTGTCATATCCAGGACACTCTTTGGGGCAGTTGGCGTATTCTGAAGCCTCGGCCGACCAGAATAAGTTTGTTGCTTGGGTAGGTTTATGCATATCAACCCTTTGTTAGTTATTTAATTCCAAATCCTGTTATATATATAATAATAATCGAGTCAGTGGCATTTCCACCAGGACAATATATATATACACACACACACACACGCATATATATATATATATATATATATATATTGTCCTGGTGGAAATGCCACTGACTCGATTTGAAGAGTGCTGGACTCTTCCGACGAAATCTCTTCCTGAACTCCTTTAAAACCTCAACATACTAACCCTAACCCTAACCCTTTGGCCAATCAACTCTGGTGTATTGACTTTCTTACTTCTCCCACGTTTCTCACCATCCCTCATAGACTCCCTGCCTTCCTTACAGACGTCAAATATATATATATATATATAGAGAGAGAGAGAGAATAATTATAGAATATGATTTATAATTTAAAATTTAAAAAGAATGAAAATATGAAATTTAGTCTTTAATAATAATTCTTTGCTTCCCATGAAGATAATGGAAAAAAATATGTTATCAATTTGTATGTCCATTGGGAGAATGCATCTCTAACAATAAAAACAATGATAAATTACATTGGCCAAACTACAACAAAATTATCAAGGAGGCTCACTCTACACCGACCAGATTCTAGCTCCATATATCAACATTTAAAAAAAACATAACCGTATTACTGCAATATATGAAAATATTTTAGTTAACAATACAAAAATACTTTATACAGACAATAGTATCAAAAAATTAAAAATCCCAGAAGTTTTGTATATAAAATTTAGACAGCCCCCTATTAATAAGATTAACTTTGAAGAAAGCGATAATATATTAGAATCTTTAAAATAGATTGAACATTCTATAATACAAAAGACAGAACAAATTTTATTCTACTTCACGTGATAAACAATTCTAAAAATAAACTCTTACTACCGCTTCTCATTAACTTGGTGATATAAACAAACCTCCATTCTGGGATAAAAACAAAATTTAAATATTTGTTAAAAATTTCTGAGATAAAGCTTGATTTTTTATCATTAAGGGTTTTCGGACTATTGTCTTCATCTTTATTGTTATCTCCACAACGTTTCGGCCGATATGTCCTCCGGCTTTCTTCAGGTGTTTGTCGAACTCGGGAACCTACACAGAACTTCGTCCTTTATTGAATCCACGGGGTTTACCTGTTCTGATTCCATTAGCTAAAACCAAGTACAAGTGTTAAGTATTCCTGTATTGTTAATCGCCTGCATTTAGGATTGAACCTGCAACCTCCAGATGGTTGTCTCCTTAGAAGCTTAGGGAACCAACGCCTATAATCGTTATGCTATGTGTCCTACTGGAGAGTTTAGAGTGAATTTTTGGGACTTATAAACTTAATGTTCTTACTTGCATCGGATTACAACTATTAAGTATGACTTTTACCTATGCCCATATTCATATTTTTTCTTTTTTTATCTAACCTTTTTAATTATCGGTTCCCATATTGTATTCATCTATATACTTGGTCTACTCAGCAGGTCATTGTAACCCGACATATGTGCTGATTCCTTTAGGCGCCTAATCCTCCAATGTTCAGTTCCATCATCCATATACGGTAAAGAAAGGAATTGTCCGTCGCTTACAACATCGAGTAAAAACCATCAGTAGCGATACTGAGGCATATCAAGAAGAAATGATTAGTTTGAGACACATCCTACATCGTAACAACTACCTAGAACACATAACATCGGCTCCAAGAAACCTGGATCGGAGGATAGAGAACAATACCCCAAAACACCGCCCAGTATATCTGCCCTCTGTCAAAGGACTAGCCAAAAGGATGCAAAATATATGTAGTCCATATGACACGAGGACAGTATTCACAAGTGGTTCAACTCTTCGAAGATATCTATTCCGGGTCAAGCCACCAACGGAATTCAACATGATCAAGAACTGTGTTTACTCTATCACTTGCAGTTGTGGTAAAATATACAAAGGTGAGACAGGTCGCCCACTAAAAGTAAGGCTAGAAGAACATCGAAAGGCCGTAGTACGAGGTGAGATTGAAAAGTCGAGTATTACGGACCATATATGGAAGGAAAAGGGAAACCATCTGCCCTTATGGGATGAAGTTGAAATAGTTGATAGAGTTGAACATTGGAGGATTAGACTGAGACATCGTAGTAAGTGAGGTCGAACTCCAATCCTACCAATATGTTCACTCTTAGAAAAGGCATCAACCCCCTTATCCCTACCCTATGGCTTGACTGTCAACACTACTATTCTTCAACGAGAATGACTTTTCCTTTAAATAACCCGCGAAGCTTGAAATGCCATTTAACAAAGAAATCGAAACTCTCTCTCTCTCTCTCTCTCTCTGATGGAATGAACAATGTCTGATAATCAACATCAAATTAGGCGGTTAATTAGTTGGTTGTTTATGTTTTATGGCATATCAAACTTTGTAGGTTATTTAAGGCAAAATCTATTTTTATGCAAATAATCAGCTCTATTTAAACAGTTCAGTTTAGCTATAAGTACGCAGTTTAAATGTCAAAATAGTTCTATTTTAAACAATTCAGTTTATCGTAATTAGAACGCAAAACAGTTAACTCTCAAAACCACGGTTAAGTTTTATTTGACCCATAGATAAGACCCTAACAGGTGCTACCACTCTGGGCCAGAGTGGATGTGGGAGTGATGTCAGTGAAGGAGTAATCCGCATTTCCCAAGCTCCAGCTTTATTGGAACCTCATGATCAGATTGTTTAGTGTCATATCTTGGACACACGTGGTGGAAGGTCTTACCCCTCTGCAGAGAAGCAGTAGGTGTATTCTCATTGGGCAATCAAATTAGGCGGAGTATATATATATATATATATAATTTGGTTTTGTGGGTTATATTGTCGTCATTCCAGCAAAGAAAATACCGCACTTCTCAGGTTCCAGTTATTTAATTAATTGTGTTTCTGCCTCGACCAACAACGTAACTGTAGCAATATTTGCTCGTTTGAGGAATCGAAGAAAGACAAACTCTGACAACGACAACGAATACTGTTAATTGTCCGGCCGCTGTAGTGAGTTATTATAATCCTGTCATAAGCATCAGTTGTAATTATACCGCAAGGACAAACCTGTGAACTGAATTAGCCGAAGAGAGGACGGAAACGATCAAGTCGGAGCAAGAGCAGCATTCATTTTGTCAGCGCTTACAGTTCCTCCTCGGACAAATACAAAATACACATTCAGTCAGACACCTACAGAAAGTCGATTTTCAAGCTTCTTTCTTAAAGCTGAAAATGTTTAAATATTTCCATCAGTGACCAGTGTCACAGTTTTAATTAAGTAATTAGAAAAGCCAAGATTTTGTGCTGATTTTTTAGGCGGACAGACATATTCTGCTTTCGGGAACATTTCAGGGTACAATAATTTATATACAATTAATCTCATGGAGTTGTTTAGCAGAGAGTATCGGTCTTTAAAAAGTGCGTCCCTAATATTTAAAAAAAAAGAAAACGTTATTTTTTCTAAAGCAAAAATATTAAAATTACTTTATTTCTATTAGAATATTGTGCAATCAAAAGGGATATTATCAGGTATATTTTATTTCCAAACTCTGTAACCAATATTGTGAATGAGTACCTACCAAAAGGATGTACTTTCTGTATTTTATATATATATATATATATATATATATATATATATATATATATATATAGTATTAAAACCAGCAGTGAGAGGCAAATGTTATTCATAAATACGTGTACGGAGGTCATTTTGACCAACGAATAGTAAGTTAATGCCAAGACTTATTCTACAGAATTGGAGTAGTTTCTCATTTGGATTTTAGGGTGTGGTGCAAAAGAAATGGGTTAGTATATCGGTAGAATGGTAGCAATAGAACCAAAGGAAAATTGTTTGTGATTTATTTTTGGTCTTGTTTAGTTTATATATATAATGAATATATATATATATATATATATATATATAATGAATTCACAGACATGTAAGTAACATGTATGTTTTACAAAAGAATACTATTAATCTTGATTTATACAGGAAAACACACAGAAAATAATTGCTTGTACTTGGTTTCGTTTGGTTTATTTGTTTAATGGCATATCATTTCCATATGGGTTATTTAATGTCGATATTCGATTAATTTATACATGTTTAATCGTAATCTTATACATGAGTTGATTATTGCATTATAGATGTTTTAACTGGACTATTTTATTCATCTATAATCATTGCTTGGACAGTTATATGGGATCATTTATTTCTATCAAATTCTATAAATACACAATCATATGGTGTGTCAAGTAACTACTCTGATTTAATGATAATGATTATTGATAAAATGGAATGAACCATCTTGCCTGTACCCCAACAATAGTAGTAGTACTAACCATTATTTAAGTACGCACAGATCACTCTGCGTAGGACTTTAAGTGAAGGATCCTTAGCATAGGACTCATGTGATCGACTATTGCTTGGACTTAATATGACCGTTGCCAGGTTCGTAATATTACAACTAATCTACTTGTTATATTTGTACACCCGTACTAATAAACCAGCCTTCTGTTACACCTATCTAATGTGCTGTCTATTCTTACAATCAAGAATAGCCTGTCATTGTATACCATTTACGATATAACAGATTATTTGTTTGCACATAGTTATAATGTTACAATCATTCCAGATCTATTTATAATATAGATGGGAACCTAACAGGTACTACCACTTTGGATCAGAGTGGATATGGGAACAATTTCAATGAAAAGATGCTCTGTATTCCCCAAAATCAAAGAACTGTATCCTCATCGACGAATGCAGTTTGGTGTCAAACCGAAGACTATTATTTTGTTTTCGAAAAGGAGCTTAAAGACCAAATATTTCTTCATGTGTTGGTAATGTAAATTGAACAGTATACCCGTTGTACCCCAATTAGATCAGACAGCAGACGCGGTGAAGACTGGTTGATCTGTTTGTTTTATGTCATGTCAACCCTTGTTGGGTTATTTCACACCGAAGTCTGTTTTTTTGTAAAGCCCTTATATGGTTTCAAGTAACTAATTTTAATCATTTGTAAACAAATTGAGATCCGAGAAAATATTCTTAATGCCAGTAATTTGCATACTTATATTCATTCAAGTATTTCTATCAAATAATAATAAAAATAACTGAATCTCTTCTAATAGCAGCCCAAAGCAACGCCATAAGGACCAATCATATAAAAGCAAGAATAGATAAGATGCAACAAAACTGCAGATGTAGGTCATGAGATAAAACAATCTATCACATAATAAGCGAATGCAGCAAATTAACACAGAAAGAGTATAAGACTAGACATGACTGGGTGGGCAAGGTGATCCACTGGGAACTGTGAAAGGATTTTGAATTTGACTACATACTTTTCAGAGCTCCAGAACTGGAGCCTCACAACCAGTTACAGTTTAATGCTATTCCTACGACTGCAAAGACTGGTGATCATTCCATTAGCATTGATTTTATAGCATATCAACCATTGTAGGTTATTTAATTCTAAATCGTGTCCGTACACAAATATATAGGATTTGTGAATACATTTTGTAGATATACACAGATATTTGATCAAATTTGATCTATTTAATTTAGTTTAAGTCGATGAAGTTAAATGGTTCCAATTATTGCTATTCCTCAATATCAATTCATTTTGTCATTTGTTTACACACAGTTAAATGATCAAACAGTTCCTTTTAAAATAATTCAATTCAGCATCGTTTGTTTGCATTAAGTTTGAATATCAAACTGTTCTACTTGACCCATAAATAGGACTCTTGCAGGTGCTACCCTCGAGCCAGAGTGAATCTGGAAGGGATGGCAATGAAGTACTGCTCAGTATTGCCCAAATTTCCTTCATTACTGGAACCTTACCATCAGATTGTATAGTGTCAAATCCAAGACACTCGTTGGGTGGGGCCTTACTCCTCTGCAGAGATGAAATCGGTGTATTCTACAGCCCCAGCCGATTGAACCACAGGACATTCGTTGGGCAGAGTTCTTACCCCTCTGCAGAGATGAAGACGGTGTATTCTATAGCCCCAGCCCATTGGTCTAACAATTTAGGATATAGCTGTAGTTATGTTATCCGACGCGTTAGTTTCATTGTTTTAAGTTTTTTATTAACCATATTGCAAGGAATAATTGTATGCTTGTTAGAGATAGTTTGTAAAAACACAGCAATATGGAAGATCATAGTAACATTTGTGCGTGCGTTATCAGAGCTGGCCTTAAGCCAGTTTGAACAATTGTTCCTAGTTAACCATATTTACCAACCCCTCCGCTCGGGCAAGATGTGACACAAGGTCAATTTTTAAGAAGAGTTTAACAGGTTTGAATTCAGAGTTTTCCTTCTCCTAGACTAGTTGCCTCACCAAGGGTGAAGATTCAGTCTGCCCTACTATTTACCCATAGCTGGAGGGAGAATAATTGGATTCATACCTTTCCAAAGGGTATTAGTGCTATGTGAAATGCAATCCGTCTCGTCCAGGATTTGAACTCGTGTCGCCGTGTCCATTTCCTGCGACAATAACTATTACACCACAGGCACCTCCCAAATTGTTCCTGGTTAGCTCTCTTTCCGCCTAAGGGGTCCCCTCGCTAGAGTGTCATCTAGTCTCGACTCATCAAGTACACACGACCACACATTGCAATACATATGCTCCCAGTTGCCCTCCACCCCATGCCTAATTGGTTTCCTCGCTAGAGTGTCATCTACTCTCAGCTTGTCAAGTACACACAACACATTACAGGGAACAAAAGCAAAATTAGGAATATTCTTGTAGTATAAGTAAGTAAAGTAAAGCTGGCGACCTTAGTTTATATATGTATATTGTCATCCACAGACAGACTGTTTCGTTGTATCACAACTGCTCAGGACCCATCATACTGGGATCGAAACCTGCCTAACTTTACGTTAGACTGATAACTTACCGCTCACCCATTTCGGTGACTTACATCTGCTTAGAAATTTAACGCATTTTGTATTAACTTTCGTTCGTTTACATTTTACGCCGTCGAAGCTCAATTCGTTAGATGAGCTTTTGTATTACGCGAGAGGCAGACGTTAATTCCTTCGCTAGAGTGTATATACTGTCATCCACAGACTGTTTCGTCGTATCACAACTCTCCAGTGTGGCTCGACCCGCTGGACGCTTCAAGCTGGGATCGAAACCCATCTAACTTTACGTTAAACTGATAACTTACCATATTACATGATTTGACATTGAATAACGCACTAGGGTTGATACACCATAAAACACGACCAAACGAGCATTCTTCTGTCGACTAAGTGCTTACTATGGAGAATATCTATTTTCATTTGATTGTATTATAGATTCAATCAATAAAATATGATTCGATATCGTGCGTTATGGTCGACAAAGACCTCTTGGCATTGTCCACACTTATCCATTCGTGGTTTCCATTTTTCAATGCACTACTGTAACTACTCTTTTGATATGAAGTGAACCTGCATATTTGTATTTCTTTCTTTATATCCTCAAATCTTAAATAGCCCAGTCAGCGGTGAGAGAGGGGCTGTAGGATACACTGATAGCATTTCTACAGCGGGGTAAGAACTCTCCCCAACGAATGTCCTGATATATATTACGTTAAACAATTTGATGGCAATGTTATATAATTGCGGAGGGATTTTTTATATTATAAATTTTCGTTTTGTGTGTCTTATCGTTCGGTATTGTTAGGCTGAGAACCTTTCGGCTTAGTGCATGGGTTAGTTAGGTGCACACATTGAGTGCAGGTGTTCATGCGCACGCGGGGAGGATGTGACAATTAAAGATGTCACAATAAAAACCCCAGATAGAAAATAAGGCTGGGGATGAGATGACGACATGCCCGGAAGCGATGGGCTGAGGATTTTGGGATTAGAAAAAAAACAACAGTTTGTCGAGGTTCGACGCTAGAGGAAGGTAGTCGATTTTTGATCTGGGCGAGGCCAGAACATGGGTCTACGGGATGCCCGCGCGTCGGTTGAGTCAGTGAGTTGAGAGCTGACGATGGACGAACAGGCAGCATAGTAAGAAATTGTGTCTCTCTCTCTCTCTCTCTCTCTTTCTCTCTCTCCTCATGTCGGAAAACCTTAAACTCTAAAAGGTAAATAAAAGTTTCGTACCTGAACCAAAAGAGAGTCGTCTGAGTGTTTCGCGTGTTTTTCGGATTCCTATATGCATATGAACATTACGAACGTTGTATGTATATGTACATTACTCGTGTATGTATCTTAGTCGTATTTTTGGACGTGGATATGTTACAGCAAGGCTCCAGTAATGAAGGGTCTTTGGGAAATGTGAAGTACCCTTTCATTGCTTTTGCTCCCAAGTCCACTCTGGCCCGGAGTGATAGCATCGGATAGGGTCCTTATCTATCGGTAAGATAGAACTGTGTGGCATTTATACAGAGAGCAAATGTCTTATGCTAAATTGAATTGTCTGAAATAGATCTGTTTGATCATTTATCTGTGCGTAAACAACTGACTCATGTTTAATTGAATTGTTGGTATTCCATAGCAATGCTAGGAACCATTTAGCTGTGTTGACTTATGCTAAAATGAATTGTTAGAGATAGAACTGTTTTATCGTTTAACTATGAGTATCTAAAAATTGTATTTACAAATCTTATATTTAATATGTATGTAGAAAGAGGAGTAAAGTTTGTGACCTTAGTCGAGGGCGATCCGAAGGTTCCTTTTTCAATAGCTACTACACCGAGGTGTGTGAAGGGCGCTACTACTTTCCTTGGATTGCTCCAATTTACCCTCAATACGTACCTTATAATGCCGAGTGTTAAGCAAGGATATATCAAGTACCATTTTTTGAGTCTCTGGTATTACTTGACCTTGGATTGAACCCAGGTCTTCTGGGCTATTGGCGAACACTCTACCCTCGTTTGCCAATAGCCCGGGAGACCTGGTATCAATCCCAGGTCCAGTCATAACAAAGACTCAAAAAATGGTACTTAGTTCCGCCTTGCTTAGCACTAAGCCTTATAAGGTGAGGATCAAGGGTAAAGTGGAGCAATCCAGGGAATGGAGTAGTACTCTCCCCTACACTTCGGTGTAGTAGCTATTGAAAAGGGAGCCTCCGGATCACCCTCGACTAAAGTCGCCAACTTTACTTACTTAGAAAGAGGATTTGGCATTAAATAACCAACAGTTCTTAATATTCCATAAAACCTAACAAAATCAATTGAATTTTAACCATGAGATAAATTCTTTCTTTAGACGAAAAAACTCTTGTTTAGAGCTGGTTATGGTGGGTTTTGTGGCTGTTGCTCTTACACAATTCAATGTTTCACAAAATAATGCCAATCATTATCACTTCTCTTACGAGTTGCTCGGTTGTATTTACCGAACCCCTCCACTTAAGATGTATTTGACTCAAAATCATTTTAAAGTTTAACAAGTTTGATTTCATAGACTGGTAGTCATTCCAAGGTTAAAGCATCACGATTGCCCTACAATTTTGCCCATAGTTGCAGGGGAAATAATTAAATGCACACCTTTCTTAAAGATCTTAGCGCTTTATGAAATGCAAACAGCCCGGTCCATGATTTGAAACTCGGACTGCCGTATCCGCTTCCTACGACAATAATCATTACAGTACGAGTACCGGTGGGTATCAGAGAGTTCATAACTTTCCAAAGGGTGTTAATCCAGAGGTTAGCATCATAGCAAGAATGGAATTCGAACTCAGTATTTGCCTCTGCCTCCCACCAGACAAGGCTCGACGCAAGGTCAATAGCCCGAAGGCCGATTAAAGTGGGGATAAGGAGAGGGGAAGGTCGGGAACGAGTCGAGGCTCGAACCCTGCTAAGTCTATGTAGTTCATCGACTCACTTAGTGCATTGCGAGCCTGATGAGCTAAGCTTGTTAAAAGGAGTCAATACTACAGCACCCAGCCGAAATTGGAAGTCTTACGGCTTCAAGTTTGCCATTGTTCCTTTTCGGAGCGTCGCTCTGAACCAACATCCAGCGCAGGCTACGGAGAGTTAAAACGAACTTTAGAATTCGAACTAGCTTTCCCCGATGTCACACCCACCATGTTTGCCATTTTGAGCCGGAAACTCTCTCCATGATGAAAAAAAAAGGAATTATTTTCGCAGTGAAACCTTTTCCATCGAGCATTGTATTGTTTTGGGTTTAGATTCAGGTTTCTTTATTTAATGGCATATCAGTTTTCTTGGGTTATTTAATGCCAAAGCTATCCAGGTAGAAGAACAACAGTGATGCTATTTAACCCATAGCTGGGAGGATAAGGGGCTTCATAACTTTCCCAAGGGTACTTGTCCGAAATTGAACGTGACTGTAGTTCGAACTCGCTTACTACGATTCCGCAGTCCACTGCTTTAACCATTACACCACGAGGACACTCCCACTGTAGCTTTGGTATTGTATTATCTGATATTATTATCTTGGCCATTAGCCTAGGGGGTAGATTGTTTGCCAATGGTCCGGAAGACCTGGGATTGAACCCAGGTTACGTCATACCAAAGACTTTAAAATGGTACTTGATACCTCTTTGCTTAACACTCAGCAATATAAGGTACTATAGAGTATAAAGTGGATCAATCCAGGGAAAGGAGTAACGCCCTCCCCAACAACTCGGTGTATTAGCTACTGAAAAGGGTGCCTTCTGGTAACCCACGACTACGGTCGCCAACTTTACTTACTTTATTGTATTGTCAGATATTGTTTTGGTATTGCATTGTCTGATATTGTTTTGAAATTATATTGTCTGATAATGTTTTGGAGTTGTAATATCTAAAGGCACAAGTCTGTTTACCAGACAAGAATCAGATATGGTTACAACCTAACCCCAAATCGTCAACACCTCGTACAAAATAATCAATCCAGATGACAAACTTCTGACGCACATCTAAGAACCCCTGTTTTATACAGGAGCCTGTTTCAGTTTGATTCGGGTAGAGCTCTGTCACTGGTGATGTCGTTAGTACAACCTTTTTTCCACGCCTTTATATTTTCCTTGACACTTCTACAGAGATTATTTTTCGAAGCGTTTATGAAATAACAACTGATCTGGTTATTATAAGGACTTTTTATCGCTTCGCCATTCGCAGCCAATATCGTTCTGTTATTGTTATTACCTCGATTCGACGCTCGGCTGGTGATAAGTAAAAAAAGTTTGATATATCGCTTCCTCTTTGTAATTGTCATGGATCCTCTCTAACTTCATCGCCATCTAATGCTAGTTCCCGAGCTCATTTCTGTTATTTTTATTCTGTTGACAATCCACCGTAGTTCCCGCCTTCTCAGACAACCCATCTGCGAAATGCAGCTACCCGGATTAATTTATACTACTTCTTTCCTCCATGATTAAAAGATCAGGTTTAATGCTTTTTTATTGTATGGCTTTCGATCGTCAAAACAGGTTGCGTATAAAGTCATTAAAGCTCTTAAGTTCTTCTCTTTATTATTTTGACGGGTGTAATAAATTCCTAATTTGATTCATCTATTTTTTATGACAATGTTTTTGGTTAATATGCTTATCAGACTAAAAATTAAATCAGATTAGATTAAATCAAATGCTAAAGAAACAAAACTTGAATGACACTAGGCAACAAAAATGTGAGATTTAGAATTCTTCCAATACGTTCTGAGTTTCTAAAAGGTACAATTATTTGCTACTAGCCTGGCTTGTCGACAAGGCCTAGGTAACTGTGACTGGATTGATTACGGAAAAAACAACCAGATGCTTAGGGTCAAACGCCTGACCTCAGATGTGCAGGTTGTTATCTGCATGTAGGTTTGACTATGAGAAGATAGCATAGAAGGACGAGATTGACGACAAAAGAAGACGACGCATGACGATGCCAAAAGCCTCTGTAAGAGAGAGTATTACATTTCTACATAAGTTTTTAACATTACAACAGTCATTTTTCTAGTGGGCTATTCTATATTTTTTCTCGTTATTTCCTACTATCAAAATTGTCCTTGTATGCAAATATACTACCTCTTACAACACTATTGTATAAACTATTTTCTAGCATACTATTTATATTCAGCCAAGTCGGTTGGAGATGAAAAATACACCGACTGAATCTTTGCAGAGGGGTGTAGCATAGGGTCAAAATACGTCGTGTCTAAAAGAAATGAGTTCGCAAAAAAAAAAAAAAAAGAAACACACAAAACTTAACTCTCAAGGAAGAAAATAGTAGTCGCTTTTATTCTTGGGGATTACAGTGGACGGTAGTAAAAAAAAAGTTTGTTCAATAACGTTCTTCCCCGCCTTCTCTTTTTTTTCGTCGCTATCAAACGTCGCCTTTCCCTCCGTGCACTTCAGCTAGCGTACGTAGAAAAGGTTCACCCCTCCTCTTCTTGGCGATGGCGGCGGCGTTGTCATCGTTGGCCTGTTGATACTTTCATATCAGTCGAATTGCTGACAGGCTGGGTATGACATGGGTTGGGGCGTCGTGGACCTCTGTTGAACCTGTTTGGAGACTTGTCTTGAACTGCTAAAATCTCGCTATTTGGTTTCCTTATATAGCGATTTGATGGATCATTTCGAAGGTTCCAGAAGGCTCGATGAACACCAATGAAAAGAATAGTGTAACACGTGAAAGTTCACGCGTGATTATATTAAAATCATTCTTGAACTCTACTGGTCACTCTGCCTGCACGAGCGAGGTTCGTGACATTTTTGATCGTCATATCCATGTACCAAATGACTGATGCCAGCTGATGTGCTCGCACGTTCTCCAACCTTGAGACCGCCGCAATTTAATGACGGTGCCTGTCTGTAATATTACAGGGGTAAGAAACACCCACCCACACACAATGACTATCCTGGATATGACATAAAACAATATAATAGTGAGGCTCCAGTAATGCTGAAGCGTTGGGGAATTTAGAGTACCCCTTCATTGCCATCGTTTCCAGATCAACTCTAGCCCGGAGTGACAGCACCTGAAAGGGTCCGATTTATAGGTTGAATAGAACTGCTTGATATTTAAACTGAGTGCAAACAAATATTTAAGTTAAATTGAATTATTTTAAATAGAACTGTTTGATAATTTATCTGAACTAAACAAATTACTTATGTTTAATTGAATTGTTAGTGATGCATAGTAATACTTCGAACCATTTAAATGTGTACAGATCATATAAATCTAATACATATGTATAAACTGGAATTATCATTAATTTACCAACAATGGGTGATATGACATAAAACCAAACTAAGCCAAACCAAGTTGTTTATCTTGAACATAAAGATATATGCAGTCTATGTTAATATTGATATGCTTATCGGCCTTGAAATTAAATTAAATACTGAACAAACACAGCAGGAATAACGAAGTCCCGTAGATCTGCTTACGGATCTCGACGTAGACTTGGGCCTGATTGTATGTAAGACAAGTAGTTGCCCATTTAGCAGCTCTTCTCCCTTCACGACACCTATGGTGTCCAAGGTGTTATAAACTTGGCGACAATGTCACCATAGTTGACAGAATGAACCTGAAGACAATGTCAAACTGTCTTAGAGATTCCAGTTCTTAGATTTTATTACGAATTTTCTTTTTCCTAGATCGATTGCCCTACAAATGTTAGAGAATCCTCATCGTCTCACTAAAACCCAACAAAGATTACAGAGCCCTCTCTGTCCCACTATTTCCCAACAAAAGTTAGAGAACTCTTTCTGTCTTACTATTGCCCTATGATAGAGAGTTCATTCTATCCCACTGTTGCCTTTCAAAGGTCAAAGTGTCCTTTCTGTCCCACTATTTCCCTACAAAGGTTAGTGCGTTTGCTCAGTCTCACTATTGCTCTACAAAGGTTTGAGAGTCTCTTCGGTCCGACTATTGCCCTACAAAGGTTAGAGAGTTCTCTCTGTCCCACTACTTTACCCATAAGTGGGGACGTGCAAAATATATGGATGCATAACTCTCTGAATAGCATTAGCAGAAATTAAAACGCCAAAAGCCTCACCTAGAATTTGAACTTGCCTCACCAAGTTTATTTTCTTAAGCGATTTAAGCAGATTTAAGCAGATATACGAGAGTAAACTGAAAAATTTATTTTGCTGACCAAGATAACCTCGTCAAATGTCATTAAGTTAGGTTAATTTTCTAATATATTCTTCCTTGTGGTCCATACACTTTTTCTATGGGTGTTGCGGTGCATTTACTAATAATTACTCATCTATCTAAAAAAAGAAAAAGAAAAACTAATTGCTTGGATAATTCTGAGTACTGATTGAAAACCTACATATTCGATTTAGTTGCGAACCATTTTTTTGTCAGTGTGAAGCACTCCTCATCGGAAAATACATCTTAATCGTGATTTATCGCCGATTACATCGGCTCAGTTTAGTTGGAGTGCAAATCTATTATCATATTGCCAATCCTCTTCTCAAAATCTTCGGAGATTAATTTTATACAAGCATTTCCCAATTAGTTATCTATTTATCATGTTTTCTATCACTACTTCCAAAAGATCGATTTAATGATAGTGAATGAGTATCATGATTGTATACATATACTTTGTAGACATGTTTTTTGGCTGTGAGAAGAGATGTGGACAGGTTTTTGGCTGTGAGAGGAGATCTGGACAGGTTTTTGGCTATGAAGAGTGTAAAGAGAAAATGTAGACAGGTTTTTGATTACAAAGAGTGTGCGAGAAAAGTTTGATACAATTTTGTCAACAAAGTGTGAGGGAGAAAATGTGGACGCGGTTTTGGCTACGAAAAGTGTAAGAGAAAATTTGAAAGGTTTTTGGCAGCGAGTAGTGTGAGAGAAAATGTGGACAGGTTTTTGGTTACGAAGAGTATAAGAGAAAATGTGGACAGGTTTTTGGTTACAAAGTGTATAGGAGAAAATTATGATAGGTTTTTGACTGCAAGTAGTGTGAGAGAAAATGTTGACAGGTTTTTGGCTATGAAGAGTGTGGGAGAAAATGTGAACAGGTTTATGGTTACGAAGAGAATAAGAGAAAATGTGGACAGGTTTTTGGTTACGAAGAGTATAAGAGAAAATGTGGACAGGTTTTTGGTTACAAAATGTATAGGAGAAAATTATGATAGGTTTTTGACTGCAAGTAGTGTGAGAGAAAATGTTGACAGGTTTTTGGCTATGAAGAGTGTGGGAGAAAATGTGAACAGGTTTATGGTTACGAAGAGAATAGGAGAAAATGTAGGTAGGTTTTTGGTAACGAAGAGTGTGAGAGAATATGTAAGAATGTTTTTTTAGCTACGAGTACTGTGAGAGAAAATATAGACTGGTATTTGTCTACGAAGAATATGGGAGAAAATGTTGATAGGTTTTTGCCTACAAATAGTGTGAGAGAGTGTTTGTCTTCGAGTGGTGTTTTGTCTACTGGTACCCAGGATTTTTTTCTTGCGTATAACTTGTGTGAGAGACAACATAAACAATATAGGCAAGTTTTTGTCTGCGAGCTGTATGTGAGATCTTTTGGCCATGACGTGCATGAGAGACAATGTAGAAAAGTAACTACTCTAAACGCAAATAATTTGCATTCAAACGAATGGTCTCATGTATTCCTTTCTGAGATTACTAATTTAAGGCTAATATCAAATAAAAATAGTCCTTTTTCAGCCAAAATTTATATATTTTCACGTATTCCTAACCAATAATTTAAGCAATAATTTTCAAACAAATCTATTTTGACGGGCCTTAACAGCTACTTCTACGCCGGGTCAGAGTGGACTTGAGATTGATGTTAATAAAGTGGCACTCTACTCTCTCCAGAACAGGAGGCTCACATTTTAGTTTCATACTCCGGGCACAGACAACGTAGATATGTTTAATTCTCCAAATTCTTACAAGCTGTAGCCATGTCAGAACTACTATACTGTTGCACCCCTTGGGCTCTAATGAAACGCTTGGAGTAAAAGCTAGACGGTAACTACACCGGAATATTGCGCACTGTTTTCAAATCCTTGAAGCATTTCGCAAACTCTTTGATAAAACGAGCTAGACGTAGTTGGCTATGCTGGTAAACAATGACTGACGTTGTCTTATAGGCTCTTTCACATAGATAGAGCAGCGTTGGCCAACCAGCAGAAACTTTACTTTCATTAGTTCTCTACTGACACTGGATGCCGTCTGTAGAACTTGCCTAGCTCAATGACCGATAGGAACGGATGACGAAAGAAAAAGGTTTGGTTTGGTTTGGTTTCTTTGTTTTAATGGCATATCAACCTTTCTAGGTTATATAATGCCAAAGCTATTCTCCTAGAAGAACAGTAGTGGTACTATTTTACCCATAGCTGGGAGGGTAAGGATATTCATACCTTTCCCAAGGGTATTTGCCCGAAAGTGAACGTAATAACGTGACTGGAGTACAAACTTACTTACTACGATTCCGCTGGGGTATCCTCATGGTGCAATGGTTAAAGCGATGGGCTGCGGAATCGTAGTGAGCGATATATATATATATATATATATATATATATATATATATATATATATATATACACAAAGCTCTTCAAACGAATTTAGCACTCTGGTATCCGGTAAGGCAAAAATGTAAACAAACGAAGTCTGCTACATAATGCCTCATAATTCCCGAGCTGACCTAGTTCGTTTGTTGGCTGAGCGGTATGATACTAAGTCTAACGTAAAGTTGGGCGGGTTTCGATGCCCTCGTCAAGCGTCCTACGTGTCTAGTCACACTGAAGAGTTGTGATACAACGAAACAGTCTGTCTGTGGACGACAATATATATATATATATATATATATATATATATAAGGGAATCCGTGCACTTGGCACGCCTTGATAATGACTGTGTGCATCGCATAATAGAAAAGTTTAATGCTACGATAAACAAGAAACCCTTTAGACAAGTTTAATGCAACGAGTTGTGTGAGACACATTGTAGATCAGCTTAATGTTACGCGTAAGGACAAAGACTGTACACATATTTAATGCAAGAACGAACATTAACACATGGACGAAGAGGACGAACAACGCCCAGGTATTCATCTTAAGAATGTGATGATTTTGTATGCAAATTATCATCTGTGAAATCATCAAATCCATAAATCGAAAGAATGATAGAAAATCTTAATAAATATGCATCTAGACTCTCATAAATGTTGAGTATCTCTTGCAATATGACTATTATGTGGTATAATAAAAATAAGCCATTATTTTTACAGAACAGACGTGTTTTGTTATGAACTCACATCTATTATGAAAAAGAATACATGTACATTCATATGTGACATAGCCATATACACGAATATGGCTTGCCCAGTCGGCTGGGGCTGTAGAATACACCGACTGCACCTCTGCAGAGGGGTAAGACCCCCCTAAAGAGTGTCCTGGATATAACACTAAACAATCTGATGGTGAGGTTCCAGCAGTGCTGGAGCTTTGGGGAATGCGGAGTACCCCTTCATTGCCATCGCTCCCAGGTCCACTCTGGCCCGGAGTGGTAGTACCTGATAGGGCCCTATCTATGGGTTAAATAGAACTAACAGCATTCTTATACTAAAATGAATTGAGTAAACTGAATTGCTTGAAATAGAAACGTTTTTGACAATTAAACCGTTCTTATATTTAAACTGCGTGCTTATGCTTAACTTAATTATTTGAAATAGAACTGTTTTTTGACATTAAAAGTGTATTTACACTTAAGTGAATTATTACATGTAACTGCTTGAATAGTTTGAAATGAAAATGTTTTTGACAATTAAACTGTGTAAGAACAGATTATTTACATAAAAATGGATTTGGCGTTAAATAACCTACAAAGGTTGATATGCCATAAAACCAACCAAGCAAGCAAACAAACAAACAAACGAATATGGCCATGTGCAAAATGGGTGAAATGGACATCGAAAGTTGATTACAATAGAACATATAAAGAACATAGGAATCTCGGAATTCGAAAACACGTAACGACCTCTTGTTCAGGTAAGAAACCTTTTTATTAACTTTGAGTTAATGCTATGCTGTCTTATTCATTTGGTCTCCAACTCGAGTGGCCCCATTTGGGCGCACGTTCGCCTCGCGCCAGCGAGCTCCAAAAGTCGTTCCTTCTCGTTTGGCGTCTAATTCTCAACTCTTACTTTCTTCAGATTCTCACACAACCTCCGCGCGCTTTTGGTGCGTGACGTCACCTGCACCCTATCACCCCGTTTTGTCTCGGTCTATTATGACATCTGATTGACACCTCCAACCGCCCGCGCGCGCCCTCGTTAACACCTGCCTCAATGTTGCACCTAACTAACCCATGTGCTGAGTCGAAAGGTTCTCAGCCTAACTAAACTCAAAGGCATGAACCGAAATCCCTTGGCTATTATATAACACATATATACATCTATGAATTGAAGTTATTGTCAATCTGATTCAAACTATGTTGTTCGTACAACTGAGACATTCTTTATATAGTTGGTAGTCTATTTATCCATCTGTCTGTGCAATCTCTCCACAACTCTCTCTCTCTGTCTCTCTCACTCTCTCTGTATATATATATATATATATATATATCGACTTGTTTATCCATTATCTATCTGTATAATCTCTCTTTCTCTCTCCCTCGCTCTCTCTCTCTCTCTCTCTCTGTATATATATATGTTTATCGACTTGTTTATCCATTATCTATCTGTGTAATCTCTCTCTCTCTCTCTCTCTCTCTCTCACTCACTCAACACATACACACGCACACACGCACACACACATTATAAACCAGCTCATTGCCTAGTGAGTAGAGTGTTCGCCAATGGTCCGGGAGACCAGGGTTCAATCCCAGGTCGAGTCATACCAAAGACTTTAAAAATGGTACTTGATACCTCCTGGCCTAATACTTAGCAATATAAGGTACGTATCAAGGATAAAGTGGAGCAATCCAGGGAAAGGCGTAGTGCCCTCCCTACACCTCGGTGTAGTAGCTATTGAAAGGGAGCCTTCTGGTCGCCCTCAACTACTGTCTCCAACTTTACTTATATATCCCTGTATCTATGTTGATCTGTCTACCTATCTATCAATCTCTGTTCATATCCATTTGTTGAACGAATTGTCTGTCCATCTGTCTTTCTCTCTTTATCTATTCAGCTAACTGCCCTTATCTATCTATCTATCTATCTATCTATCTATCAGTTTGTCCAAATCTATCAATCTATCTATCCATATTAATCTATCCATCTGTCCATAATATCTTTCTGTCAGTCTTCTCATATCTATCTAGTAGTGATGATATTTACTGAGCTACGAAACACGAAGGCCACCCGCATCGGATTGATGAATTAAGGGTGTGCCTGTGGAAGTGATCTTAATATGAAGCATTTCGTAAGGCTTTTATCGTCGGATGAAACACAAACCTCTTTTAACAAACAGAGAACCAACCACATATCCGCTATCAAAGACGACTATTTGAAGTGCCAGCCACATAAAAGTTAACATTCACCTCAATCACGCTGTGCCGACGAGTTTGATTATAAACATCCCATTTTCAAATGCAAAAGCCTGGTAGTAAATAAATAGAAGAATAAATGGAACCATAAAAAAGAAGATATCTAAGCTTTGATTTTGCATTGTGTAGTGTAAACTTGAAGAGAACTGGTCTTTGTCTTCTCACTTAAAAAGTAAAGGACAAAATTACTGCCTCGAAGATTATCCATTTCTTCTTTGTTATATTTTTACGAAGTTTTCTGACAATAATAAAAACATCCCTATAATTTTGTTTAAGGAAGCATTATCTATCTATCTATCTATCTATCCTAGATTGATGGAACCCTAACAGGTATTACCACTCCGTGTCAAAGTGGACCTTGGTACAATGCTAGAAAGAAGAGACGTTTTCGTGACACGTTTTGATTTTTGTGACATTCCTACGGCTGTTATGGAAGAAGACAGGTTATCACACAATGCTAAAACAAATCTGTCATTGAGAAAAGGAAACACACACACACACACACACACAGACATGCAGAGAGAGAGAGACAGAGAGAAAAGGAATAGAACTAGAAAATCATTTTAGAATATTGCTATGAATATATCCAACCCCTCTGCCACGTAAAGGATGTTGCAGTAGACCATTTTCAAAGCAAAGTAAAGCTCTTTTAAATTCAGTTTTCTTTCTCCTTGACTGGCTACTCAAACAAAGCTAAAGAACCAAGTCTGCTCTTCTAGTTACCCATAGCTGGAAGGATTGATGGATTCATGCCTTTCCCAGGATTTGAACACAGGTCACTGATACCATTTTAGAATATTAGTATCTATCTATCTATTTATCTATCGTATTACACAAGAATGTTGCGAGCAATATTGAACAAGTCCTGGAGGCAACATCCCACAAGGCACCAACTATACGGCCACCTGCCTCCCATCACGAAAACTATCCAAGTTAGACGAACCAGACATGTAGGTCACTGCTAGAGAAGCAGGGACGAGCTAATAAGTGATGTACTCCTATGGACCCCCACATACGGCCGGGCAAAAGCGGGACGACCAGATCGAACATACATCCAGCAGCTATGTGAGGATACGGGATGTAGCCCTGAAGACCTGCCAGAGGCGATGAACGATAGGGAGAAGTGGCGAGAGCGGGTCAGGGATATCTGTTTCTGTGGCACATGATGATCTATCAGACGATATGAATATAAAAAAGCTTACGTAAGATAAAGAAAGACCACCAATAGTCACTTGCCTCTTCAAGACCCGTGCCTGTTCTAACGAAGGTAAGTTCTTCATATTAATTATATTTCTAAAAATATTTTTTTAGATTTTAGAAATTAATATGGGACATTTCTTTTTTTTTATTTAAGAAACTCTGTACAATTACATCTACTTCTAAGTTTAAACAAAATACAGGATATTTAAAAAATAGGGGAAATCTTTGACTACTAATAACTCGACAAATAATGATGTGTTCATTTTTTGTTTCAAATTGAAAATAGTATACTGTAACAATTATATTTCCCTGATCACCATGCCTTGAACAAGAAAGGAAAAATATCTTGCTTCACAATTTATTTGGAGACAAAAATCATTCAAAACTGTCGCAAAATAGATGCAACCATTAATATGATAATTATTTATTATTGAGACACGAAACTAAAAAAAAAAAATGCAAGTCCTGGATGCTGATACAATAGTAATTGAAAAAGAACATTGATTTGATGTCTCTAGCTCTAAGGATGCATTTTTTACTGGACGTGGTCCGAATGACCGCCATTGTGCTTTCTCAGTAATTAATCACAATCATATCGACGGGATACATCTATTTTGAGACACCCTACATATGGTGCCTTGAATATACGCGCTTAATTCGGCGCCAGTAGGTGTCGTCAGTGATGTTTAATGATGATAAGATTTGCTTCGTTTGATGAGTTGGGTTTTATGACATATCAACTGTTGTAGGTTATTTAATACCAAATCGTGTTTATACATATTCAGGAGGGTTAGGGTGTAATGGTTATCGTCGTAAGAAATGGACACGGCGACACGAGTTCAAATCCTGGACGAGACTGAATTCATTTCACATAGCAGTAATACCCTTGGAGAAGGTATGAATCCGATCATTCTCCCTCCAGTTATGGGTAGGGCAGCACTGGGTTCTTCAGCCTTGGTGAGGCAACTAATCTAGGAGAAGGAAAACTCTAAATTCAAACCTGTTAAACTCCGCTTAAAAAATGACCTTGTGTCTTATTATGCCTGAGTTGGTAAATATATATACATAGTAGAACCTTGGTTTTCGAATATAATTCGTTCAAAAATTATCTTCGACTACCGATTTGTTTAAAAATAAAAACAATATTTCCCATAAGAAATAGTGTAAAGAGGATTTATTCGTTCTTGTTCATTATATTTGCCTTTCTAATAGTATTACTGCTGCCTTAACGTAACCGAAACGTAGAGAATCAACCCAGACGAAGCGAAGAATTTGCACAAACACAATATCAGACTCTCGTTCAATGGGGGATCAACCCGAACTGATGCTAATTGATGCCTGCTCGGGTAGACTCAGCCAGCCGTTCGGTCATGTTCGGTTTACCCCGGCAGCCAATCGCACGCGTTCCGTTTTCATCGATTCGACTCGAGCGTTTGAACTCTGTAAATTTATACGATCACAGTTTTTGATCGAATTTTTCGACTTGAGAGTCGTTCAATAACTGAACTTCCTCCGAATATAAGATTTATGATTTGTAAACTCATTTTTGTTGATAACATTTTTAAACGACCCTGAGTTCAGTTTTTTCTCTTTTTTGCTCTTTTTTTTTTTTGTTCACACAGTTAAATTGTTTCGAGTATTTCTATCGAACACAGGTAGTTCTATTTACTATTAACCTTTTTTTTGTCCACAGGTAAACGGTTTCAAGTATTTTATGTAACGGTAATAATTTAACATCGGTCATTTGATTGCACACATTTAAATGGATATTCGTATATGGTGTGTGAGTGAATAGTTTGTTAGTAATATAAATTTTAATTGAGTTAGAACTAATTTGTTTGCGCACGAGTACCTGCTATTGTTTTTGCATAAAGTAAGTAAAAAGTAAAGTTGGCGACTATAGTTGAGGGTGCCCTGAAGGTTCCCTTTTCAATAGCTACTACACCGAGGTGTAGGGAAGGGCACTACTCCCCTCGCTGGATTGCCCCACTTTACCCTTGATCCATACCTTATAATACTGAGCGTTAAGTAAGGAGGCATAAAGTTGTCCAAATTTCTGTGACGAAGCTTGATGATTTTTATCATTAAGGGTGTTAGGACTATTGTCTTCATCTTTATTGTTATTTCCATAAGGTTTCAGCCGATATGTCTTCCGGCCTTCTTCAGGTGTTTATCTAAAGAAGGCCGGATGACATATCGGCTGAAACGTTGTGGAAATAACAATAAAGATGAAGACAATAGTCCGAAAACCCTTAATGATAAAAGGAGGCATCAAGTATCATTTTTTGAGTCTTTGGTATGACTTGACCTGGGTGTGAACCCCGGTCTCCCGGGCCATTGGCAAACACTCTAACCGCTAGGACAATGGACCGAAATGGTTAAAATTATGGCTATCTAAAACTAATAAGTGTACTCAGTATTAATAATTTGTTTGCACATAGTCAAATAGTTGCAAGTATTGCTATGTAATATCTACAATTCAATTCAGGAACACAGTTAAAGTGTTTTAAGTATTTTTATTCAACACGATTAAATCTACTCAGCATTACTCATTCGTTTGCAAACAATTAAATGGTCCTAAGTATTGCGATCTGTAACTAACAATTCAATTAAACATCTGTCATTTGTTTTCACACAGTTAAATAATTAAACAGTTCTAGTTCTAACAACTCATTTTAACATAAATCGTTCGCATACAGTCTTAATATCAAACAGTTCAATTTGAACAGTAAGTAGAACCTTATCAGGAGCCATCACTCCGAGTCAGAGTTGAACTGTGAACAATGGCAATGAAGAGGGCTCTCCGCATTGTCCAGCGCTCCAGGGCTGGAGCCTCACCTTTAGATAGTTTAATACCATATGTTGTGGGGGTCTTAATCCTCTGCAGAAGTGCTGTCGGTGTATTCTACGGCCGTGATATGACTGAATTTTAACTTCGCCTGCCGATCTCATGGCACGTCAGAAAAAATCTCACTTGGTCAGTGACGCTTAGAATACGTTGACCGTATCCCCGACGGAAGGCTACGCAACCCCTCCTTAAAAAAAGTACATTTTGGGGTAGGGAGAGGTCTTACCTCTGCAGAAGATGTAGGCGTATTCGAAGCCCGGCGGACAAGACGGATATTAAATGTGAATAAAGTAAGCATTGTAAATCGCCTAAGCGTCAGGCATCTACTGAGGGTTAATAAGTTTCCTCTAAGCTATTTGGTGTCCCGACCGACATCAAGAAAAAAAGAACTTATTTTGTTTACTAAATTCTAATAAGGCGAACTAAATTTCTATTTCAGATCAAGAAAAAGAATGTTTTAGTTATGAAATTAAGCTGAACAATTAATCATTTGATCTTTCGAGACAGACATCAGTACACGACTAGCAAAGGCATGAACAGCTATCAATAGGCTATCGGTCATGTGGGAGTCAGACCTGACCGATAAAATAAAACGTAGTTTCTTCCAAGCAGCGGTCGTGTCGATACTGCTATATGGATGCACTACATGGACGTTAACTAAACGTATGAAGAAAAAGCTTGACGGCAAGTACACAAGAATGCTGCGAGCAATATTGAACAAGTCCTGGAGGCAACAACCCACAAAGCAGCCGCTATACGGCTACCTACCACCCATCACGAAAACTATCCAAGTTAGACGAGCCAGACACGCGGGACACTGCTAGAGAAGTTGGGACGAGTTCGTAACTGATGTACTCTTGTGGACCCCTTCACATGGCCAAGCAAAGGCAGAGGGTGACCAGCTCGAACCTATATACAGCGGCTTTGTGTATATACGGGATGAAGCTCTGTGGACCTGCCGGAAGCAATGGACGATAGGGAGGGGTGGTGAGGGAGGGTCAGGGATATCCGTTCTGAGGGTACGACATGATGATGAGGATTATTATTAACTTTTGAAGTAGTTTTCCAACTTGTTTTGTCTTCTCATTTGAACTTCGATCGAATCAGCCTTCTTACGATAAATTTTCGGTGGGGTTATTCAAAAATTGAAGTTTAATTCGAGCTTGTTTCTTAAACAACCCAAAATCCGTCCTGAAGAATGAGATGCTCAAACTTCTCGGGGATTTTGATTTACAAACTGATAACATATTCTCATCCAGACGAAGAGACCTCGTGACAGTCAACAAAAATAAGAGAACCTACCAAATAGTGGAGTTTGCCGTCTCGGACGACAACAGAATAAAATCAGAAGAAAGTGAAAAGAAAGATAAATATCTAGATCTAGCTAGAAAACTAATAAAAATATGGAATATGAAGGTGACAGTAGTACCAATTATAATCGGTGGCACTTGGAACAATCCTCAAGGGACTGGTAAATGGACTGGAAGACTTTGAAATAAGAGGACAAGAGTAGACTATCCAGACTACAGCTTTATTAAGATCGGTCAGAATACTGAGAAGATTCCTGGAGATTAGGGGAGACTTGCTCTCAGTTAAACTGCTGTGAGAAAGCATCAGCTAACTTTTAAAGAAGTAAAATAATAATAAATCATATCATAACCGAATGCAGCAAAAAGCGCAAAAAGTGTATAAGACTAGACACGACTGAGTGGAGATGGTAGTTCTCTAGGAATTGTGCAAAAAAGCGAAAATGAACTATTCTACTAAATGGTATATGTACAAACCAGAATCTATTCCAGAGAATGAGGTGCATAGAATTCTTTGGACTTTTAAGATACAAGCAGATCACCTAATCGTGGCCAGACGACCAGACCTAGTGATAATTAACAAGAAAAAGAGAACAAGCAGTATGGTGAACTTTGCCGTCTCGGGGGACCACAGAGTGAAAATCAAGGAAAACGAAAAAAGAGACAAACACTTAGACCTTGCAAAGAACTAAGAAAGGTAAGGAATATGAGAGCGAGGAGAATTCCTGTTGTAATTGGTGCACTCGGAACGATCCTCAAAGATTCAGTAAAGGAGCTGGAAAAGTTGGAAATTGAAAGACGAGCTGTGATCAGCTGGAATACTGAGAAGAGTCTCAGAGATCTGAGGAGACTTGCTGTCACCCAGACTTCAAAGAAAGGCCATCAGCTAATGCAGATATAAAAAGAAAACGCCAGGAGTAACATAATGATAAAATCTCTTTTAGATATTTAAGGATAATCTTCTGTAACAGAAATCAAAGACAGTAACGTTCTATGCTTGATTTTGACTCTTGGATCACTAAATTTAAAAACCAGCTCTTCTATGCATAACTTGAAATAAATGTCAGATTACATTTTTATGAAAGATTTCCGAACATAATCATAATCTCTATTCAATAAAAAATGCTGACTTCATTCTAATTACAAAGTTGTCAAATGCGAAACTGAGTCCCTTTGTTTTTCCTATGTCAGGACGAATGTGAGACAAAATGACACTTATTTTGACACCATTGGACGAATTTCTGTTGTATTCGTCAGCTAGAGCAATAAAATATACCCACTGCATCTCTGCAGAGGAGTAAGACCCCCACCTCACCAACGAGTAGCCTGGACATGACACTAAACAATCTGATGATAAGGCTCCAGTCCTGAAGCTTTAGAAAATGTGGAGTACTCCTTCATTGCCATTACTCCAAGGTCAACTCTAACCGTGAGTGTTAGTCTTTGTTAGGGTTCCAAATATGGGTCAAATAGAAATATTTAATCATTTACTATGCTTAAAACCATTTAACTGTGTGCAAATAAAATTATTAACGCATGATAGCAATTCTTGAAATGATTTAATTTTGTGCAAACAAAATACCCCTGACTCGTGTAATAATTGTTACCAACAAACTATCCGTTTACAAATCATATTTGATATGTATTGACAGAATTTGGAATTAAATAACCTACAAGGTTATTTAATATGCCGTAAAATACAATCAACCCACCCACTAAAAACCTGTTTTAGCGTTGAATCCCAGTGAAAAAAGAAAATCAAAATTCACATGAACATGAACATAAAGAGGGAAAAGTTATTGTTAAATAGTGTAAGTGTGTCTTGGGGATGATATCTAACTTAATTTGTTACCGGAGCCTCAATAATGGCACTTTGGGGAATATGGGATCATCCCTTCATGTGTCTTTACCTCTAAGTCTACTGTAACTCAATGTGGCAGTATCAGTTAGAGTCCCGTAGATGGATTAGAAAGATTTGTTTATGATCGTATCTAAAAGAATGTTTGTTATAAATTTGTAGATTAGCGCTTAAAACTTTCCGAGGAGTCCTCAAGGCATAAGGGCAAAACTACTGGACTCTTTAGAAAGTTATGAACCTTTCCTATCCCCACTTCTGGCTGTGGGTTAAATAGTGTCACTGCTTTTCTTCATCAAAGAAAACTTTAGCATTAAATAAACCACGAAATTTAATATGCCATTTAATAAAGAAACCAAATTTTAAAAACATTGTTATTGTAGCTGCCAGTTTAAAATGGTAATGAATATATGCTTTTGAATCAAATATAATTGAAGACAAATAGCTGAACAGTTTACACCATGAAAGGTTGACATACCGTAAAATCAATCAAGCGTATAACTGCTTGAAGATTATTCTTCTAGATTGAGATATTTGAAACCACATGAGTGAAAAATTGATATGTTATGAATAGTTAGTTAAAAGCTTATCATATTTACCCAACCCCTCCGTTCGGGCAGGATATGACACAAGGTCATTTTTTAAGCGGAGTTTAACAGGTTTTGAATTCAGAGTTTTCCTTCTCCTAGACTAGTTGCCTCACCAAGGCTAAAGAACCTAGTCTGTCCTACTATTTACCCATAGCTGGAGGGAGAATAATTGGATTCATACCTTTCCCAAGGGTATTAGTGCTATGTGAAATGCTATCAGTCTCGTCCAGGATTTGAACTCGTGTCGCCGTGTTCATTTCCTACGACGATAACCATTACACCACGGGCACGGGCTAAAAGCTTTTAATTCCTTACAAAAATATTAGCATCAGCTTTAAATGGCCGAACAAGGGTTTGTATTGACCCAACCTATTAGGCAGGAAATATTACTAGTCTGAATTCAGAGTTGTACCTTTTGACTGGTGTAAGGTTTGAGAACATGGAGAAAATTCAAACAGACTCACACCATAGGTAAAAAAAGGTTTCAGGTGACTCGACCAATGACACACTCACTGAAATACCTAAGTTGAATGCCAAGTTGACTATTTTAAAGTAATTCAAGGTTTCGTTCGTTGTTTATTACTGTCTTGGTAAATACAGTTTCAACTTGTTACGTTTTGAACAAACCTGGTATCTCTAGCTATCTTTCTACATACCTATCTTTGTTTATTCAAACACAACCCTCCTCATTTAAATGCAAGACGCAACGAAAGTCTCTCTACGTTCATTCCGCCCTTCCATATGAGATTCTCTGTTGACTAATCTTAGATTACTGAATATCTTATAAATTATGTCTCATTGATAGTGTTTAACTGTGGAAAGAAAGAAAGAAAGAAAGAAAGAAAGAAAGAAAGAAAGATTTGTTAAAAGAAAGAAAAAAGAAAGAAAGATTTAGTAAAAGAAAGCCGCAAATTAAGAAAGAAAGAAAGAAAGAACGAAAGAAAGAAATTTTGTAAAAGAAAGAAAGAAAGCCGAAAAGCGAGAAAGAAAGAAAGAAAGAAAGAAAGAAAGAAAGAAGAGAAAAAAAAAGAAAGAAAGCGTATATACCAGGTTCGTTGATCGGTTATAGTAGGTCTTAATTCGAGTATTATTCGCCTGGTCGCCTGTGTGATAGGAGAGCTGATCGGACGGGGTGAGACGGGTCGGCGCAATCAGCAGGCGTGGCTGCAACTGACATCAAAGAGAAGGGAAAGGAACAAAAACAAACAAAAATGTAAAGAAAATCATTGGCAAAAAGGGGAGATAATTTGACGTAGCATCTACTTATTAACTTGATTACATCTGACTTCCGTACGACGCCACGTGATCGCCCCTGCCGGTCACTCTGCGTATTCGATCGTGTCTGTTCTAATCAGCGGCTTACTCGACTAGAAACTGCGTCTGGGTAACAACACAACACCCGACACCATGGACCGAATACCCGGATCAGAGATACAGTGTGTGCTATCCACGAGGTTCTCTGGTTTGATTTTGGCAACCGTGAATTTCTAGAATTTGTTAAGTTTACAAGCTTTGTAAAACCAGTACACCACAAGAAAATTTACCTCTTTTCATAAGTACTTTCAATAAAATATTTTCTATTACGTGAAAACAACGATTTCTATTAAGATCAATATCCTGTGGTAACTTTTACCCTGTCGGCTGGGGCTGTTGAATAAAACGACTGCTTCTCTGTAGAGGGGTAGGCCTCCCAACGAGTGACCTGTGGCCCAATTGGCTGGGGCTGTAGAATACAACGACTGCAGAGCCTCACCCCAACATGCGTCCTAGGTATGACAATGAACAATCTGATGGTGATGTTCCAGTAATGCTGGAGTTTTGGGGAATGTGGAGTACCCCTTTATTGCCATCGCTCACTGGTCCACTCTGGTCCAGAGTAGTAGCATCTGGTTGGGATTAAAGCATATAATTATGCTAAACAGAATTGCTTGATTGAGAAGTGTTTTGACATTGAAACTGTGTAATGTTAAACTGAACTGTTTGAAATAGAACTATTTTTAAATAGAACTAAACTGCGTAATTATGCTAAACTGAACTGTTTGAAATATAACTGTTTTTAAATAGAACTAAACTGTGTACTTATGTTAAACTGAATTGTTTGAAATAGAACTTCTTTGACATTTAACTGAACTATTTTGACATTGAACTGCTTGTAAAAAAATATACTTATACTAAATTGAATTGTTTAAAATTGAATTCGGAGTTAAATGACCCGTAAAACAAACCAACCAACCAACCAACCTGTTGTAATTTCTTTTTAAAAAAAAGAAATAATATTTCCCATATTTCGATCAGTATTGTACCTAGGTTTTAAGCTATTAGTAATATTAATAAGAAAAAAGGCGTTACAGTGTCAAGGTTGGCAATGTGTGTAACAGCACTTTCTTTTTTTTGGGGGGGGGAAGGTGGATATTTCCATTGGCTAGCTGATTCCACACACATCCCTTCATCTAAACATTTGTGAAAAATAGTTTGAAATTGAAATTTCAATATATTTCCACATATAAAGTGTTGTGGATATTTAGTCATGTTATTTAATGTAGGATTTTGTAAAATTTAATAATTCCCTCTTTTTCTGAGCTATCTTGGCTTTCTGAAACCATAAGCCATTTATTTTAGCCTCAGCATTGTCCGATTACCCTCTTATTTATCTTTGTAAATCATTTTTATACATACCTATCTATATATATATATATATATATATATATGTGTGTGTGTGTGTGTGTATATATTATGGGAATTATCAACTAGCCGTTCGTACTTGTGGTTCGCTGAGAAATTTTGAAAATATCTTTTATCGATTTCATGCGAATGAAATTTGAATTGTCTATCTTCATAAATTTTTAATTGCTGAAAAACTTCAAGATTTATTTACATTTCTTACTTGATTGTTTGGAGCAAAAATGATAAAAACACTACTTTCTTTGTTTACAAAATCTCTCTATCTCTCTATAGTAGCATTCTCAAATGATTTTATCCATATTTCTTATTATTCATCTCTCTCTCTCTCTCTCTCTCTCTCTCTCTCTCTCTCTCTTCTTTTGACAATGATATCAGTATCCACACTAAATGGTAGCTCTTGAAACTAGTAGACAAGTTCACCTACCGAGAAAGCAGTCTCATCAATCGAGACAGATATCGACACGCGACAAGCAAAGGCATGGACAGCTTTCGATAGGCTATCGGTCATATGGAAGTCAGGCCTGACCGATAAAATAAAACGTAATTTTTCCAAGCAGCAGTAGTGTTGGATGGATGCACAACATGGACATTAACAAAACATATTGAGAAAAAGCTCGAAGGCAACATCACAAGAATACTGCAAGCAATATTGAAAAAGTCATGGAGGTAACACCCCACAAAGCAGCAGCTTTACGGCCTCCTACCACCCATCACGAAAACTATCCAAGTTAGACGAACCAGACATGCGAGACACTGCTGGAGAAGTAAGGACGAGCTCATAAGTGATGTACTCATGTGGACCCCTTCACATGGACGAGCAAAGGCAAGACGACCAGCTCGAATCTACATACAGCAGTTCTGTGCCGATATGGGATATAGCCCTGAAGAAATGGACGATAGAGAAGGGTGGTGGGAAAGGGTCAGAGATATCCGTGCTGATAGTGCGACATGATGATGAGTATCAGTATCTATCTATCTATCTATCTATCTCTCAACTGTTGGCACAGTAAGTTATCTTTCTCTCTAACTGATTCCCTTTTCATCGTCACATAGCAATGACAAAAAGGTTTTGTTTAGTTAACCGTTGATGAAAAAAAAAGCCCGGGAAGAACTGACCTGAAACAGCTCCAACTGGAATCCGAACCTGGTTCGCTCATTCCATTTTCAGAGACGCTAACCCCTCTTCCAGCTTTAAAACAACCGTATAATAATACAGCTACTACCATGTGTATATATGCGACTGCTTTGGATTTGCATCTTTTGCTTTGCTTTTGTGATCATACGCTCATTTAGCGAGACTAAGCTGATCTGCACATGCGCATTAGTGGTGGCCACTCAGCTTGAAATGCCATTAACTTCTTCTAAGCATAAGTTTATATTTTAATGCCTCCTTTGTGGACAAGTCCGGGTGGAGATGAACATACCCCTGGGTGGGATACAATGGCATCTTGTCATATGGTTTTAAATAGTTAAGGCCATTTTGAAAAAAAATATTTTGTTATGACAGCTGCAAATGAAGCCTTTTTTTTCCTTCGTCAATATCTTGTATGAAGGTTTTAATGTTTTATGGTTTGGATATTTACGAAGCCTATAAATTGCCTCGACGTTGTGGTAAAATTACCAAGCTAGTCTTGCAAATCATTAACACAGATTGCGATCCATACTGGTTGTTTTAAGTTTGTGATATTATGTCAGAATGGAAATATGCTTACTATACAGGCTGCTTCAGAAAAATTGATACAATATTGTAATCTAATAACTTGACCAATTTTCATTCAAATGAATTCAATATATATCATAGCCAGATCCGGATATGTGAAACGTACATATAATGTTCATAACATATATACATAGAACATAGGAATCCCGAAACACGAAAAACACTTGACGACTTCTTAGTTCAGGTACGAAACGTTTTTTATTACCTTTGAGTTTAAAGGTTCTTCGACATAAGGAGAGAGATACACATTCTTTCTATTCTGGCTTTTCCATCTGCCCCCCCCCCATCTCGTGCGGCGTCCGTAGCGCACAAATTCGTCTGGTCTCTGCTAGCCCCGAAAGTCGACCTTTCTCGTTCGGTGTCTTGTTCTCAACTCAACTGACTTTTTCAAATCTCCCAAAATCCTCCGTGCGCTTCCAGTGGATGACGTCATTCACATCCCCCTATCTGGGATTTTGATTTTGTCATCTCTGAATGACACGTCCGCCCCGCGCACGCGTGTGGACACCTGCGTTCATGTTGTACCAAGGTAACCTATGCACTGAGCCGAAAGGTTCTCAGGCTAACTAAACCCAAAGCCATTTAACGAAATCCCTCGGCCATTATATTACAAATATAACAGCTTGTGTAGAAATGACTCAAAATTATGTTTAATATTTTTTTGGATTTTTAGGGGTAGAAATGATAGTCACTGAAAGAGAAAACATTGAATATTGAGATTTGAGTTGTTTTTTTAGATGAAGTTAAAAAATTTGAGATCATTTGAACGATAAAGTCATTTGATAATGAAATGATATCACATTTTTGAAACGCCCTGGATATCTCAAACGATATCACATTTTTGATACACCTTGTAAATCTCAAATGATATCACATTTTTTGAAACGCCCTGGATATCTCAAATGATATCACATTTTTTATACACCTTGTAAATCTCAAATAATATCATATTTTTTGAAACGCCCTGGATATCTCAAATGATATCACATTTTTTATACACCTTGTAAATCTCAAATAATATCACATTTTTTGAAACGCCCTGGATATCTCAAATGATATCACATTTTTGATACACATTGTAAATCTCAAAAGATATCACATTTTTTGAAACGCCCTGGATCATTTGAGATAAACGGTATCACACTTTTGATACACCTTGTAAATCTCAAATGATATCACATTTTTTGATACACCTTGTAAATCTCAAATGATATCACATTTTTTGAAACACCCAGGACATTTCAAATGATATCACATTTTTTTAAGCAAATTATTCAACTTTTTTATGGAGGTGTGTTAGGTTTAACTGATGGCAGCATGGAGAGTGGTATAAGTGAGCCGAATTCAAATTTTAACTAAGACAGTTTTCGCTAAAGCCCTTAAAAAGCATGAATACATTTCTCCCTGCTCAACGATGGATAAAATTGTTGGGCAGATTGGGTCGCCATAACTTTCGTTCGTAACCAGTCGAGGAAAAAGTAAGATTGAATTCAAAATCAGTAGTGCTGCCTATCCAAAATTTCTTTAGCAAGGCATGAATTCACTCTTCCTTTGGATATATTTTTGCATTGGTTTGGTTTGGTTTTGATTTCTTTGTTTGAATGGCATATCAACCTTCGTGGATTATTTAATGCCAAAGCCGTCCTTGTAGAAGAACATCAGGGATACTATTTAACCCCTAGCTGAGGAATGTTTCTGGTAGCTGGTTGGGTAAAGGGGGGTTCATAGGAGTAAGAAAGTGAACGTAATAGTGCGGGTGGATTTCGAACTCGCTTCCTTCGAGACGACAGTCCAACACTTTAGCCTTCACGTTACAGACAGAGAAAAACATAAGAATAACATATATAAGTATAGAATACAAAAGAAAATAAATGAATAACGCCTGCCTTTACTTTAATCATATTTACCAACCCCTCCGCTCGGGCAGAATATGACACATGGTCGATTTTTAAGCGGAGTTTAATAGGTTTGAATTCAGAGTTTTCCTTCTCCTAGACTAGTTGCCTCACCAAGGCTGAAGAACCTAGTCTGTCCTACTATTTACCCATAGCTGAAGGGAGAATAATTGGATTCATACCTTTTCCCAAAAGTATTAGTGCTATGTGAAATGCTATCAGTCTTGTCCAGGATTTGAACTCGTGTCGCCTTTACTTTAATTGATAGATAGTTATCGCTATGTATATTTTTTCTAAAATGGTAATAATGGATTAAAAGCTAATAACCAGGTAGGTGAGGCTTAGAATATGCTGACTGTATCCCCTGCAGAGGGGTAAGACCCCTTTCCGTTCCCATACTAAAAGGTAGGTTCCTGTGTATGACATTAAAATGCCCGTGGTGTAATGGTTACCGTCCTAGAAATGGACACGGCGACACAAGTTCAAATTACTCCCAGGTACACTTTGGTACAGCGGGGTAGCACCTGATAGGGTACTATTTATGGGTAATATAGAACTAAACTCTGTACTTATGCTAAACTGAATTGCTTGAAATAGGACTGTTTTGACATTGAAACTGCGTACTTATGCTAATCTGAATCGTTTAAAATAGAATTGTTTTGACATTTAACAGTGTGTGAACAAAAAATTATACTTGTACTAAACTGAATTGTTTAAATCTAATTCGGCGTTAAATAACCCTAAAGGGTTAATACGCCGTAAAACAAAACAACTAACAAACCAACTATCTATCTATCTATTGCTTTTAAAGCCGAAACATTCTAAAACCATATCATTTCTATTGTAGGGTTGTACATCTTAAACTCTAACAAAACGCATGCAGAAAAAGACTGATGGGAAGAATTTTGCGAGCTATTCTGAACAAATCCTGAAAGCAGCACGCCTCAAAACTACAGCTGTTCAGCCACTTAGCACCCATCTCACAAACCATTCAAGACATTCTGAGCACTACTAGTAAAGTAAGAATCAACTTTTAAGCGACGTTCTCCCATGGATTCCTAAACATTCCGACCTGCAAAAACTTATATTAGTCAGCTTTGCGCGGACACTCGGTGCGGTCTTGAAGACTTACCATGTTCGATAGCCAATAGGACGGATACCTTGATGATGATGATGATGATGATCACATAATAGTCTACGTTTAAGAGCTAAGATATTAAAATTGGTTAAGTGCAAAATAGCTTTTAAATTTTTTGTCATAGGGCATTTATAATCAGATGAATTATTTCTATATATTTGTGAAATATGATTCAAAAAAATATAAACACAGAAATAAAATAAAAAACAAAAAAACGAAGCAGATGAGACAAATGCACATTTTTAGTTTACATTGATGTGGGTTTTAAGCAAAACTAACACCAATAAAGTTTCCATTTCTTTTAACAATTATATCTTTTTGAAATTAAAGTTTAACTTGAAAGATAGGTTTTAGAAGAATTCTCTTAGTTACAGCTAAATGAGGCATTGACGTTCTCTTTTTGTTTAATGCTGATATCTCATTATTATCTGAAATAATAATAATAATAATAATAATAATAATAGTAATAATAATAATAATAATAATAATAATAATAATCTATATATGAAACGTACATGGAAGAAAACTCTACCACAGTTCTTTCATTTACGTTTCAGACATATTGGCTCTGAATGTGAGTTTTTTTATATACATCCTAAGAGAAATATATAAGAATAGCCATAGATCAAGCACTCCGATAGAATTATAGAAAATCTCTCATATATTCTATATACGAATACTCCAACTCATTGTCACTGGACGCTAACTATATATATATATATATATATATATATATATATATTGTCATCCACAGACAGACTGTTTCGTTGTATCACTACTCTTCAGTGTGGCTAGACACGTAGGACGCTTGAAGCTGGGGTCAAAACCCGCCCAACTTTACGTTAGACTTAGTATCAGACCGCTCAGCCAACAAGCGTACCACGTCGGCTAGGGAATTATAAGGTATTAAGTAGAAGCATTCGCTTGTCTACATTTTATACCTAACCGGATACCAGAGTGTTCAATTCGTTCGAAGAGCTTTGCATTATGCGAGCGGCAGGCGAAAATTCCTTCGCCAGAATGTCAAACACCATGGGGGAGCGCATATATTGTCATCGACAGACAGACTGTTTCGTTGTATCACAACTCTTCAGTGTGGCTAGTTCATTGGTACAACTCCAGTTGACTATCAAGATCAAAAAAGGAATAGAACAATGATTTTAATAAACAATGGATTTAAAATCGTTTCAAGTAGATTCTTTTGAGGCACCTTTCAACCGAAACTCTTCAAAGAAAATTAATCGTCGGTAATCAAGTAATTGACAGTTAAAATAGCGAAGGGCTTGATCTCATGGGAGACGAGAGGGAAAAATTTATGAAGTCATTATGATAAATGGTTCAATAATTCTAATTTGTCGATGAGCTCTCTCTCTCTCTCTCTCTCTCTCTCTCTCTCTCTCTCTCTCTCTCTCTCTCTTCAAAGTCGGACGCTGTATAGTAGCTACAACAGCTTCAAAGATATTAAGAGAATTATTTGACCGGGCGTTGTGAAAGACAGAGCA
The DNA here is from genome assembly GCA_963585895.1 of Sepioteuthis lessoniana. Classification (NCBI taxonomy): domain Eukaryota; kingdom Metazoa; phylum Mollusca; class Cephalopoda; order Myopsida; family Loliginidae; genus Sepioteuthis; species Sepioteuthis lessoniana. The sequence continues at coordinate 63,484,237 of OY757925.1, read as the reverse complement.
ACGTACGACTGAATAATGCTAACAACAAGTTTTTATATTCATCATATATCTGTTAGAATTCCAACAAATTAATCACATCTGTCAGCTTCACGTTTTCTCAATAATCAGGACAACTTTATGTATTTCAAACTCAATAAATCTTCTATCTCATCAATTCACTTCAAGTTTCTTACATCATTTAAAAATAACGTTTCCTATGTCCTTTTTTCAAAAGTAATAACATCGATAATGTCCTTCATATTACTTACTAAAAATAAATCATTCCTTACGTTCGAAAGATAAATAAATAGATAAATGAAAATTGTTAAATAATATACCATACATCCAATAAATAACTAAGTTCTCATATATCATTCCAAAAAAAAAAAAGTCCCTGAATGTCTTACATTAGAAAAATACATATCCATACATCATTAAGGAATAAATAGATAAATAAGAAAAAATAAATGCAAGAAAGTGTTAAATAATTGTGGTAAAACTGATCCCCTCACCCAACGTTTGTAAAATGGCAGATGCGAAGATGAATGCTTCGTAGATAGCAGATGTTTAACGAAGAATGGAAAGATTGATGTGAGCAAGCTATGATAGATAGACAGGCATATATATATATATATATATAAAGAGAGAGAGAGAGAGTGAGACAGAGAGAGAGAGAGAGACAGAGAGTGAGACAGAGAGAGACAAAGAGAACTAACCTACGATAGATAGTGAGTGAAAGCGAAAGGGAGCGAGAGAAAAGAGAGAAAGAGGGATAAATTTTTAAAAAAGGGTAAATTGATAGATATAAACTGACTGAGATAGAGTGTTACAGCCATACAGTAGAACTGACATGATTTTGGAATGCTTCTGCTTTAAAAGTGATAGATAGATAGATAGATAGATAGATACGAAAAGACTGATAGAGATAGACAAAGTTATCTGATATCAAACGTATTCCCCAGATAGATAGATAGATATGAAAAGAAAGAGGTGACCGTGGTGTAATGGTCATCGTCGTAGGAAATGGACACGACGACACGAGTTCAAATCCTCAACGAGACTGATTGCATTTCAAATAGCATTAATACACTTGGGAAAGGTATGAATCCAATTATTCTCCCTCCAGCTATGGGTAAATTGTAGGGCAGACTGGGTTCTTCAACCTTGGTGAGGTGACTAATCTAGGAGAAGGAAAACTCTGAACTCAAACCTGTTAAACTCCGCTTTAAAAATTTGACCTTGTGTCATATCCTGCTCGAGTGGTAAATATAGATATGAAAAGAAAGAAAGAAATACATTCATACATACATCCATACATAGATACTTATATATGAAAAGGGAGGTGTCCTCGTAGTGTAACGGTTAAAGTGATGGGCTACGGAATCGGAGTTACTGATTTCGAACTCCAGTCGCGCTATCCGGCTCACTTTCGGACAAATACCCTTGAGAAAGGCATGAACCTCCTTATCCTCCTAGCTTTGGGTTAACAGTCCTTCTAAAAAGATAGATTTGGCATAAAGTAACCTACAAAGGTTGATATGCCATAAAATAAAGAAACTAAACCAAACCAGATATGAAAATTCTGACATAGATAGACTTATACGACATCAAACGTATTCCCCAGAGAATCAACTTAGCAAATGGCAACTGATTATCAGGAAACCAATCCAGACTTATAAACTGTGTTGCTATGACAACTCACAAAATTTATGTTAAAAAAAGGGTGGAATAAAAAAAAAAAAACTACCAAGATTCTCCGCTCAATTAAACTGAATGATTTGTCTTGGCTGTTTTCCCTCCTAAGTATAAAGACTTCGTACAAGTTTAGAGTGCTTTCCTCCACAGGATATCAATTGAAAAGTGTCGGCAAATAAGCTGTATATATATATATATATATGTGTGTGTGTGTGTGTACAAATTTCGTTAAAAATTAAAGACATTTTTCTGTCTACATATTTTCTTGTTGATCCTTTCATATCGCCGTATTGATTTTATAGTATTCGGCTGGATTTGATTAATATATTTTCCATAATTGTTTATTTCCCAAGTACTTTCTCCCCGACTTTGGGCCATCATCAGGGGAGGATGTATTACAAAAGTGATGTAATTTTTGTATGTACATTACTATTTTGTTAGAAGAGCATCTGGGCCGTTGCAGTGAGTAGCGTTTACTTTTAAAATTGTACTATAAATAGCGTCAGTGGCTAAAGACATTTAAGTACATTAGCACTGGTTTGAAAATTAATTCTGTTAGGTTTGGGTTGCATATTGCAAGTGCTTGGAAAATTAAAAAATCATGAAAAATTATATCAATCAATTCCCGCCGAATACTATAAAATCAATACGGCAATATGAAAGGATCAACAAGAAAATATGTAGACAGAAAATGTCTATCATATTCAACGAAATTTGTATTAATAAAGAAATGCTGCCAATATATATATATATATATATATATATATATATAAAGAACAAAGAATATGCCGTATACTTAGAAGCTGTTACCAACGCCCAGGTTTTACCGTCGAGAGGAACGTGTGTGAAACCGCTGGTTATTACATTGGATTTAGACTTCTCTCCTTTATAAAATTTACACTGCAGCCATGCCTGCATACACATATACATTCAGGTGGGCGCGCTCACACATATATATGCACATGCACATTTGACTGCGGAGACATACACTCGTACACATACACATACATAAATGTAGATACGCACTCACACATGCACACTTGCTCACACCCATATACACAAACATGCATGCACACTTGCAGACATGTGTAAACGTGCGCACACACACACTCACATATACGCACATGGGCACACACATACACACGTTAGCCCACATATACATAGGTACACGCACTTATACATTAACACTTACATATACATACGCATATAAATACGTCTACACATATACATACACACATACGCATAAACATACACATACGCGTATATATATTTATATATATATATATGTGTGTGTGTGTGTGTGTGTGTGTGTGTGTGTGTGTGTGTGTGTGTGTGTGTGTGCCTGCTTGTCCAACACTTTTCTACGATTTGGATTTAACACTGTCAAATTTTAAGCGAAGTAAAGCTGGTTTGAATTCAAAGATTTCATTCTCCTAAATTGGTTGTCTAACCAAGGCTACCCCCCCCCAATCTGCCTTACAATTGATGAATTTATACCTATTCCCAATGAGATTAAACGCAAACAGCATTGCCCAGTATTTGAACTCGAGTCACCGATTTTATTTGCAACAATGATAAACGTAACACTAATTGTGCATCACACACACACACACACACACACACACACACATATATATATATATATATATAAGTGTGTGTGCGTGTGTACAAATGTGAAACACGGTGATTCAATTGTTGTCTTATGGACTGAAGCAAATGTTGCGTAAAAACCCTTCCTAAACGGTCACTATGCCATTACACGTATTGAGTGGTAACTTACTGTCCTCTTCCTCTGTAAATAAGTGAAGTCCACCTGGTCATATACTGGGCAGTGTAAGAGACCTTTACGCTATATCAACGTCTCATTGTGGCTCTATCTAAAACCATCCAAAAGAACACTCCGCCTCTCCAATTTACAACGTCACCCAAAAACTTCGACGAAACACCACCACAGAAAATATGAAGCAAGCCTACTGCTCTGAGCACCAAACTTCTCTTAATTTCTTTTACTGTGTTCTGCGTAACTATCAATGAAACTGGCTTTTTGGCTGAATAGACTTTTCGACTATTTGCATTGCTTCTTTAATAGTCTTGTAAATATACCTGTCTTTGGGTCTTAACACATTGGAGTCTGGCAAAAAGATGAATTAACGCCGTTTCTATTCTACAAACGTACAACGAATTTCAAATGATCTATTGAAAGAAAATGGTTTAATACTAAAAAAAAAAAAGTTTAATACTAAATAATGGTATAATATCGTAGAATCGATAGTGTGTCCACAACTACTCTACGTCGTCGCCTGAACCTCCGTCCTCTTCCCCACGTCCTGCTCCAGCGTCGTCTCCGATGGTTCGGGCACGCAGCTCGAGGGAAATCTCATCCGCGATGTACTTCTCCCCACTTCTTTTCCGAACTGGCAAAAACGTGTCGGTGGGCAGCTGAAGACGTGGGCCAGCACAATCAAGGATGACATAGCAGCACTATCAGGTCCCCAAGTAGTTGGTCTTCGGCGATGGAATCGCGATTGGCTCGCCATTTCGTGTGACTTGGCTCAGGATCGGCGAACATGGGCTGCGATGGTTCGAGATGCTGTACTTGCTCAGGAGGAAGCCGGTTCAACCCGACCAGGGTGAAAGCTGATACAAGTAAAAGTAAGTAATGGTTTAATACAAAAAATAAAAAGAAGCAGACAATATCCAGCAGAAACTATTACTTGCGAAGACGAACGCTTTTTGAAAATATACCGGCTGAAGCCGAATCTCTACTGCATAGCCCGGAGCAGCCATTTAGACATTAGTCTCAACCTGAATTCAAATAAGATAGTTCATTTGTTTCAATCAAAATAGTGCCATCTCCTTAGTAAATGGCAAGCCTTTGAAATTAGTTTACCTGTTGATATACCTCGGTAGTAATATCTCATCTACTGAAAGAGGCATCAATGCACGCATAGGAAAGATATGAACTTCTATTGACAGGTCAATAACCATATAGAAAATCTGATCTCTCTGAAAAAAATAAAACGCCGTAGCCCTGTCAGTACTACTGTGTGGTTACATCATTTAGCCTCTAACAAAACAAACGTACGCTGTGCGCTTTTTAAAACAAATCTGAAAGCAGCATCCAATAACACAGCAGTTGTATGGCCTCTTATTTCCCTGCCTACAAATTATCTTAGGAAAGCAAGGCTCAGCTGGAGAAATAAGGAAGGTCTCAGAAGCAAGATTTTCCTTTTGAATTCCTACACATACACACACCAGTGTACGCCGACAAGGAAAATTTGTATTCATCAGTTCTTTTCGAAAACTGGATATCGTCTTGAGAACTTGCAAAAAAGTGATGACCGAGAGGGACGGATGTCTAAAGAAAGTCAAGGGAATCCGTGCAGTTGGTACATCTTGACGATGATGTACGGTGAACGATACAGCAAGGAAGGACATTCCTCTCTTCTCCTCTCTCTTTCTTTCTTTTTTTTTCTCCCTTCATTACCGTGCACAAATACATTCCTAAAAGTAAGTGGTACAGGTTCAAGTCTCAAGTGTGGATATTTCAGAATTTCCGATCCATTTTACCCGCAAACGATTGTGAAAACCTTGTATGGCAGCTGCAATACAATACAAAGGAAGTGGAATTAGGAATTCAAAATATTGGTTATCAAACTAGTTTTATAGACCATTAGCTCGTGGAATGTTTGTTTACATACCTACCCCACTAGCGATAGAGTGTGACACATTGTTTAATACAGGAACCCCAGGAAGCAAGCCTCCCTGCGTGTAGATTGAAAAAATTGTTTTGTCTCATTGGCATTCCCACTGATGGGGGCACCCCAGCCATCAGGTGATAAAACCAAGCTGTAAACTTTTCTTCTTTTGTATCACAAAAAGTATGGATGGTTTAAGCTAATGTAAACATCCTATATATATATATATATATATATATTTGTGTGTAATACGGAAATATATATATATATATATATATATATGTGTGTGTGTGTGTGTGTGTGTGTGTGTGTGTAATATGAAAATATATATTTCCGACAGTATGTTGAGTAGTATTAATGACTAATCGGAAAAAATTTTCGTTAAAGATGTTTATATTTTCCTGAACATGTTCCGCTATATTACATGGTAAGTGTAAAAAAGAAATGTTTGTTTTTATGTTATGTTGTTGTTGGTAACAATGTAGCTTTATTTCCAAGGAAAGAAAAACATACAATCTTTGGAAAGCATGAAGCCCCTTATTTTTTGGGGTGTTGGGGAACTGGGGCAGTTATACATTGACAATGTGTTCTAAGGGGTCCTAACAAGCTACTCACGCAACACAAGAAAGGCAGTCGTTCTTCACCAAGCCCGCCAAAACCACGAAAATACCGCAATTGCTCTGTGAAAACCTAATTAAAATCATAGATAAGATGTATGAGTTTATTTGCATGTACAATGAATTGTTATGATGAGGATGGGAGAAAAATAAAATAAAATGAAGTTAATATTTAATCATATTTACCCAGCCCCTCCGCTCTGGCAGGATATGACACAAGGTCAATTTTTAAACGGAGTTTAACAGGTTTGAATTTAGAGTTTTCCTTCTCCAAGACTAGTTGCCTCACCAAGGCTGAAGAACCTAGTCTGCCCTACTATTTACCCATAGCTGGAGGGATAATATTTGAATTCTTACCTTTCCCAAGGGTATTAGTGCTATGAGAAATGCAATCAGTCACGTCTAGGATTTGAACTCGTGTCACCGTGTCCATTTCCTATGACGGTAGCCATTACACCACGGGCACCTCCTAAAGTTAATATTTGATGATAATTTTAATTTAAAATTTAATATTTTAGGATTTTAAAATTTTTACAAAATGCTTTTTTAAAAATGTAAAATTAAATAAAACTAGGAAAAAATCCGTCGTTTGGTTGCCCTCTTATCCGCCATCTACGATATGAAGACAGACTGCTTTCCGGTTCCAAGAGGATCGAAAACAAGCCGGACCTTCCCTAAATGGGGAAGGGGACTAGCTACTGGGACAAAAAAGAAAATGCAACGAGAAACACGGCGAGGAACAGGTAGCATGAATTACAGCGATGAAATGAAATGTCAAGATCTTTAGAAAATATGGGCAAGAGCGAGGATAAGGGTACAAAAAAGAATACGGCCGGGGAAGATCTTGGAGGTTAATAACTCGATGACGGGGTCAATAATTCACAACATACTGCTGACTAGGAACAAGTGGGAAACAAAAGTGACCTACTTACCGGGGATGGGGTCTCGAAGGATCTGAACCATAGGCGCCATGCGTAGAAAGAGGAGGGAAGGATGCCTCTAACGTTGCTCCTCTCGTAAGAAGCGAGTTCGTATTCCAGTCGCGCTATTACGTTCACTTTCGGACAAATACCCCTGGGGAAAGGTATAAACTCCCTTATCCTCCAAGCTATGGGTTAAATATTACCACTACTGTTCTTCTAGATGAATGGCTTTGGCATTAAATAAGCCACGAAGGTTGATATGCCATTAAACAAAGAAACCTAGCCAATCCTTTCAGAAGACCTAGCTTGATGTATATACCCACCTTTTGTCGGGGGTGTCCTCGTGGTGTAATGGTTAAAGCGATGGACTGCGGAATCGTAGTACGCGAGTTCGTACTCCACTCACGCTATTACGTTCACTTTCGGGCAAATACCCTTGGGAAAGGTATGAACCCCCTCATCCTCCCGGCTATAGGTTAAATAGTACCACTACTGTTCTTCTAGGAGAATGGCTTTGGCATTAAATAACCTAAAAAGAGTTGATATGCCATTAAACAAAGAAACCAAACCAAACCACCTTTTGTCGAAGTTTATGCGGCCCAAGCGTTTTCTGTCGCATCTAATTTTCACCCTAAGCTGATGCCTAAAGAACTAAATCAGATCACGATGAGAAAAGTTTGTACCGTCATACAATCCCTTCTTTCACATTGTTCAAATCACCACTCTAGCCACTGCTAGGATCGCAAAAAACACGGAGGTGAAACATTGTCTACAGCGTAACAACGTCGAGCACGAGCGGCTTGGGTTCGATACAGGCCGTCCACTCCCCGACGTATTTCCAAAATTGAGGAACTCGCTCGTAGTAGTAGTATTAATGTAGTGTTTGTGTTTGATTGATGAAGAGGAATGTTTGTTTTTATGTGATGGTGTTTTTTGGTAACAAGGGAGCGTTTTTGTTTGATATAACGTAAATGTTGTTAATGTTATATATATATATATATATATATAAACATTCAAATTCAAATCCTGAACGAGGCTGATTTTATTTTATTTCATGCTGGTGACCTTTGGTAAGACAGGAAGCCATTTCTTTCGCCACGCAAAATAGCCTTGATACGAAAACCAGCCTTAAAGAAGGATAACTCTGATTTAAAACAATCGGTGCTCGGGTTTCAAGGTGAATATTATATATATATATACATATATATATGATGGTGGCCTGAAAAGTTCATATGATGACAACATATCTGCTGTTAATTATTTTGACAAATCAGATCCAGACACTGCAATGGGAGTCAACGAGGCGTAATTCGTAAATTGCTAGACGGCCTCCTCGAAGTAAACGAATTTAAAATCCAGTCGCACTGCTGAATTCACTTTAGGACTAATATCATTAGGAAAGATATGAACCCCCTAATTCTCCAAGAAATAATTTAAATAGTATCATTGATGTTCTTGTAAAAGAATGGTTTTGGCATTAAATAACCCACGAAGACTTATATGTCATTAAGCAAAGAAACCAAAGCAAAGTAATCACTGCAAGTGTGTAGACCGTAAAAAGGGGCGAAAAATGAATTTCATTTGGTCTCGTTATATCTTAGTTCAGACTATGAACTTTTCGGCTGACCCTCATATATATATATATATATATATATATATATATATATATATATATATATATTCTATCGAATTGAGCACTCTGGTATCCGATAGCTCAACATATAAACAAACAAAAGTTAATATAAATGCGTTATAATTCCTGAGCTGACGTATGTCGTTTAAATGGCTGAGCGGTTAGGTACCAAGTCCACCGTACAGCTAGGCGGGTTTCGATCTCAGTTTGAAACATCCTGAGTGTCTAGCCACACTAAAGAGTTGTGATACTACGAAACAGTCTATGTATGACTATATGTATATATGCCGAATTTTATTTATACTAACTTTAAATGTTTTTTAATCACATTTCTAGCTGTAATTCTTTCAAAACCATAGCTGCGTAATAAAGCAAAGAAAAAAATAAAAGAAGTGAAGAAAGACTAATAAAAGAAATAGACAAAAAAAGTTGCAATATGTGCTCTGGTAAAAAAAAAGAAACGTAATAGATACATTAGGATTACAAGTTCCAAAAATTCTCTATGAATTGTTCTGTAAGTACATATGGCGCAGTGGATAAGGGGTTTGATTGAAAGTTGTTTCTGAGTGAAATAACCTGGAATTACTGGTTCAACAGCATAGAGGTGTTAAGCTTAACAGCAAAAAGGTCTTAAACTAATATTCCTTTTATGAGTATCCTGACAACAGTCAGTCCATTTTCATAAACTACAAATATCTCAAAAGTTAAACATCAAAGATGGCAGAAAATTTTGTTAAATATTTTACTAGGGATTGTATTTGTATATCTCCCCACCAAGATGAACTGTGGAGTAAGGCCTTTTTTAAAGCAAGAGCCGGACTCGGGCCAAAGCGCGCATGACCAGTGGTGCCAGAAATTCTTAGCCTCGTCAGCATTCCCCTACTGTTGAACCTAAAGCACCAAACAATAAACTTGGTCCTTCCAAACCAGATGAAAGCCTGTGGGGACAGCCTTCTGAGGCCAAGGAGTGACCACCTGTGCCAACAACCAAGAGCAGGCGAACGAAACTACACAAGAGAGCCTGTGTTCCATCAACCCGGTTGACAAGTGTGCTGCCCATCCGCAAGGATTCACTCGTTATTTTACAATGGACAGAAATTGATGAGTTTAGATTCGACAAATACTGGTTCAGAACTGTTTGAGATACTGAAATTTAATGGAATCAGCAAAATAACTTGCCCTGTTGGCTTGGGCTGTAGAATACACCGACTGCTTCTTTGCAGAAGGGTCAGACCCCTTACCTACAACGAGTGTCCTAGATATGACAGTAAACAATCTGATGATGAGGTTCCAGTAATGCTGAAGTTTTAGGGAATGCGGAGTACCCCTTTATTGCCATCGTTCTCTGGTTCACTCTGGCCCGGAGTGGTAGCACCTGATAGGGTCCTATCTACAGGTCAATTAGAACTAAACTGTGTACTTATGCTAAACTGAATTGTTTGAAATAGAACTGTTTTTGTCATTGAAACTGTACTTACGCTAAACTGAATTGTTCGAAATGGAACTCTTTTGACATTTAACTGTGTGTGGACAAGAACTATACTCATACTAAACTAGATTGTTTGAATTAGAACTGTTTGACTAAACTGAATAGCTTGAAGTAGAAATGATTTTGACAAGTAAACTGTGTACTTATACTAAACAGAATTGTTCGAAATAGAACTGTTCATTTGTATAAAAATGGATTTGGCATTAAATAACCTACAAAGGTTGATATGCCATGAACTCAAACAAGCAAACATAATAAGGCTGTTGATAGATTGATATTAAGAAAGAAAGAAAGAAAGAAAGAAAGAAAAAGACTATGATAGATAGATTTAGTAATTCATAACTACTTATCTGTTTCCATGGGGATATATACAGAGAACAAACCCAGTTTTGGCTGTAAGAATATTTCTGTGACCACATTACCCTAAACATCTGACTGCCTAACTTTCCAGAATGCATTTCCCTTGATTGATATGTGTGGAACATGGCTGAGCGAAAGACCAACAAAACTCCGATAGTGCAAAATGTGACCAATGAAAGTTAATAAAAATGCATTATAATTCTGAAGCAGACGTATGTCGTCGAAATGGCTGAGAGGATAGATACCAAGTTTAGCGTAAAGTTAGGCGGGTTTCGATCTCAGCTTGAAGCGCCCTGCATGTCTAGCCACCCCAAAAACGAACTGATAACGACAGCATTTTATCGATTTTAAACAAAGAGACTACCAGAAAGGCTGACAAAAGATTTCTAATTCATCAGAAAGTCGCTTTCGAAGCCAACGGTAATTTCTTTGAATAAATTTAATCAATTGTATTTCCAGATCTTTTTTTTAGCAATTTTGGTAAATATATCTGATAAGTGAGATGTCAGAGTTATTTTCTATTTTGTGTAATTTAGACGGCAGTTTACCCATCACACCTTATATATATATATATATATATATATATTCGTAGGGAATGGATACGGCGACACGAGTTCAAATCCTCAACGAGACTGATTGCATTTCACATATCGCTAATACCCTTGGGAAAGGTATGACTCCAATTATTCTCCCTCCAGCTATGGGTAAATAGTAGGGAAGACTATGCTTTTCAGTCTTGGTGAGGCAACTAGTCTAGAAGAAGGAAAATTCTGAATTCAAACCTGTTAAACTCCACTTAAAAAAATTGACCTTGTGTCATATCCTGCCTGAGCGGAGGGGTCGGTAAATATGGTTATGGAATATCAAACATTGTTGGTTATTTAATGCCAAATCCTTTTTATACATATATATTGAATATATGATTTCTAAACACATTTTGTAAACAACATTTCTAAACAAGTGAGAGCTTATTTTTGGACATATTTAAATGGTTTCGCTCAACTATTTAACAATAACAATTCAAATAAAGATCAGTCATTTGTTTACACACTGTTTAATTATTAAACACTTCTAGTTCAAGCAATTCAGTTTAGCAAAAGTTATTTGTTTCCTCTCAAGTTAAATGGCAAAGTAATCAGTTTAAATGTCAAACAGTTCTATTTAACCCATAGATAGGACCATATCAGGTGCTACCAATCCAAGCCAGAGTAGACCTGGCCGCGAAGGCAATAAAGAGGTACCCCGCATTCCCCAAAGCCCCAGCACTACTGGAGCCTCACCATCAGATTGCTTAGTGTCATATGCTGGACACTCATTGGTTAGGGTCTTATTCCTCTGCAAAAATGCAGTCGGTGTATTCTACAGATCTAGCCACTGAGCTCCTGGTCCACATTGCACACAAGCGTTGCCGGGTAAATTGGCCGCGCATTTATCATGACTAGTTAAATTTGGAATCGCTTGTGTGTGATGTGGACCTGTAGCTCAATGGTAGAATTTTGGCTCTGCATTCTGTGGTCGCTGGTTCGATCTCAAGTGGGGGAAATCACGGTATACACTGCTGATGAGACCTGATGAGGCCGAAACAGCTGCCAAGTGATTCATATGTCGCGTGCTGTGTTTGCCGGATTTTCTAGTCATGGTAATTCAATTTACAATAAAATTCCTCTACTTAAAAAAAAAGAAAATCTTCTCTTTGGTGCTGTTTCTTGAGTCATCAGTTGTTAATATGGAGGGATCTATTATCTCTTCTTCCGCAGCATCACTAAATTTGTTTCTACGTAAGAAAACCTCGAAATAGCAAAAACAGTAAGCATTGATGTTTATCGTCGGCAACATTAATCTGTCCTATGTTAGACATGTGTCAATAATGGAAGGTTTTCGCCTCTTGCTGATTGAAGAACTGACTATGTGTCAACGAGACAGAAGGGAGCCATGAAATAGATACCTTCCTATCCCAGAGCATCGACCACCGCCAATTCGTAACGCAAGTAGTCCTTCAAGTGCGATCTTTCATTGGGCAACAACAGCTGCTACATCTGAGATAGTTATTGCATTCTTTTCAATCTAGTTATCCGACAGTTCATCTCCAAATTTAGGTAAAGAAAGAAACCAAAAATATATGACCCATGTTTAATTAAGCTTTATCTATAACACCTATTTCATCAACATCAATAATCTCCCCCTAACATCAGTCAAATTTCATTATACTGTTGCCGTAAATGTCTTCTGCTTTGGGTCTGTTTAGTTTGATTTGGTTAAACTTGATTTTGAATATCTTATGCCAAAGTCAAGTCAAACATTTTTCAAGATTTGGTTTCTTTTTGTTAAGGGCATAAAAACCTTCGTGGATTGCTTAATGTTATAAATATAATTGTTCTTCTAGAAGAATAGTAATTGTACTATCTCACCGATATGGTTAGATAGTACCACTATTAATGGCATATTTACCTTCGTGGGTTGATTAATGTCATAAACATTACTGTTATTCTGGAAGAATAGTACTGGTACTATTAAACCGTAAAAGTTAGATAGTACCATTATTAATGGCATATTTACCTTCGTGGGTTGCTTAACGTCATAAAAATTTACTGTTCTTCTGGAAGAATAGTACTGGTACTATCTAACCGATATGGTTAGATAGTACCATTATTAATGGCATATTTACCTTAGTGGGTTACTTAATATCATAAACATTTACTGTTCTTCTGGAAGAATAGTAATGCTACTATCTAACCCATAGCTTGAAGGATAATGAAGTTCATATGTATTCTAAGAGCATAAGTCTTTAAGGGATCCTATAGTACAACTGGAGTTCGAACTTGCTTACTACGATTTTACAGTCAATTACGTTAGCCACTATTTCATGGGAACTCTTCCATTTGAACGTTTTAAGTAACTATTCCTACTTAGTAATCATTTGTGAGCAATAATAGGTAAAAGTACATTTTATAAATTCTTACAGTTTCTTATTCAATGTTTTGGAGACTTGGTAGGCCTCTTGATCATGAGGCCATGATTTGGTCTCTGGTCAGACCTAGAGGATACTAGGACTACGATATTTGCTTATGCTATGCCTGGATTGTCCAAGGGCTACAAATCAAGCTTAAGTTAGACTTGGAGGATCTTTGATTTACGATGTTGGTATGGGCTAGACTTAGACTCAGAGGGCAATGATCTTCGCTAAGGCTAAACCTGGATGATCTTAGGGCCATGCGGCAAAGGATAAGTTTGGGAATCCTAGAGCTATTACCGAAACTGGTTAGGCCTGGATAATCCTGGAGCTTCGATTTGGGCTTAGGCAATGATCCCATTGCTACAATTCCGGCTCTGACTAAGCCCGGGGGCTCATGGGCCTACAATTTGAACTTTAGCTATTCTTTGGTACTCCAAAGGTCAGAATATAGGCTGAAGTTAGGTCCGGAGGCTCATACGGCAAGGACTTGCTCTAAGACGTACCAACAGCTTTTCTCGTTCCATATAAAATCTTATTAAAAGTTTTTTTTAACATTTTTCCCCTATTATAAGATTGTTTTTTTTTATTATTTCATCGTCTATTTATTAGCTTACAATTATATGTGGTAGCAAGAAAAAAAATTTTCTTGATAATTTTGAGTAAAAATATCTTTTCAGCGAAACCTCGTTTTTCATTATTTAAGAGCCGAAAATTTTATTTAAATCCGATCATTAGCCAATTTGGGAAGAAATCTTTTAAAAACCAATTTCAGCAGATACGTGTTTTGGGGTTGTTTTTTTGTTGTTTTTTTTTTGTCTTATTTGATTGTTGCTTCAAATATATTTTGCTGGGTAGTTTCATTTAATTAAGACTTTGAACATGAAGTTTTTATTGATTGGGCCAAACGCAGATACGTAAAACTGTTGCAGGTGATTATGAGGATATATTTCCAGTGAAAATATATTAAAAGTTCTAGGCAGATGAACTATGAAGAAAAGCTTCGTATATCTCAATGATGGATGTCACATGTTTCCGCTTAAGGGAACAGATTTTATTACACCCTGTTGCTGCTTCAAGTTGATTGGAGGAACGACGACGCACGTCATGGAATTCGTTTACGTTAATTACATTGACTGATTTGCTGCAAGTGATCTCAGTTGGACACGTTTTGCGTCTTTCTTTTCGATATTAACTCAAGTCCAGATAATAGAAATCTGCAAGATAAAATAGGACTGCGTATATAAAGGGAGTAGTATTTACCAATTATAAATAATAAAAAAAAACAATATCCGTTTTAAGTGCATAAGGTTTAACAAGGAAGAACAAAATAACAGGTACCAAGTGAAGGGTGGAAAGAGACGAATCTGTAACACAGTATAAGAAAACGGACCCCAACTCAAATCATGCCTACTCCTCAACGACAAGATAGAGAGACGGACAGACAAATAGAAGAAAACAAGTGGTAAAAACTTTTCAAACTTGTAAAGTGATTCGTTGCGTTCTTTTCCTGGCTTTCTTTCCACACAGATAATTCCGCTACAATAGACGAAGATAGAACTCCTTCCCAAGATGGATGCGGAATCGTCTCTTCAAAGAAAGGAAAAGCATCCTGACAATCCCTTTCAGTTGTTTCCAAGTTAAGACAGCCGTCTCAAGCGTCCAGGTGGAAGTGTCAATAGTGTCATTTTGAAGCCTAATTAGGCGAGAGCTTTTCAAACTGTTACCTTTTTTTTTACTTGCACCCCTTGTAACTAAAGCTAATTTCTATTCCCCCTTAAATAAATCAGTTAGATATTGCCGACATTCTTTCGCAGATTCATTGGATGCTCTGATGAAAGGGAGTTGATTTTTTTAAAGGTTTCGCTTTCAAGATTCGAATTTTTATTGTTTCTTGTTTCAATATTAGAATTTATATTTGTTTCTATCACAAGATTAATTTTCTTTAATTTCTTGTTTAAATTTTAGAATTTTAATGGTTTTGGTTTCAAGATTAGAATTTTTCATGGTTTCGATTTCAAGATTACAATTTTTAATGGTTTCGATAATAAAATTAAATTTTTAATGGTTTCGGTTTCAAGATTAGAATTTTTAATTGGTTCTTTTCAAGATTAAACCTTTTAATGATTTCGGTTTGAGAATCAAATTTTCTAATAATTTTGGTTTCAAGATTATAATTTTTCAAAACACAGAAAAATTGTTATCAGTGGAATTTAAAATCATACAATAAAACTCACATCTCGCCATAGTAAAACTGGCTTAACGAGGGAAAATCGGGATGACTTAGGGTAGAGCAGGATTTTTCGTTAATAATCACTAATCTATGATAATCTATACTCTAAAATAATCTATAATCTATCATCATTATCGTCATGTCGTGCCATCGGCACGGATATCCCTGACTCTTTCTCGCCACCTCTCCCTATCGTTCATCGCTTCCGGCAGGTCCGCAAAGCTACACGCCGTATCCTCACAGAGCTGCTGTATGTAGGTTCGAGCTAGTCGCCCTGCTTTCGCTCGGCCATGTGAAGTGGTCCACGGGAGTACATCACTTATGAGCTTGTACCTACTTTACCAGCAGTGTCCTGCATGTCTGATTCGTCTAACTTGGATCGTTTTCATGATGGGTGGTAGGTGGCCGAATAGCTGCTGTTTGTGGAGTGTTGCCTCCAGGATTGTTCAATATTGCTCGCAGCATTCTTGTGTAGTTACCGTCAAGCTTTTTCTCCAGAGGCTTCGTTAGCGTCCATGTAGTGCATCCATATAGCAGTATCGACACGATCGCTGCTAGGAAGAAACTGCGTTTCATTTCATCGGTTTGGTCTGACTTCCCTATGACCGATAGCCTATTGATAGCTGTCTATGGCTTTGTTAGTCGCGTGTCGATATCTGTCTTGGTCGATGAGACACTGTTTCCTAGGTAGGTGAACTTGTCAACCAGTTTCAGAGAGCTTTCATTTTGTGTGGAAATGTCTCCTGTTTGATTATAGCACATATATTCCGTTTTGTGTGCATTGACATGGAGGCCAATGCCTGCAGCAGCTCGTTCCAGACTATTTAGTAGGGTTTCGGCTTGGGCGGGTGAATTTTCCAGAATCGCTATGTCATCAGCGTAGTCGGCGTCGGTAATTGTTTTTGCAGGGTACCTTCTGCTTCTTTTCTTTGTCAGCTTGAAACCGTTTTCTTTGATTTTATCGATCGATGTTCTAAGCACGTAGTCTAGACAGATGATAAAGAGGTATGGGGCTAGGGTGTCTCCTTGCAGTACCCAAGCAACAATATCGAAGTAGTCTGTGTCTCCATCCGGAGAACGCACTTTCACTTTGGTGTTTCTGAAGAGAATCATTATAGCTGCGACAGTTTCTTTTGGCAGACCGTTTGCGAGTAGAATTTGCTCCATCTTCCTTCTGTGTATGGAATCAAAGCCTTTGTAAAGTTGACAAATAATATTGCTGCCTGTAGCCTTTTTGCCCGTACGCCTTCTAGAATTCTACGGATAGTCAATATTTGTGAGGTCGTGGATCTATTTCTCCGGAAGCCATTTTGGTTTTTCTTGAGAATGTTGTCAATCTTGCGTTCTATGCGGTTGCGTAGTAGGGCATTGTATATTTTGGCTGCTATGAATGTAAGCTTTATACCTCGGTAGTTCTTGGCTAATCCGAGGTCGTCCTTTTTAGAGAAAAGGAGGATGTATCCCTTCATCCATCTGTCTATCAGATTTTGATTATAGACTGCATTACAGTGTCGGAGCAGTATGTCATCGAATTGTCTGGTCTTCCATACTTCTGGAGAAATTTCATCAAGCCCTGCGGCTTTTCTATTTTTAATTTTTCTAAGTACTGAGTCTATTTCTTCTAGCGTAAACGATCCCGGTTTGATGTCTAATGGCTTACTAATAATTCTCATGATTGGTTCATGTGTAACTTTTGGTGGGTTTCCTAGTAGATTCTGGAAATGTTGTTTCCACAGATTTCTTCGTTCTTGTTGATTTGTAGCTTTCAGTTTAGCTTTGGCAGTGCTATTCCTTCTGCTGACTTCATTTATCGTTTGCCATGCTATCCTAGATTGCCTATCTTCCTCTGAGTTTCTAATCTTATCTGTTTGATTTTGTATGAATTCTTTCTGTTCTTTTAGGTATATGCTTGCTAATTTATTTGGTGCCTTTTTTAGTTTCAGGGCATTTGCGTTAGTTGGGTTCTTCCTATTGCACTTGGAGGCAGTTTTCCCGTCTGCACGTTTTCCTCTAACCTTTAATGTCTATCATGGAACTCTTGTAATCAATAATCTCTAATAATCTATAATCTATAATAATCTATAATCAACAATCTAAGTATAATCGAGTTTTGGCTATATTCATTAAAATCTGTTACCCGGAATAAGAATTAAAATTTTATGCATTGTATTTGGATTTTATTTTTACATTATTTTTCTTTCTTCTTTAAATCAATATTCTGTTTAATTCTAACAATTAAATATACTTTTTTTTCTAAAAACATTGTATAACCTATGATAAAAAAGGGTTATTTTTTTAAATGTAGCATTTTTATAAAGTTATGAATTTGATATAGAATTGTTTTAAAATTTGAACCTTTGTGAAAATTATAAACGTTGTTAACGTTGTTTTAATGAACAGATCCACACAGTTCGTTCATTTAAATTACCCTTATGTTTTGAACGGGTCGTTTTTGAACGATACATTACTGGTGGCCATCCCACCCAATCAGGTGTTCTGGTAAGCGAATGATATTTAGCAACTAGTTTACACAATACAGCGATTTTTGTTCTTCTGCAAATGAAAGGATTTATGAATGCAAACAAATAAATCCACTCTTCATGAACCCCGTATACTTTTATTTACCCTGCCAAATTTTTATTCATCCCAGCTTGACGTTTACATGGTCAACTTTGAGAAGAGCTGCCCTAGGCAAAATCCACATCTCTCCGTGAAATTTCCTCTGCTTTTTAATAGCATATTGCGTTGATAACTTTAATATTGGTTCTTGACAAACAAACACATACTTTCTAGTATTTCAAAGGCTTGATTTGGTGTCAGGAACTAATACTTATATCTTGTTATTTGTGCAAATGAACAGTCAGCCTATAACAACGATTCCGTAGTAAATAGGATCAAACGAAAGAAAACAAGACGTTATAATTACTAGCTTTAAAAAAAGTAATGTTATAATATTCTAAATTGTACGTGTAATATTATTTTGTGTACACAATTGTGTTGCGCATTGACTTGATTATATAATTGGTCAGCGTCGTCGCTTAAAGTTTCAAGTGTCGGCACCGGATGCGTATGCCAAGTCACATGATCGCTCCCGGCGTTCATTCCACTTCCGCCTTTCCGTCGACATATGTCAGGAGATTGTCGAGTGGTCGATTCACGTCAGTTTTATCAAACGAAAATATGTCGAAATGGCTTTTAATTATCGTATTAGAGGAGAAGACTTAACAACAACGAATTATTGGCTCAGCGAATGACAGCATGTTTTCAAGGGTCGGGGGCGAAAAAAAGGCGGGAAGGTGAAAGAAACCAAAAAAAAAAAAAAAGGTGTGTAGCAAGCGGGAAATTTGAGAAGAGCAGACGTCAATGGGAAGGAGGGAAACAAAAGCGGAAAGAAAGATGAGATGATTTATGGGCTTGCGAAAATCAGGGGAAAAATTTGTCGAAGAAAAAAGGGTGTAAAAAAAGGAGAAAAAGAAAGAAAGAGAAAAGGAAAGAAAAGGAAAACGAAAAAGAATTGAAAAGGAAAAGCGAAAGAAAAGAAAAAAAGGAAAGAAAATGAAAGAGAAGCAGAATAGACAGGAAAAAGAAAAAGAAAGGAAAAAAGGAGGGGAAGAGAAAAGAATAGGAAAGCAAAAAGGAAGAAAAGGAAAGAGAAAAAGATAGAAATCAAGAAAATAAAAAATGAAAGAAATAAAGAAAGAGTAAAAAAAGAGGAAGAAAATTAATGAGTAAAGGAAATAATAAAGGAAAGAAAATGAAAGAGAAAAAGAAAGAGAAAAGATTTAAAGAGAAAGGAAAAAATTTAAAAGAAAAGGGGAAATGGAAAGCGAAGAAAAAAAAGAAAGAAAATAAATGAGAAAATTAGGAGTAAATGAAAGAGAAAAGGAAAAAGAATGAAAATGGAGAAAAAAGAGAGAGAGAAAATGAAAAAAGTATGGACCCTTTTTGCCAGTTTCACCGGTAGTAAGTTTGTTTTTCTATACAACGCTGCGCTGGTTTACTGGTGTGGACATCACAGAAGTCTAAGCGACTCAAATGAAAAAGAAGAAGAAGAAGAAGAAGAAGAAGAAGAAGAAGAAGAAGAAGAAGAAGAAGAAGAAGAAGAAGAAGAAGAAGAAGAAACAAAGGAAATAAAGAAATAAATAAACATAGAATGTAGAGGAAGAGAAATTAAAGTAGAAAATTGAGAGAAGAATAAAGCGAAATAGAAAAGAGATAAAAAAATACAGAATCATTCGAAGGAAGAGAGAGAGAGAGAGAGAGAGAGAGAGAGAGAGAGAGAGAGAGAGAGAGAGGCAAGCAATGAATGTAAAATAGAAGAACGGATGTCTATCTTGTTGATAGGCTTAGTTTAGTTTTATGGTATATCAACCATTGTAGGTTATTTAATGCCAAATTCATTCTTATAGATATAAACAGTTCTCTTTCAAATAATTGAGTTTAGAATTAATACAATTTTGTTTTCACACAGTTAAATATAAAAACAGTTCCATTTCCAGCAATTTTGTTTAGCATAAGTGCACAGTTTAAATGTCCAAATGATTCTATTTCAAACAATTCAGTTTAGCATAAGTACTCAGTTTAGTTCTATTTAACCCAAAGATAGGACCCAATCAGGTGCCATCATTCCGGGTCAGACTTGAACTGGAAGTGATGGCAATAAAGGGGTACTCTGCATTCCCTCAAAACTCCAGCATTACTGGAACCTCACCATCAGATTCTTTGGTATCATATCCTGCCGAGTAGAGTATTTTTGAAAAAATTTCATCAAATACAATCTAATTCCATGATCCTGATCTACATGTCACAAACTCTATGCCTCTAAGCTCAATGAACAGTTTCTCGATCCAATCCCACATGTCCTCATCGTTCAACTTCAGTTTGATTATAAATGTTGGTAAGTATCTGAACTTCCATCAAGCCAGAATGCGGCACAAGACCATTTTGTAGAGGGGACCACACACGAATCGAGACATGCGCAGCAGGTTCAAAAAATTCTTGGCCCCGTCGGCATTCCTCAATTGGGGGCCCTCAGACGGCGAGAAATCACTTCAACACTGCCAAGCCGGTAAATCTTGAAGGAACGGCTCCCCTGAGACCAAGTATTCAAAGGATAATTCCAACCACCATGCATAGATACCATGTAGCCAGCCAGAAGGCAATACAAAAAGTAATTTGATTATAGATGTTTCCTTATAATATTTTTTCTTTTTTCTCTCATATACGAGGGTCA
The DNA here is from genome assembly GCA_963585895.1 of Sepioteuthis lessoniana. Classification (NCBI taxonomy): domain Eukaryota; kingdom Metazoa; phylum Mollusca; class Cephalopoda; order Myopsida; family Loliginidae; genus Sepioteuthis; species Sepioteuthis lessoniana. The sequence goes on along the minus strand of OY757925.1, from coordinate 63,463,427 downwards.
TTCAATTAATAACGGCATCTTTTTAGATTTTTCCCCACGTATGTAAACTCTGCATTGTTTGCAATAGGTTTAAAACAAAACTTATCTAATCTCGCGAAAATATTTTTTTGAGACAATACAAAATGCTAATAAATCTAACAGAAAGCTTCAGAGCTGAACAGAGGTCTGTCATCAAATTTTTGGTAGCTGAAAAATGCAAACAATGTGAAAGTTACAGAAAAATCTGTGATATGTACAGAGAACCATACTTTAGTTAAAAGAAACGCTTTTAAATGGGCTATACATGGGTTTGCCGCTACGAATAAAGATAAAGTTCCAGGTGCAACGGTCAGTAAATAAGGTCATGCTGACAGTCTTCTGCAACAGGAAAAGACCTATAACTATTGATTTCCTTAAAAAGTATACAACAGTAAATAGTGCTTTCTACTGCAAACTCCCTCAGTAAAATTCATCATATTTATTGAAAGACCCCTGTGAAATCTTTTTGTGACTCCTATATAAGACATGTTGAATATATCTCTTGTTCTTACGGTTAGTCGGGTTTAGGGTTAAGCATCCACAATTGATGCTGTTCTGAATCGAAATTGATACTGCAATGAGTTGAAAATTCTATACAGAATACCATCATTCCGACGTCACATAAAATGAGCATGCCATCTTTATGTCCCGCAGTTTTGTTTCAGTTCTCTGGCAAAATCCACGTATTTTTCAATTGATTCACATTCTTTTTTTTTTTCTCTCTCTCTCTATGGTCCGCTGGAACGGTAAATATTCACAACTATGGCGAAAGAGGAGAAAATCCCTTTCCTTAAATAAAGCTTTGTGCCCTGTGAACTATCTGCTGAAGGAAAGAGTAAATTTTTGATTCTTATTAACCGCCAGACTTTGAGTATCGCTTTAAATAAGGCATTTTTTAAAATCCCAACCGATTGTTGTGACCAATTGCAAAAGTTTTTAACACATGTGTGGTTGCTTTGTGTGTATTATTTACCTATTTATTTGTTTCTCGGACTCATGACGTTGAACTTGTGATTTGGGATTTTTTTGCGATACAAACCTATTTACTGACCTATTGTTTGCACACTTGCTAATATTTATTAGGCCAACTAGTTGACAATTTCTTTTTCGTAATTGACTCTAGATCTTTTTTTTTTTAACTGGCTGGGATTGGCTAACCCCTTTGTATCTCAGAAAATCAGAGAGTTTTATAGGTCTCATTTTCAAGTTTAGCTTCTGGTTTGATATTTTTCCAAGCTCTCACCAGGTAGAATTTGACGTGAGGTTATTTTTTTTTATTGCGGTGAGCTATATACAGCAGTGATAATATTTTAATCTATCGCTGGAGAGATAAGGGGCTTCAATATCTTTACCAAAGGTATTAGAACAAAAGTGAACACAATAGAATGTCTAGTGTTCAAACCCGCTTACTTAAAGACTGCTATTCAACACTTTAGCCTTGGCCTTCGAACAAGGATTAAAATGCATTTTCTGTTTTTTTCCCCAACAGATGTGTTTTTATTTGAATAGGACACGGTAATATAAAAGGATGGTTGGTTGTTTGGGCTTTATGGCATATCAACATTTGTAGGTTATTAAATGCCAAATCCATCTTTATACGAATAATCAGTTCTATTTCAAACAATTCAGTTTAGTATGAGTTTAATTGTCAAAAACATTTCTATTTCAAGCTATTCAGTTTAGTCAAACAGTTTTAATTCAAACAAGTCAGTTTAGTGTAAGTACAGTTTCAATATCAAAAATAGTTCTCGTAAGTACAGTTTCAATGTCAAAAACAGTCCTACATCAAAAAATTCAGTTTAGCATGAGTACAGATTTTAAATATCAAGACAATTCTATTTCAAGAAATTTAGTTTATTATAAGTACGCAGATTAGTTCTTTTTAACCCATTGATACAGCCCAATCAGATTCCACCACTCTGGGCTAGACTGGTCCTGAGAGAGGCTGCTCCACATTCCCTAAAGTTCCAGCATTTCTGGAACGTCCCCATCAGATTGTATAGTGTCACATCAGGACACTCGTTGTGGGGTCTTACCTCTTTGCAGGGATGTAGTCGGTGTATTCTACCGCCCCAGCCAACTGGCCAAATATAAAATGAGGCAAGCATATATATACATATATATATATATATATATGGAGAAAAAGCTTGACAGCAACTACACAAGAATGCTGCGAGCAATATTGAACAAATCCTGGAGTCAGCACCCCATAAAGCAGCAGATGTACGGTCATCTACTACCCATCAAGAAAACTATCTAAGTTAGACGAACCAGACATGCGGGACACTGAGGGATGAGCTCATAAGTGATGTACTCCAGTGGACCCCATCACGTGGACGAGCAAAGGCAGGACGACCAGCTCGAACCTACATACAGCAGCTCTGTGATGATACGGAATGTTGCCCTGAAGACACTGGACAGTAGGGAGGGTGACGAGAGAGGGTCAGGGATATCCGTGCTGATGGCGTGACATGATGATGATGATGATGATATATATCTTGTTTTAATAGCATAGAGTGTCCTGACATATTCTCTGTCTGTCTGTCTTTCTGTCTCTCTCACACCCTCAATTTAGTGTTTCCACAGAGCTGATATCTGTAAGTCTTTTCTGGCCGACCAGCACTGATATGTCTATGTGAAGGACTCTGTTTGGGAAACAGTCCAGTCAGATGGGCTTTAGAATATACCGACTGAATCTCTACAGAGGGGTAAGACCTCCCCCCAACGAATGTCCTGTAACGCTAAACTGCATCTGACGGTAAGGTTCCAGTCCTGGAGGTTTGGGGAATGTAGAATACGCCTTTATTGCTATCACTCCCAGTTCCACTCGAGCCCAGAGTGGTAGCGCCTGAAAAGGTTCTATCAATGAGTCGAATAGAACTGTTTGAAATTAAACTAAGTGCAAAAAATGACTTATGCTAAATTGAATTGTTTGAATCAGAACTGTTTGATTATTTAACTGTGTATAAACAAATGACTGATGTTTAATTGAATTTTTAGTGATACATATTTAAAACCGTTAAACTTTTAGTGATACATATTTAAAACCGTTAAACTTCGTTGAATTATGCTCAATTGAATTGATAGAAAAACTGTTTTTCTAATTTTAAGTATATACCAAATCTGTTTACAAATCCTATATTAAATATATATATGTGAAAACAGGATTTGGCATTAAGTAACTAACAACGGTTGATATGCCATAAAATAAAACTAGACCAGCCCATTCATAAGAGAACGATGTTTATAAGTTTGCACTTACTTATTCAGCTGTGCCCAGCATGTCTTGTTCGTCTTAATTGAATAGTTTTTGAGATGATACGCCATGCAGCAGTTATTTTCTGAGGGTGCTGCATCCAGGATTTACTCAAAACAGAACGTAGCATTCTTGTGTAGTTCCCTTCTAGCTTTTTCTCCATGTGTTTCGTAAGAATCCATGTAGTGCAGCCATACAGTAGCACTGACGCAGCAACAAATTGGACGAAATCCTATCTTATTTTATCGGAGAGATCAGATTACCATAGGATCGACAACCTCTCAATAGCAGTCCACGTCTTCTCTGTATGTTAACATCACTTTCAATCGATGAGATATATCTGTCGAGGTATGCAAACTGATCTACAAATTACAGAGGTTTGACATTTAATGTGGTTATGGCTTGATCTTGTTAATGTGGATGAGAAGAAAGGTTGATGAATCCAAGGACGGGCTTCACAGGGTGCCGGGTAGGGAACGGTTAGGCTCTAATCCTTCAGTCAGAAAATTACTGCTCTTCATCTTCAAGGGAGGCTTTTAGTGGTGAGAAAAATACATCGAAGATTGCGACGATCCTAATTCAAACACACACACACACACACACACACACACATATACATACACGCACACGTATCTATCTATCTATCTATCTATCTATCTATCTCAGTCGTGTTGTCTGTGACTGTAGAATACGCAGACTGCATCTCTGTATATATGTAAACGATTTTTGGATCCCTCTTTCGAAATATCAGCTTTCTTTGATATTGATCGTTACACTTCAGGTATGTCACTATGATTTTCTTTATACTTCCAAACATAACTTGGTTCAGTCAGCTGGGGCTGCAGATCACACCGATTGCATCTCTGCAGAGGAGTGAGATTCTCCCAACGAGTGTCGTGTATATGACACTGAGTAATGCTGGAGCTTTAGGGAATGCGGAGTACCCATTCATTGCCATCGCTCCCAGGTCCACTCTAGCCCA
>OY757925.1:63429171-63454171 GCA_963585895.1 Sepioteuthis lessoniana | reverse complement strand
CTATATATATATATATATATATATATAATATGTGTGTGTGTTTGTGTCTGTGTGTGTGTTAGATTAGATTATTTGACTTAAAGGCATATCAATCCTTGATAACTATTTAATGCCAAATCCTGTTTGTACATACACATGATTTGGAATCAAATAGCTTGTAGGAAATTTTATTTTTAATGAATTAGAGATCATTAGTTTACGCATAATTATGTGGTCTGTCTAGCAATAATAATTCTATTTGATATTAACTATTCGTTTGCACATAGTTAAATGGTTTCAAGTATTGTAATCTAACATTAGTAATTCTATTCATCAAGTATTCCTAATACAAACAATTTGCACACAGGTGAATGGTTTCAAGTAACAAATAATAACCCACAGTAAAATGACTGAACAGTTCTATTTGACCTGTAAATGAGCCGTTAACTGGTACTACCGCTCCGGGTCAGAGTGTACCTGAGATAAAGGTAAGGAAAAGTTACTTGATATTCCTAAAACTCCAGGACTGGAACCTCACCATCAAATGCAATTTAGCGTCATACTCTGAACACGGTTTCAAGTATTGCTATCAAACACAAATAATTCTATTTAATATCAATAACTTGTTGGCTCACAATGGAATTATATATATATATATATATATATGGGAGACGTGAAAAAACGCAAAGACTTCTATTTCCGTTAGTAGCCTCCCGTTCCAAATTTGTGTAATGTAATTAGCGTTCCAAAATTTATTTTAAAAAGTCTATAGCACATCAACCTCTCTGTCTGTCTCCCTATCGATCTTAATATCTGTATTGTTTAGTTATTATCTATCTATTATAAATATTCCATAATATATCTGTCTTTATCTGTTAACCTTTTTATCTCCGTATAATTCATCTATCTATCTATCTATCTATCTATCTATCTATCTAAGTAATGAAGCTAAATTATTTTAGATAAGGGATTTGGGAACTTTTATACACCAATCTGACCAAATAAGGGGACAAAATGAAAATCCGGTCTCTGTTTGATAATATTGTAGTTTAAAATGATACTCGATTCAACGATTTTCTAGGCTTTTTATAATGAGTATAAAACAACATTTTGGAATCTGTGAACTTGTTATGATGATATACCCCATGAAGTCACAGCATGCACCCTCACCGACACTCTAAAGAGTGACAGATTCGATAAACGAATCAAGTGAGTCTAGTCAGTTACCAGTAACCGTTTCTGTCTGTATTTCTGTAAATATATACTGCTGTAAACTTTTCTTCTGTTTGTGACATTCATTTCTGGCCCTTCAAGTCTGTGGCTGTTTTAATGACAAGGTTGTTTAATTTTTTTTTTGTTTTGGTTTTTTTATGATATTTGTGGTTGAATTGTTGAGTAAAATGATATAATCTATGAAAAAAATATGATATTTAATGGAGAGTATGAAAAATGTATATTTATGTAATCTAAGAAAAATGTAATGTATGAAAAAATTTAAAAAGTGTATGGAATTTCTTGAGAACGTTTATGTTTGTAAATTTTTCGAGGTTTTATTTTATGGTAAGTAGTACAAAAGATTTTGGGTATTGAAATAGCACGAAGGAAATTTCTATATGGTCAAATTAATCTTTAAAAATGTTGGGGTTCAAATTCGAAGAGGTCTAAGGTAAAACACCTATGCTTATTCTCCTCTTTCGTTTGGTATTATGATGCGAATAAAAAAATATATGGTCATTCTTATAGGCGAATTTGTGATGAAACTGAAATTCTACTTTATTGTTATTATATATTAGTAAAATTCCAAGAAAATGAAATGTTTTTACTTCCTAGTTCATGAATAAAATCAAAGGTAGGTTCGGTATTGTTTAATCTATAAGTGATTTTTGTTAATTTTGTTGGTTGGTTGGGTTTTATGGCATTTCAACTTTTGTAGGTTGTTTAATGTCAAATCCATTTTTATACAAATAATAAGTTCTATTTCAAATAATTCAGTTTAGCATGAATACACAGTGTGTCAAAATCATTTCTATTTTAAGCTATTCAGTTTATTCAAACAGTTCTAATTCTAACAATTCAGTTTAGTATAAGTATAGATTTTGTTTACATACAGTTTAGTGTCAAAAAAGTTCTATTTCAAACAATTCAGTTTAGCATAAGTACGCAGCTTAGTTTTATTTAACCCATAGATATCAAGTGCCACCACCCCAGGCCAGAGTGGACCTGAGAATGATGGCAATGAAGGGGTGCTCGTCATTCCCCCATGCTCCTGCATTACTCGAACCTCACCATCAGATTGTCTAGTGTCATATCCAGGACACTCTTTGGGGGGGTCTTACCCCTCAACAGAGCTGCAGTCTGTGTATTCGACAGACCCAGCTGACTGAGTAAGTTAATTTTGTGGATATATGAATAGTATCTCATCTATAAAACGGACATAGTTAGAATATTTGGGTATCATTAATTCAAAACGATAAGATACAAAAAATTCAAGGAAAAGGCTTGCAAGGACCTTATTAATAGGTGAACCCATGGTTTAGTTTGGTTTGGAGAGGTTTTATGGCATATCAACCATTCTAATTTATTTAATGTCAAATCCATTATATATATACTTACATTCGAAATAAAAGTCTAAGACGAATTTTCGAAGCCGTTGCTATTTCACTCTTTAATTCCCTAAATACTCGTCCTGGTTTTTATAATACTTCTCCTTACTTGAGCAAATCCATTTTTAAGTAGCTACAATATATTCCATCTTAAGTTAATATATTCCACGTATATCAAAATTTTATGCTTTCTTTTTCTTTTCGTTTTTCTTTTCCTTCTTCCTTTGGATTCGAAATATTTTTCGTAAACAAACGGAACATATATTCTATACAATATTCCTAATAAGACAAATGACGTAATATAAAACAACAAATACTGATTCACTAATTAAACGGCCAAATTTTTCTTGTTATACAAATTTTCACCGGGTTTTTGTATTTTGCATTTTTAAACATCCATCGTTGATTTAACATCACTAATATCACCCTCATAGTCCTGATGATGGTTCACTAGAACCGAAACGCTATAGTGTTGACTTTGCTTCTCAATAAATCTCTCCTTCTACTTGGATTACTTTGTTATCAATTTTTCTTCATATATATATATATATATATATATATATACTAGATATATTTGATAAGTAAACATAAGTAAACAAAATTAAATGGTTAAAAACACTAAAATAAAGAAGACACATTAGCCCAATACCTCTTTATTATCTGCCTAGACTACATGCTTAGAACGTCTATCGATATAATGAAAGATAACGGTTTCAAGCTATCAAAGGAACGAAGCAGAAGATACCCCGCACAAACAATTACGGATGCGGACTTCGCCAATGACATAGCGCTTCTGGCAAATATATCCGCTCAAGTCGAAACCCAGCTGTATGGTCTGGAACGAGCAGCTGCTGGCTTAGGCCTCTATGTCAACGCAGATTAGACGGAATATATGTGCTTTAATATCTCCACACAAAATGATAGTTCTCTGAAACTAGTGGACAAGTTTACCTGCCTGGGAAGCAGTGTCTCATCAACCGAGAAAGACCTCAACGCGCGACTAGAAAAGGCTTGGACAGCTATCGATAGGCTAACAGTCATATGTATGTCAGACCTGACCGATAAAATAAAACGCAGTTTTTTCAAGCAGCGATCGTGTTGATATTGCTATATGGATGCAATACATGGACGCAAACTAAACATATGGAGAAAAAGCTTGGCGGCAATCACACAAGAATGCTGCAAGCAATATTAAAAATGTCTTGGAGGCAGCCCCCCACAAAACAGGAGCTATATAGCCACCTACCACCCATCACGAAAACTATCTAATTTTGACGAAACAGACATGCAGAACACAGCAGGCAAATTAAGAACAAACTCATATGAAACATTTTCCAGTGGACCCCATTGCACGAACGCGCAAAGGTAGGACGACAAGTGAGAACCTATATACAACAGCTCTGTGTCGATACAGTAAGTAGCCTTGAAGATCTCCCGGGAGCAATGGACGATAGAGACAGGTGGTGAGAGAGAGTCAGGGAGATCTGTGCTGGCAGCTTGACATGATAATGATGATGAAGAATAATTGCGATGAATAAATAACAATTCAATTAAACATCAGTCATTTTTTACGCAGTTAAATGATCAAACAGTTCTATTTCTAACAATTCAATTTTGCATGCCATTTGTTTGCTCACGGTTTAAATATCAGACAGTTCTATTTGATCTATTTATGGGACCCTATCAAAGGCTATCAATTTGAGGTGCCCGTGGTGTAATGGTTATCGTCACAGAATATGGACACGGCGATACAAGTTCAATTCCTGGACAAGACGGATTGCATTTCACATAGCACTAATACCCTTGGGAAAGGTATGAATCCAATTATTCTCCCTCCAGCTATGGGTAAATAGTAGGGCAGACTAGGTTCTTCAGCCTTGGTGAGGCAACTAGTCTAGGAGAAGGAAAACTTTGAATTCAAACTTGCTAAACTTCGCTTTAAAAATTGACCTTGTGTCATATCCTACCCGAGCGGAGGGGTTGGGTACATAGGATCAAAGGCTATCAATCCAGGTCTGTGTGGACCTAAATGTTATTGCAATGAAGAAGGACTCCACATTCCCTAAAGCTCCAGCATTCTTGGAGCCTCGCCCTCAGAGTGTTTAGTATCCTATCCAAGACATTTGTTGTGGAGAGAGTCTTACCCTTCAGCAGAGATGCAATCGGTGTATTTTGCAGCCCCCGGGGACTCGGCAGCAAACCCATGGTTACTCCAGACTTTTGTTTATAAAAAATACCGTAATGATGTAAAAAGCAATATTTTGTGCATAATGTGCAAATCTTAATTATTTTATGAAAAGGTTATCATCATCATCATGTCACACTATCAGCACGGATATCCCTGACACTTTCTCGACACCCCTCCCTATCGTCAATAGCTTCCGGCAGATCCTCAGGGTTACATCCCGTATCGACACGAAGCTGCTGTATGTAGGTTCGAGCTAGGCGTCCTGCCTTTGCTCGTCAATGTGAAGGGATCCACAGGAGAACATTGCTCATGAGTTCGTCCTTCCTTCTGCAACAGTGTCCCGCATGCCAGTTTCGTCTAATTCTGATAGTTTTCGTGGTGGGTGGTTAGTGCCTTTATAGGACTTGTTTAATATTGCTTGCTGCATTTTTGTGCAAGATCGAAGATGCGCCGCTGTACCAATCCAAGTTATGACAACAGGACCATTACCAGCACCCTCAAAATGCAAATCAAGATTGTCAGGAATAACAGGGACGTGCCCAGGGTGATGAAAACAAAGTTTCCAGCTACGGTTATGGTATTTGGTGTGCTTTCAAGTGAGGGCCATATCACGCCACCTCACATCTTCGAAGTCGGCTTAAAAATCAACACCAAAGTGTACCTGGATGTGCTGAAGAGTGTGGTGATCCCCTGGTGCAATCGGGTGACCAGTGGCAGGCCCTGGATGTGGCAGCAGGACTCGGCACCGGCCCACAAGTCCAAAAAGACCCAGTCTTGGCTTCAGAAGGAGTGCTACGACTTTGTACCCTTCTCTCACTGGCCCCCTCCTCCCCCGACCTGAACCCGTTAGGTCATACGTCGAGAACATCGCCAACATGACCTTCCACAACACCAAAACCAGCCTGATCGCCACCATCCGCCGAGTATTCACCGAGCTCCCGCCGGCGCATGCAGAAAAGGCATGCTCCCAGTTCCAGATCCGTATCGAGGCGGTGATTGAGGCTGAAGGCGGCGACATTGAATAGATGTCAGCTCTATTACATAATCAAGTTACCTGAACTGATTTTTTCAATAAAAGTTTTAAAATAAAGCTGTAGTGTTGTTTTCTTCAGGACGACAATTTTATCGTTCCACCCTGTAAATCTATGTGAGTGTTCGATGTATGGCTATTGTTACATATCTTTTTCCATCCAGGTTTATATAACAAAACTCACATACAGAGCGTGTAGAGTGCTATTAGAAGGAAACTCAAACCTGGTTAAATTGTCATTATAAATTTATTTCGCCAGAGAATATATATATATATATATATATATATATATATATATATATATTGAAGATATGCCTGTGGTGTAATGGATATCGTCATAGGAAATGTACATGGTGACACGAATTCAAATCCTGGACAAGGCTGATTGCATTTCACATAGCACCAATACCCTTGAATCCAATTCTTTTTCCTCTAGCAATGGTTAAATAGCTGAGCAGACTGAGTTCGTTAGACTTGCTTTAACAGCCAGTGTAGGAGAAGAATAACTCTTAATTAAAACCCGTTAAACTCCGCTTAAAAAATTGACCTTGTGTCACACCCTTCTCGAGCAAAGGGGTTGGTAAATACATATATATATATATATATTCGCATGTATACTCGTTAGTTTAATTTCTCTCACTGTTTCTATCCCGAAAAGACACACGCACAGGCATACATATATCATATATCGATTCTCAAACACTCAGCAATAGAGACGTAATTGCACGTTCATTTCTTAAACAAATTTCTACATCCAGCTTTGCACATGCGTACTGTGTGTATTATGCTGCTTTTGACATCTCATTCGCGCGGCCATGTTATAGCCTAGAGTCTATACAATTATCCCATGTCTCAATTTACTAGCGTCGTGTCTGTTGCAATTTCCGTGTCGACTGGAACTGGACGCCGGCGGACAGGAAAGGGTCAATATCAGCGAAGAGGAAACGAGGAGGATGAAATTAAGAATTAAAGGAATATTGAATAGGAATAAATTGTTAGAGAGTTAGATATATGAAAATAGTGATTGGTACGACGATATAGAGATATTAAGATAAATATATAGATAGGAAGTCACCGATATATATATATATATATATATAATCTTCGTTCATCGATTCAGTAACGATCATAAACTATTACAAAGTTAAGCAAATGAATTACACAGATCTGTTTATAGTGGTAAAGGCTTGTCATAGACTTCCAACTCTTTATATCGAAACCTGCTAATAACCAATTCGAATAGTTTGTTGGAAATAATTTTGAATACTTTTATTCCTGTTAGCTCAATCTAACACAAAAACTAAAAGAAAAAAGAAGATATATGAGGATTCTTTAGTGTCATTTTATCAAAAAATAAATGATCGCTTTATTTCCACAATTGCGTTCTAAATCCAAATTGTAATACTTTGATCTCGGATGAGTGGCACCAATAAGACTCAAGAAAATATATCATAACATGTCCAACATTATAGATGTCAACGCCAAACTTTCCCTATGTTATATAGAGAGAAAGATGAAAATTACCAATATGCTATAATAAAACGAGAAAGATATATTGATAATAGAGAAAGAAAGAGCTTATAAAAGGCAAGCAAGAGGATAGAGAGATAGATAGATAGATACCGAGAGAAAATTATATTGATTGTATTATACTCAGATAGATAGATAGATAGATAGATAGATTGTGGGAAAGAGGGAGAGAGAGAATTGTATTGATTTTATTCTACTGAGATAGATAGATAGATAGATAGATAGATAGATGCTGAGAGAAAATTATATTGATTGTATTGTACTGAGATAGATAGATAGATAGATAGATAGATAGATAGATAGATAGATAGATCATCTTCAAGTCGTATTGGCAGTCTAGAGTCCCCTGATACTCTCTCACCATCCATCCCTCTCATCTATCGTTCTAGGTAGGTCTTCTAGGCTGCATCTTGTGTCCACACAGGACTGATCAAAATCTTTGTAAGTCGGCCAACACATGTGTGTCCATGTGTTTGGAGTCTATACAAGTCCGTCACTTATGATTTCGTAATGCAATGTCTCACATGTCTTATTCGTGTTACTTGAATCTTTTCTGAAATAGAAAGCAGGTGGTAGTACAGTTGATCTTTTATGCGGAGTTGCTGCTAAGATTTATTCAAGACAGCGGACAGTATTTTTATGTTGTTCCTATTTACCTTTTACTCTGCGTATTTTGTTAGCGTCCACACAGTGCATCCGTGTATTAGTATTGAAACAGCTACTACTTGTAAGAAACCCTGTTTTGTTTTCATTGGAGGGACCAGACTTACTTTTATACGTAAAAAGAGGTAGTATCAAAATTTCGAATGCAAATAGATAGCGAAACCAATGAATTCATGGATAGATAGATAGATAGATAATCGTACAAAGATAGATAGATATTGAGAGAATTGTACCAACAAAGATAGATAGATAGATAGATAGATAGATAGAGACAGAGAGAGAGAGAATCGTACCAAGATAGATAGATATTGAGAGAATTGTACCAACAAAGATAGATAGATATATATATAGAGAGAGAGAGAATCGTACAAAGATAGATAGATATTGAGAGAATTGTACCAACAAAGATATATATATATATATATATATATATATATATATATATATATATATATAGAGAGAGAGAGAGAGAGAGAGAGAGAGAGAATCATACCAAGATAGATAGATAGATATTGAGAGAATTATACCAACAAAGATATATATATATATATATATATAAATAGAGAGAGACAGACAGACAGACAGACAGACAAACAGACAGAATCGTACCAAGTTAGATAGATAGATAGATAGATAGATAGACAGATAGATAGATATTGAGAGAATTGTACATAGATAGATAGATAGATAGAGAGAGAGAGAGAGAGAGAGAGAGAGAGAGAAAGAGAACTATACCGAGAGAATTTTACTGCGATCGATACATTTAAGAAGGTTTTAAGTAGATATGCAAAAGACATTTTTTTTTAATTTAACAAATATTTGAAATGGGGAGGAGAAAATCTGTCATCAAAAAAACAAAGTGATTAAAAAAAAGCCGTCACAAAAGTTGTCGATGCAGAAACGTTCAAATGCAAAAACTGGCGTTCGTAAAAAAGACAGAAAATGAATATGTGATATAAAGAAGGTCCAGAAAAAGAGATTTTTAGAAGAGATGTCTACACAGACAGTAATAATGTGGAAACATTATATATGTATAGAGAGAAATTAATCGCAATAGAAAGAAAAATAACCGAAGAGAAAGAAAGAAAAGATAAAACTGGAGAGAGAGAGAGAGAGAGAGAGAGAGAGAGAGAGAGAGAGAGAGAGAGAGTGTGTGTGTGTGTGTGTGTGTGAGAGAGAGAGAGAGAGAGAGAGAGAGAGAACAGGAGAAAACAAGGTATAAGATATTTTACAAGAGTTAGGCCGAAGGAAAGTTGGTTTGAAAAGGAAGGCTTTCCTTCCTTCTCGAAGGAAAAAATCATTAACAGTAAAAAAAAGAAAAAAAAAAAGAAATGGGAGATTAGAAGAACTGAAGGGGTTCCTGGAGATAGGTGGCCATTTGAAGTCTGAAAAGAGCAATTGACGAAATTGGGGTCTTGTACCTGATTAAGTCGGGGGTACGGTGTGGTGAAATATACAGTTGGTTGTTTCGGCGTTTGGTTGATAGGCCGAGAGAGAAAATTGGACAGAGATTGAAGAGTTGACTGTGCATGTTAAGACTGAGTAATGGTAAAGGAGGAGTTATGTGCCCTTGGGGAAGCGAGATGAAAGCAATAGAAAAAAGATGGAGGTTCCTTTGAAGGCGGGAAAGTTGGAGACAAAGGAAACCTACAACCTTGTACACGCGTAAGTATCATTGAAGGAAATAGAAGAAAGAAAGAAAGAAAGATGGAAGAAATTAAAATAAATGGAATGAAAAAGAAATGAAGAAAGAAAGAAAGAACGAATAAAAGGAATAATTGAAGGAAAATGTATAAAGATGGAATTAAAGAAGGAGGAGATAAAAGCTTAAAGAAAATGAGAAAGAACGAAAGAAAGAATAAAAGAAAGAATAGCGAAGGAAACTACTAAAAGGAGAAGAAAGAGTGAAGATATGCAAAAAATACAATGAATAAAAAAAGAATGAAAGATAACAGGAAAAAATATGTCAAAAATGAAAAAGTGAAAATAGCGAAGAAAGAAGACTGAAAAAATAAGCGAAAGAAAAAAGATATGAATAAAAGGAAATGAATAAAAAAGGAAAGAAAACTGATAGAAGAAAAAACTGAAAAATCAAATAATCATAAAAAAAATTTTAAAGAAAGAAAGAGTTTATAAATAATAGAAAAAATGGAAAAAATAACTAGAGAATGAAGAACTAGAAAAGAATGCAATAAGTTATAAACGTGAAATTTTTTAGTAAAGTCTGTTAAAGTGAAACAAGAAGAAGAAGAAGAAGAAGAAGAAGAAGAAGAAGAAGAAGAAGAAGAAGAAGAAGAAGAAGATAATCAATTGTACCTAAATGAATACTAAGGAAAGAAAAATACAAAAAATATCGATGAGTAACATTAGGAAAATAAATGAATGAATGACGAATAAGAAACTGAGAAGGAAATACATAACAGAAAAGTAAAGATTGCTTGTTTGTGAGATTGGAAGTAAGTGGTCGCACACCTACTGTTTTTTTTTTCTTTAGAGTGCAGATTTTAGAATTTGTTAATTCTTTTGAACTTGTTTCATGCCGAACCCAGGTCGTGTCATAACAAAAACTTTTGAAATGGTACTTGATACATCCTTGCTTAACACTCAGCAACATACGTATCAAGGGTTAAGTGGAGAAATCCTGGGAAAGGAGTTGCGCCCTCTCCTATCCTCGGTGTAGTAGTTATTGAAAAGGGAGCCTTCTGGTCACCCTCGACTACTGTCACCAACTTTACTTTTCATTTTGAGAAAAAAATAAATCTTTACAAATAATTTCAATAAAGTACGCAGTTCATACTCAGTTGCCCTATCAAATGTTTTAGAAGAAATCGTATAAATAAAGTTTATTATCTTATCAAAGAGATCATCATCATCATCATCATCATCATCATCAAGACATGTTGATGGAACAGAGTTCTCTCTCTCTCTCTCTCTCTCTCTCTCTCTCTCTCTCTCTCCATCCACCCCAACCATTCATCGTTCCTGGGAGAATCCTCTAGACAGCATCCTGTGTCTGCAGAGATCTGATGTATGTAAATCTTTGCTGGTCGGGCAACACTGTGGCGTTCAAATGTTGGGGTCCATGAGAGAACGTCGTTTATAAGTTCGTTCTTACTTAACAATACACCGAGTGCAGTTTTGCAGAGGGGGAATACCCCTACCCCAACAAGTGTCCGGGATATGACACTAAACAACTTGATGATGAGGTACCTGTAATGCTGATGCTTTGGGGAATGCGAGTACCCATTCATTGCCTTGGCTCCCGAGTCCACTCTTGTCTGGAGTGGTAGGACCTGATAGTGTCCTATCTATGGATCAAATAGCTCTAAACTTTGTACTTATGCTAAACTGAATAGTTTGAAAGAAAAACTGTTTTTGACATTGAAACTGAGTACTTATGATAAACTGAATTGTTTGAAATAGAACAAATTATTTGTATAAAAATGGATTTGACGTTAAATAACCTACAAAGATTGATATGCCATAAAACCCAACCAACCAACCAACCAACCTGAAGTCTAAGCTAATAGGCAGTGCCATGTAGCTTATTTCGGCCGACTATCACGAGTGTTAAACTTACATATGGCATATAAGACGCAAGGGGAATTTAAAAAGATATATTTAGTAGAAATAAAAAGTGCGCCGTATATGCCATCAAATACTGTATATTTAATAATATAATCTTTGAAATTTCAAAGGAAGAAAAATAATATAAACAATTTTTTAAAAAAAGAGGGAATATGCTAAAATAATGTTGATTAAAATATGATAATCTGTGGTACACATTTGCAATAATCTTCTGTTATATGGGTAATTTAGATTGAACCTTTCCGCTCATAACTCATAAGGCGGCGAACATGAAAGCAGACCTATATCCTTGCATTTTCCTTTGCTGTTAGAGTCTCATTCGCTGATCAAGTAGATATTTTCATAAACTATATTGCATCTGAATGGGTCTTAGCGTGAAGTTAAGATGCAACAACCTTGTCCAGGAGTCGAACTCTATTCGCCGAGTCTGTTTACCTCGATATTTACGTACTGTAATCACACGTTTACAGCATAAGCTTCATCGGGAATTTGGTGCAGTTTTATATGAACCCTCCCTTCAATTCCCCGCCATGTGCATGACGTAAGACAAGGTCATTTTTTAGTTCACTTTAGCTGGTTTGAATTAAGAGTTTTCCTTATCCTAGACTGGTTGCCATACCGAAATTTAAGGTTCTAGTTTGCTCTACTATGTTTTATAAGATAGAGAAAATCATAGATCATGCTTTTAACAACAGTATTAGCATAAATGATGCAGACAGTGAATGGTTGATGTTTATATATATACATTGGGTGGTTGGATTTGTGTGTCCTTTGTTTTAATGGTATATCAACCGTTGTGGGTTATTTAATACCTAAGCCATCATTGAAAAAGAACTGGAGTAGTACTATTTAACTGGGTAGCCCAGTCGGCTGGAGCAGTTCAATACACCGATAGCATCTCTGCTGCTCCCCCCTCCAACGAGCCTTCTGGATATAATATTAAACAATCTGAGGATGAGGCTCCAGTAATGCTTGAACTTTGGGGAATGTAGAGTACGCCTTTATTGCCATCGCTCCCAAGTCCAAAATGTTAGCAACCGATTGGAACCTACCTATGGGTCAAATAGAACTGTTTGACATGTAAACTGAGGCCAAACAAATAACTTATGCTTAACTGAATTGTTAGGGATAGAACTGTTTGATAATTTAACTGTGTAACCAAATGCCTGATGTTTAATTGAATTGTTAAATATGCCTAGCAATACTCCAAACTATTTAGCTTTGTTGACTTATGCTAGACTGAATAGTTAGAAATAGAACTGTGTGCATCTACTAAATGTGTTTACACAATTATATATTTAATATATAAGTAAAAACAGGATTTGGCATTTAATAACCAACAATCTTTGATATGCCATAAAACCAAAGCAAACAAAATCAAACTAATAGCTGGGGGGGGGAGATAAGTGGATTCCTACTTTCCCCGAGGGTATTAGTCCGAAAGTGAACATAATAGCGCGACTTGAGTTCGACCTCGATTACTACGATGTCAGTCTCCACGTTAACCACTAGGTCACTTTACAATATTTCAACTTCAAAATGAATAAAACAGGGTAAATGTTCACATGCCTTTGAGTTATTCAAGTGGTTGAATTCAGTTTAATTCAACCGACTTCTCAATACAAGGTTAGCTGAAGATCGGGCATGTGAAAGTTAGGTAAAGTGATAAGGTAGGTCAAAGAAAACGAGAGACTAGCTTCTGTTGAGAGAGAGAGAGAGGGAGTGAGAGAGAATTATAAGAAGAATGATAGGATGAAACAGAAGACGGTGAGTCTGTAGGAGTAGGCGGCTGGCCTCTGAGTGCCCCAAGCTAAAGCACTGGACGTGGATCGGCCGGTCTCGGGTGAAGGACTTCGATAGTTGAGGATAACTAAAAAACTGGACGTCCCAAATTTTCTGCGCAGGTGTGGAACCAGCCGAAACGGGTGTTCTTCCCGCCGACACTAGGCGGAAGGGAGGGTACGACTGGGTTTGAGAGGGTTGGGTAGAAGTTTTGAGGAGGTAAAGACAGGTAGCTGAACACTAGCCACGAAGATATTAGGACAGACAAAAATTTACGAGCCCCATTTTGGAGGAGGGTTCCGAAAAGGGGCCTTACACTGTGAAATCAAAACCAGCGAACAAGCGTGTTAGAACTACAACAGAAAACCAGGAAGAAAATTAAAGGTCTGTGTCTGCTCCCTCTTTCTCGTCAGGACATGTTGTTTCTCTTTGCCCAGCTAACGCGATCGACTCAACTTTATACTGTCTTTCTTTATCCCGATGACTACTTACAAATTGTAATAGTGATTAAACCTTTGAGTAGAGAACTAAGGCAGATTTTTCTGTGTTCGTTAGACTTTCCTACGGTGGAGGCACAACAAGGATACGGTCATTAAGTTGTTCGAGCAAGTGGTGGTACATATGTCTATTAAGTACCGTTATGTCACGATCATCGATTTGGTACCGATATGATACACTTAAGTCATAGAAGAATTTTACATTGTTTTTTTCTAATTGTTTAAACATTATGATGATGCTGTATATTCTTGGGCATAGAGCTACTATTAACGCGGCTGGAGTTCGAAATCGCTAACGACGATAACACAGTCTTGCACTTTAGCCACTACACAACGAAGATTGCCCTCTTAATTAAATCAATGTGACCATAGTTTATAGAGCCTCGTTTAAATGTTGTTTCATGGTCATCTGTTGTTCTCAATTACCATTTCTTTCTCCTGAACAGAATAGATAATCTAAAAAACTTCTCATGGTCTTGGGGTCAATGTGTGTGGGTACCATGAACATTACTTTCAGAGTGGCTATCTCTGTTGGCAATGCACTTCAGGCGCCCAAAGTTAAGGAGAGTATAGCACAAGGCTACCATTTTGGGACACACAGTTAAAATCCAGTTCACTTCACAGTCGTTTTGGTCAACCAGATTAGCTAAAACCTAACAGCGAGAAGCCCTATATATAGATATTATCGACTATGAAACAATATTCTCACGACAGTCTTTGTCGATAATTCACAGACTGGCGTGGAATATCTAGAAAGAACTGGATAATAAGATGGCGCCATCTACTTGCTTTTTTAAAAAACATTTTCTTTTTTCTGTCAGATCATGTTCCGTCCACCATTGAGCATAATGCAAATGTCTGCTGGTCTCTTGCCGACACACACACACACACACACACACACACACACACACACACACTTACGCGCTCATATATATATATATATATATATATAAGTGCGCGTGTGTGGGTGTATGGAGTAACGAAAGACGTTTCTTTATGATTCTGCATGTTATTATTTGTTTTATTTTTCTTTCATTCATTTCTTGTTTTCTTTCTTCGTTTTGGTTATTTATTTTTTCAAAATCTTTTTTTTTCTTGCATTTTTAATAAATATTTCTTTCTTTTTTTCATTTTCACTCCTTCAGTTCTGTCTATTTTATCTATTTTATATCTTTCTACAATTTCTTCTTTTTTCTTTTCTTTCTTTGACGTCTTTCTTTATTCTTACTTTTCGCTTGTTCTGTTCTTCCTTGTTCATCTCGTCTCAATGAAAATACTCGCCTACCGTCTTATTCCTCATCTCTTTTATCTTTCTTTCTTTCTTTCTTTCTTTATTCGTCGATTATCAATAAAGATTCTAGTCGACAGTTATTTCTTTTTTTATTTCATCTTTCTTTCTTTCTTTCTTTCTTTCACCTCCTTTACTTCCTTTTTCTTTGCCTTTTTAAAAAAATTCTGGACATGAGTTTTTCTTTTTTTCTTTCTTTCTTTCTTTCTTTCTTTCTTTCTTTCTTTCTTTCTTTATCCGTCGATTATCAATAAAGATTCTAGTCGACAGTTATTTCTTTTTTTATTTCCTCTTTCTTTCTTTCTTTCTTTCTTTCTTTCTTTCTTTCTTTCTTTCTTTCACCTCCTTTACTTCCTTTTTCTTTGCCTTTTTAAAAAAATTCTGGACATGAGTTTTTCTTTCTTTCTTTCTTTCTTTCTTTCTTTCTTTCTTATCTACTCCATTTCCCTTTTTTTTTTTGTTCCTCTCTTCTCTTCAAAAATCCTTCTCTAAGTTTAATTCTCCCTCAGTCAATGAATCTTTTTTTTTCATTCCTTTCTCCTTTCATCTTTTTTCTTCAAGCATTTTTACTTCTTCCTTTTTTTCACTTCGCCACAAGTCGTTAACTATCCTTCTTCTCAGTCTACTCTAATTTATTTATTTCCTTTCTAAAATTCTTTTCTTCTTTCTTTCATTCTTTCTTCTTTCTTTTTTATTTTTTCTTTTTCATTCGTACTTTTTTATTCGTTCTTCTTCATTCGTTCTTTCTTTTCATTCGTTCGTGCTTTTTCTTTCTTTTTATTCTTTCTTTTTCATTCTTTCCTTTTCATTCTTTCTTTCTTATTTTTTCTTTTTATTCTTTCTTTTTTCGTCTCTTAAAATCTTTAAACGTCCCCATTTCTTCTCTCCTCAACCAAAAATTCCCCGACTAATGTTTATCATCGTTATCTGCACATCTTTCTATCTTTTTAACCTTTTCTGTCTTTGTTAACTTATTTTTATTTTTATTTTTTTCGCCAACATCTTCTTCTTCTTCTTTGTAATTCATATACATCAGGTTCATTTTTACATCCTTTCTCCAACATTGTTTTCATATCATCAGCATCATCATGTCTTCTTCTTCTTCTTCTTCTTCTTCTTCTTCTTCTTCTTCTTCTTCTTCTTCTTCTTCTTCTTCTTCTTCGTATTTTTATAATGGGAAATATGTTTTCATTGATTTTTTTCTTTACCATTTTTCTTCTATTTTATTCTTTTGTCCTTTACTGTTTTCTTCCTATTATTTACAATTGTTCTTTCTTCTTCTCTTTAGATTGTATGAATATAAATATCTTCTTTTTCTTCTTATTCTGAATCCTCTTTCTTAAATTTTTTTTCTTCATCCTTCGTCTTTTTTTATTTACGTGTTAGGGAACCTTCTTTTCTTCTTTCAACTTTTCATTTTCTTTTTCTTTTTACTCCCTCTCCTCCTTTTTCATCTCTTTTCTCATTCTCCGTCCACCTTTCTGTTTTGCCATTTTTCACAATTTCATTTTATTTATTCTCATCATCATCGTCGTCATCACTTTGATCTCCCGCCACTCGGAACTTACTTTTCTTTATTTTTTTTTTCTTTTTAACCCTTCGCTCTCGTCTTCTTTCCTCGGAGCCTTCCTCATCACACTGGCTTCTTGATTTTCATCCGAATCTTTTTTGTCTTCCGAGCCACTTCTTCTTCTTCTTCTTCTTCTTCTTCTTCTTCTTCTTCTTCTTCTTCTTCTTCTTCTTTCTACCTACTCAATGGTATTCTTTATTCTTTCATGCTGTGCCATATCTCACTTTACGTATATGCCCCCCACTCTCTCTCTCTGTATTGGAATCCCTCTCTGCCACTCACTCTCTTTATCTCTTCTTCTTTCTCTGCCTTCCTCTTCACTTTTCTCTTTTCTTTTCTCCTATACCGGCTCCTAATCTCTTGTAACCCTTGAGGCCCACTGAGCAACAATCCTAAGCGCTTCTCTAATTGGCTTGCGCTTGTCATGTGACACGCACATGTCGATCAGTCGGCATTTCAACTGTCAGAAGAGACGAACAAGTTTACAAAGGTGGCGTGGCTTTTCATTTCCAATCAACATCACAAGTCACCTCGCATTTAACAAGGCAGCGTGTCAGCCTCATTTCCAAGTTAAAGAGCAACTGGCTATTGCCATTGTAGTTGAAAGAAGAAGAAGAAGAAGAAGAAGAAGAAGAAGAAGAAGAAGAAGAAGAAGAAGAAGAAGAAGAAGAAGAAGAAGAAGAAACTCGGAAGACAAAAGAGATCTGGATGAAAATAAAGAAGCGAGTGTGATGAGGAAGCTCCGAGGAAGGAAGACGAGAGCCAAGGGTTAAAAAGAAAAAAATAAAGAAGAGTAAGTGGCGGGAGATCATAGTGATGACGATGATGATGAGGAGGAGAATAAATAAAATGAAATTGTGAAAAATGGCAAAACAGAAAGCTGGACAGAGAATAAGAAAAGAGATGAAAGAAGAAGGAGGGGGGAGTAAAAGAAAATTAAAAGGAGAAAGAAGAAAAGAAGGTTCCCTAGCACATTAATAAAAAAGACGGAGGATGAGGAAAAATACTTTAAGAAAGAGAACTCAAAAGAAGAAGAAGAAGAAGAAGAAGAAGAAGAAGAAGAAGAAGAAGAAGATATTTATATTCATACAATCGAAAGAGAATAAAAAGGAACAATTGTGAATAATATGAAGAAAAGAGTTAAGGACAAAAGAATACAATAGAAGAAAAATGGTAAAGAAAAAAAAATCAATGAAAAACGTATTTTCTATCATAATAATAATAATAATAATAATAATAATAATAATAAGAAGAAGAAGAAGAAGAAGAAGAAGAAGAAGAAGAAGAAGAAGTCGTCAAAATCGTAAAAGACAAAGAACAAAAATGAGTGGAGGAAAAAAAAGTAAGAATAATATTCATAAAACTAATAACGATGATCAATAAGCAATCAGAACACAAAGAAAACCGGTTACGACAAAGCAAAAACATATAAACGCAGAGAGAGAGAGAGAGGGGGGGAGGGGGGTGTAAGGACAGTAGAACATTCACAAACGAATAAAGAAAATAAAAACTCAGCTTTCGTCTCCTGAGTATACAGCCGACAGTAATCTTCCCGCCAAGTCCAAACATGTCTACTCACTCATCTAGCCAACCGGATATTTTCAGAAGAGCAGGCTCATTCTTTCAGATGTAAACATATTCATTCTACAGAAATAATTTAGAAACTAATCACAACTTTAACGTTAGAGATTCCCTAAATATACATGAAATAAGAAAGATTGTTCAATCTAGCGTTATTTCTAATTACAATACTATTAAACAAACACCCGTTTTTTTCAACCTATCTGCTTATTTAGTCAAATAAGTGCAAAAGAGTTACAAGAACCCCTATCTAAATGAGTTAGTTTTAATTAAGTATTTTTAATTCAAACTTACTTTTAATGTTTTCCATTAATACTTCTGCACATAATTCTTCCTAAATTACAAACAGCTACACACTAAAGAAGAATAAAAGATAAACGAATAGAAGAACCATAAAATAAAGAATTAGACTGAGGAAAGGAGTAAAAATGATTTTTTTTAGCAAATGTGTAAGACTTTAGAATAAATTTGCAACATTAATTAGGTTACAACGTTTTAAAACACAACGCTTGTAATGGTTCTCGAATGCTAAAAGTTTTCGTTTTTTCGTTTTATTTTAAAAAGGAATATTCGGAAGAAATATTAACATTACCCTAATGATAGTTTCATATAAAAACCGAAACGTTCAAACAATTCAACAATAAATAAAAACATCCTCTGAGTACCTTATCTTTTTCATATATATATATATATATATATATATATATATATATATATATATATATATATATATACACAAACACACACACATATATATATATATATATATATTGCCTTTATAAGATTATTATTTCGAATAGTATGCACTTATTTATTATCCCAGTAAATGAAGATTTGAAATCTATAATAGATGATTCTGAGATATTTTAGCGCTTGTTCAGTCGTCTAGAGCTGTAGAATACACCGACTGCACCTCTGCAGAGGGGTAAGACTCTACCAAGAACTGTCCTGGATATGACTCTTAACAATCTGGGGTGGTGAGGATCCACTAATTCTCAAGCTTTGGGGAATATGGAGTATCCTTTCATTACCATCGCTACCAGGTCGACTCGGGCCCATAGTGATGGCACCCGATAGCTTCTTATCTATGGGCCAAAAAGAAATAAATGTGTACTTATATTAAACTGAATTTTTTCAAATAGAACAGTTTTTGACCTTGAAGCTTCGTACTTATGCTAAAGTGACCTCTTTGAAATAGAACTGTTTTAACCTTTTTACTGTGAGCAATTAAAAGACTACACATACTAAGCAGAACAGTTTGAAACAGAATTGTTTTGGACATTTAAACTGAATTGTTTGAAATAGAACTGCTTATATGTATAACAATGGATTTGACATTAATAACCTATTATGGTTGATGTGCCTTAAAACCAAACCAGGCCGAATATTTTTGTACATCTTTGGGAATGCCTTTATTGGAAAGCAGAGCTCATATTATGCAGACAATCTGAGGAAAATTCCAAGATGTTGATAGGATAGTGAATCGGTAGAAACTGTTTGAACGGTATTAAAGGTGCTCATATATAGAAGTGTCAACATAATTTTGAATTACCCTATATATATATATATATATAGTCAATCCACAGACAGATCTGTTTCGTTCTATCAGAACTCATCAGTGTGGCTAGACATTAGCTTCCCGTAGCTGGGATCGAAACCCGGTTGACTTAAACGCCAAGCCAAGCTTCTAACCATTCAGCCACGAGGAGCCATTAGCTGCGAAGTAAATTTTAAACGGTTATGAATCACAATTACTATTGTTTACATACATCCGTTCAACGGCTACCGAGACCTCAATTCATATATGAAGAGGCTAGCAATGAACGCTAATTGCAACACGATTACTTCTTCGCCAGAGAACTCAACCATACGGGGGTAGGGAGTATATATATATATTGATAACAAGCAATCCAAGTAGAAGTGGGGGTGTCCTCGTGGTGTAATGGTTAAAGCGATGGACTGCGAAATCGTAGTAAGCGAGTTCGCACTCCAGTCGCGCTATTACGTTCGGGCAAATACCCTTGGGAAAGGTATAAACCCCCTTATCCTCCCAGCTATGAGTTGAATAGTACCACTACTGTTCTTCTAGGAATGGATTTGGCATTAAATAACCTACAAAGGTTGATATGCCATTAAACAAAGAAACCAAACCAAACCAAGTGGAAGGAGAGATTTAATGAGAGTAAAGTCGTCATTATAGCGTTTCGGTTCTAATGAACAATCATCAGGACCATGAGGGTGATATTAGCGATGTTAAGTCAACGATGGGTGTTTAAAAATGCAAAATAAAAAAAAAAACATAGGGGAAAATTTGTATAACAAGAAAATGTTGGCCGTTTAATTAGTAAGTCAGCGTTTGTTGTTTTAGAATTTTATTGTATAGAATTTATGTTACGTTTGTTTATTGAGAAAGAGTTCGAGTCAAAAGGAAGAAAAAGAAAAACAAAAAGAAAAATAGAAAGCATAGAAATTACGATATATGTGGAAAATATTAACTAAAGATGGAATATATTGTAGCTATTTAATGTATATATATATATATATATATATATATATATATATGTATGTATATTTAGGCAGCATTTCTTCGTTAATGCAAATTTCATTAAACATAATAGACATTTTATGCCTACATATTTTCTTCTGGATCCGTTCGAATTCCCATATTACTTTTATCGTATTCGGGGGGAATTGATTTAGGAATTGACCATAGTTGTATGTATCCCTAGTACTTTCTGCCCGACTTTGGGCCATCATCAGGGGAGAATCTATTATAAAAGTGATGTAACTTTTGTTTTAGCAAATTACTACTGTGTAAGGACGTCTTTGCCGTTGAAGATTATGGCGTTTGCTTTTAAATGTAATTCTGTATATATATATATATATATATATATATATATATGTATGTTTGTGTGTGTGTGTGTTTGTGTGTGTGTGTGTGTGTGTGTGTGTGTGTGTGTGTGTGTGTGTGTGTGTGTGTGTGTGTGTGTGAACCAAACGTTTTCATGTCATTGCACGAATAGTCATTAAACTCAGCATCATTACAGGAATTTCTTTTAAGAATTAAAACCTAATTCATCGTCAGATTCAGAATAACGGAAGTACAAATCGAAGAAATTATATTCCGCCATCTTGCTATGCTGTTGAAATATACGTTTTGCACTCATTCTAAATTTAGCAATACATCTCACAACATAGTGATGTAACACTATACAATCCTATGTTATTCAGTTATCGCAACCTCTTTCTACTGGCTTGTAACGGTAATATGTATGTACTAAGTCATATGCAATGAGAATAATTCCGTTAAGTACCCCACTATCAAAAAATAAGTTATCTCAGTTCCCGTATCTCAAACGGATATGCATGATACCGAGTATTATCCGTCCCTTCGCAAAAAGGTTTAACATTGATTTTGCAAAGAAACAGGATATCTTAAAGAATCCTGATAATTTTTGATACTGTGAAATAATCACAGATTCAGTTTGTTTGGTTTGTTTTTATGGCATATCAACCTTTATCGGTTATCTTATGCCAAATCCATTTTTATACGTATAAACAGTTATATTTAAAACAATTCACTTTATCATTAGTACACAGTTTAAATGTTAAAATAGTTCTATTTCAGGCTATTCATTTTAGTCAACAAAGTTAAATGTTTCTAATTATTACTATGTATAACTAACTATTCAATTAAACATCAGTTATTTATTTACACACTGTTGAATAAAAAAAAGGTTTTATTTAATTTTAGCATAAAGAGACGGTTTAGTTCTATTTTGCCCATAGATAGGACCCTATCAGGTGCTACTACTACAGGCTAGTGTGGATCTGGGAGCGATGCTAATAAAGTGGTACTTTACATTCTCCAAAGCTCCTACATGACAGGAACTCTACCATCAGATTGTTAGGGGTCATATCGAGGACACTCGTTGTGAGAGTCTTACCCCTCGGGAGCGATGCATTTGGTGTATTGTACAGCCTCAGCTGACTGAGCTACACAGATTCACCCAGTTGCCATTGTTTTCTCTATTTTTTTTCCTCTGAATTAAAAAAAAAACAAGACTTCCCTCAAACTGATGTGTGAATAGAGCATCTAAATTATCTTAACTCAGTCGGCTGGGGTATAGAATACACCAACTGCATCTCCGCAGGGGGATAAACCCTTCCCACTACGAATGTCTTGAATATTACACTAAACAATCTGATGGTGAGTCTCCAACTCTTGAGTTTTGGGGAATGTGGAGTACCCCTTCATTGCCAATGCTCCTTGATCCACTCTGGCTCAGAGTGGTAGCTTTATCTATAGGTCAAATATATTTGACATTTAGACTGTGTGCAAACAAATGACTTATGCTAAGCTTAATTGATAGAAATGGAACTGTTTATCATTTAAACTGTGTGTAAACAAATAATTGATATTTGATCGAATTGTTTGTGATACATATCAATATTTGGAACCATTTAACTGTGTGCAAAAGAATGAAGTTAGGTTCGTTTAAAACGTTATCAACAAGATATTTTTACAAATCATATATATTTAACATATATGTATTAGAAAATTTGACATTAAATAACCTACAATATTTGATATGCCATAAAACCCAACTAAACCTAAATTATCTTCCGTGAGTAATATTGGACTATATAATCGCTTCTTTAGAAAATCAAACCGTCCCTCCAATATAAACAGTTTTCCAATCTTTACAGGGAATAGGATGTCCCCGAAGCGTAGTAGGGGGTGTCCTCGTGGTGTAATGGTTAAAGCGATGGACTGCGGAATCGTAGTAAGCGAGTTCGTACTCCAATCACGCTATTATGTTCACTTTCGGGCAAATACCCTTGGGAAATGTATGAACCCCCTCATCCCTCAGCTATGAGTTAAATAGTACCACTACTGTTCTTCTAGGAGAATGGCTTTGGCATTAAATAACCTAAAAAGAGTTGATATGCCATTAAACAAAGAAACCTAAACCGAAGCCTAGTGATAACGTGCTGGACTGCGATATCGCGTTAGGTTTACTGGGGAAAACATAATTACTTGCTTCTGATGACATTTCTTGTCTCTGTGAATTGGGTTTTCATAGTACTTTTAATGATTTGAATGTCTTTTAGTTTTCAAAACTTTTATCAGTTCTGCTCGTAGCAACTATAATTAGACATCTGTTAACGTAAGTTAGTATAATTTAGCATTTGTTAATATAAGTTAGTATAATTAGCATCTGTTAATATAGTAAGTTAAGTTAGCGACCTTAATTGAGGGCGACTCGAAGGCTCCCTTTTCCTTAGCTACTACCCCACTTTATACTCGATCGATACCTTATAATATTGAGTGTTAAGCAAAGCAGCATCCAGTACCATTTTTTATGTCTTTAGTATGACTCAACCTGGGATTTAACGCGGTGTCACGAGCTATTGGTAAACACCCTACTCACTCGTCCAATTGGCCGGTATATCTGTTGATATAAATTTGTATAATTAGGCATCTGTTATTCTAAGTTAGTATAATTTGGCATCAGTTTATATAATTTATTGCACAATCAGCTGGAGCTGTAGAATACACCGACTGCAGCTCTGCAGAGGGGTAGATCCCCCCCCCCCAAACGAGTGTCATGGATATGACACTAAACAATCTGATGGTGAGGTTCTAGTAATGCTGGAGCTTTGGGGAATGCGGAGTATCTCTCAATTACGATCGCTCCCAGGTCTACTATGGCCCGAAATGGTAGCACCTAATAGGGTCCTATCTATAGGTCAAACAGAACTAAACTCCGTACTTACGCCAAACCGAATTGTTTGAAATAGAAATGTTTTGACATTTAACAGTGTGTAAACAAAATCCATCTTGATACCAAACTGAATTATTTGAATTAGAACTGTTTGACTAAACTGAATCGCTTGAAATAGAAATATTTTTGACAATTAAACTGTGTACTCATGCTAAACTGAATTGTTTGAAATTGAACGGATTATTTGTATAAAAATGGATTCGGCATTAATTACCCTACAAAGGTTGATATGCCATAAAACCAAAACAACCAACTAACCAACCTAATATAAGTTAGAATAATTAGGCATCTGTTAATATAAGTTAGTATAATTAGGCATCTGTTTATAAAAGTTAGGTTAATTAGACATCTGTTAATATAAGTATGATTAGGCATCTGTTATTAATAATATAGTTATGTATCTGTTTTCGAAAATTAGTATAATTTTTACATGTTAATAAAAGTTAATATCATTAGGCATCAGTAAATATAAATTAATATAATTAGGTATCTTTTAATATGTTAGTAAAATTAGGTGTATATTGATATAAGTTAGTATAGTTTATAGTCTAGTTATGTATTTGTCAATCTGACCTCTGTAAAATCTTCTTTTTTCTTAACAGTGTTTATTCTTTTTTTTTTTTTTTTGTAAGCTTGGATTTTATTACTTCCTTTCTGCGTTGTCTATTAAAGAAACCGGATATCAAAATAAACGGTATATTAACCGGATTTTATTTAATAGGTCTTAGAATATGTATCCCCTAATATTTAGATGATGAAATTCCTTTCAATTTTTGAGCGATTATATATATATATATATATATATATATATATATATATATATATATGAGTGTGTGTCTATGCGTGTCCTGAGTCCAAGGTCTCTTATGTTACACGTGATAAACACTCCTATTCAAAAAAAATTATTCTTCG
>OY757925.1:63344171-63424171 GCA_963585895.1 Sepioteuthis lessoniana | reverse complement strand
CACACTGTTAAATGATTTTCAGTATCTCACACAATTAAATACTTTCAAGTAACAAATAATAATAATTTTTTTGTCCGCTATAACTTCAAATATCTATTCTTAAAAAATAATTTGCACCCTATTATATGGTTTCATGTATTCCTATCTAATACTAATAATTTTTAACAGCTTCTAGACTCTGCCGATAGGGTGGACTGTCTGCTTTTGAATTAAAATGTTTACTTTTGAAGAAGTTGTGATACTGGACGTGTTTTCGTCTTTAAAAAATCGTTGATACGAAGAATAAACATGGTGGAAAAATTATAGATAAAATTTAGGATAACAAAATGAATGAGAAGCGTCGAAGTTTGTTTAGAGAAGAATTATTTTTATTGTAATTTTTTCTTTTTTTTTTTTTAGAGAGTAGAACAAAAGATTTTAGCAGTGAGAACAGTGAAGCAGAAAAAAAAAAAACTGAGACAAATATGAGAATACAAAAAATGGTGACGGAAAAGATCAGAAAATCAAAGGCAAATAAAAGAGAAAAAGAAAAAGAAAAACTAAGCAAAAAGAAGATATCTTCGAACGAATTGAGCACTCTGGTATCCGGTAAGGTATAAATGTAAGCAAAAAAAAGCTACTACTTAATGCTTTATAATTCACGAGCCGACGTGGTTCGCTTGTTGGCTGAGTGGTACGATACTAAGTTATAACGTAAAGTTTGACGGGTTTCGATCCCAGCTTCAAGTGTCCTGCGTGTGTAGCCACACTGAAGAGTTGTGATACAACGAAACAGTCTGTCTGTAGATGACTATACATATATAGTCCCACTATGTTTACTGTAATGGAGACATCAACAAATGAATTGCAGCTATCCATTCTGGAAGTATTTTTATGAAAAAATTACAAACTGTAATCATGTATCCAAAAGTAATCCTATTCCCCTTTGCTTTTTATTAACCTTCTCTGATCATCCGAAAAAATGTCATTGACTGGATCCAACTCTACTGGCTTAAAGCAATATTTTTTCAATATGTTTTTCTTCACTCCTCCCGGATTTTCCTTTGTTTACAACCCCATTCTTACTTACTCTAGTATAAAATCGATCAGGGGTGTCCCTGTGGAGTAATGGTTAAAGCGATGGACTCCGGAATCGTAGTAAGTGAGTTCGAACTCCAGTCGCGCTATTACGTTCACTTTCGGACAAATACCCTTGGAAAGGTATGAACCCTCCAAGCTATGGGTTAAATAGTACCAATAGTCTTCTTATAGAAGGATGGCTTTGGCAAAAGGTTGATAGGCCATTAAAACAAAGAAACCGAAAATCGGCTGTTGCTGACAATTTTCTGAAGAGAAGTACCCGAAATAACGAGTCTCCTTTTTAAAGATTTTAATTCGATTTTTTTGTTCAAATTTTAAAACGTTCTTAATACCATGCACTCGCTTTTAAAGGTAATATCTAAATTCTGTACGTACCACAAGATCTTCATATATATATATATATATATATATATATATATTACATCGACGCTGTCTAAGCGTACAAAGAAAAAGGTAGATGGGAATTACGCAAGATTGCTACGAGTCATATTGAACAAACAACATCCCACAAAGCAGTGGCTGTACGGCCACCTTCCTCCCATCTGTAAAACTATCCAAATAAGACGGACAAGACATGTTGGACACTGCTGGAGAAGTAAGAACGAACTCATAAGTGACGTTCTCCTATGGACCCCCTCATGTGCAAGTAGTGGACGACTGAATAGAACTTATTTACAACAGCTCTGTACAGACACAGGATGTAGTCTGGATGACCTGTCAGAAGCGATGGATGATAGAGACGAATGGCGACAGAGGTTCAGGGAAATCCGTGCTCGCAGCACGACATGATGATTATTATTTCCACGGTTATTCCAGAGAAATAGAG
The DNA here is from genome assembly GCA_963585895.1 of Sepioteuthis lessoniana. Taxonomy (NCBI): domain Eukaryota; kingdom Metazoa; phylum Mollusca; class Cephalopoda; order Myopsida; family Loliginidae; genus Sepioteuthis; species Sepioteuthis lessoniana. The sequence continues at coordinate 63,422,265 of OY757925.1, read as the reverse complement.
ACTAAGAGCGAGTCTGACTCTGAAAAAACGTAGGTACCACCAATCTCAGAATCCAAACGGAACTGACGAATGTTGGTTGAAGAATGAACAGTCTCAATAGATTTCTTCTTAATTCTACAACAACATACACACGCTTACGCTCATATCATCATCATCATCATCATGTCGTGCCGCTAGCACGGATATCCCTGACCCTCTCTCGCCTCTTCTCCCTATCGTTCAAAGCCTCTGGCAGGTCTTCAGGGCTACATCCCATATCCTCACATAGCTGCTGTATGTATATTCGAGCTGGTCGTCTTGCTTTTGCTTGGCCATATGTGGGGGTCCATAGGAGTAGATCACTTATGAGCTCGTCCCTGCTTCTCCAGTAGTGTCCTGCATGTCTGGTTCGTCAAGCTTGGATAGTTTTATGATGGGAAGCAGGTGGCCGTATAGTTGGTGCCTTGTGGGGTGTTGACGTCAGGACTTGTTCAATATTGCTCGCAACATTATGTTATTGCCGTCTAGCTTCTTCTCCATCCGTTTTGTTAGAGTCCAAGTAGTGCATCCAGACAGCAGTATCGACACGACCGCTGCCTGGAAGAAACTGCGTTTCTTTTTATCGGTCAGGTTTGATTTCCATATGATCGATAGCTTATCGATAGCTGTCCATGCCTTCGTTAGCCGTGTGTCGATATCTTTTTCGGTTGATGAGACACTGCTTCCTAGGTAGGTGAATTTGTCTACCAGTTTCAGAGAGGTTCTGTCAAGTGTGGAAATGTCGCCTGTTTGATTATAGCACATATATTCAGTTTTGTGTGCATTGACAACGAGGCCAATGCCTGCGGCGGCTCGTTCCAAACTATGCTGTAGTGTTTCGGCTTGGTAGGGTGTATAAAAAACCAAAAGAAGTCGAGAATATACGTGGAAAAAAGTCGGCTCAATAGTGATCTCTGGTATTTCACAGGTGTCTCCGACATTTTTCTTGTGCTTTATTTTCATATTAGTTTTTTCTAAATGCTAATATTACAATACGTATCTTTATATAAGGAATGCTAATGCTCGTCGTCGTAGGGAACGGAATCGGCAACCCGAGTTCAAATCCTGGTTTCTGCAGTTTTTGTTTCTATTTATTTCCCACCCAAGGAAAGGCATGATCCTTCTGTTTTTTCCAGCTACGGGTAAATAGTAGGTCATACTGAACTTTTATCCTTGGTGAGACAACCAGTCAAGAAGAAAGGAAACTCCTAATTAAAAGCTGTATGACTTTGCTAAAAATTGACCTGGCATCAAATACAGTCCAAGGCAGAGGGGTTGGGCAGATACAAAACTATAGCAACAACCCTATACATCATCATTGATACACGAGTTCTAACTGTCTAGTTACTGTGAGAAAATTACTGACAGAACAGAGTTCTAATCCTTGACAAAGTTGTTGTGTTATCACTTCACGTTCATACCTTTCAGAGGTAACATTGAACATTTCCTAAAAGTTGTATTTAACCCAAAATTGGAAGCCTAACAGGTACTCACGTACTACCTATATATAAGTGTATCTGGCTATAAATGCACACACACACATACACACACACACTACCCGTCAAAAGTATTTGGTTATCCTCCAACATTTTATTTCTCATCTTAAAAGTATTATTTTTAATGAACCAAGTTAAACACCACAATGGTCTTATTTATCATACTAAATACAAGACTTCTTGAGCTTGGACGAGGCTGCTTGCATTTTGCATAGCGCTGATAGCCTTGCAAAAGGTATTAATCTAACTAGGCTATATCCGGTTATGGGTAAACAGTAGCACAGACTGAATCCTTTAACCTTGGCATGGCAACCAGTCTAGGAGAAAGAAAACTCTAAATACCTGTTAAACGCAGCTTGAGTTGCATCCTGTTAGTGCGGAGGGATTTGTTGTTACCCAGGTGGCCCAAATTCCAGTCAGAAAATTCCCATTTTAACATTGCTCTAAACGAACAGTAATCCAGCTAGTCAGACAAATCAAGAACAGATTACATCATTTTACATTTTCAGACCGGAGAGAAAATGAGCGAGGGAAAATCAGTGTTTTTAGAATTCAACATATATGTTTTTAGTTTTGAGAACTGTTTGTTTTAGACAGAAGTTCGTATTCACAAAAAAAAAATACAAGATTAAACTCGTTTGCCTGTGTGTTCATTTTTTCAAAGAATGTGTAGTATCTTTTTATTTTTACTTTAGAAAGAATTTCCGATTACTTCATGAAAAAGATCTTGATATTCTCAGGTTAGTTGTTCCTTTTTAAAATAAAATCCAATAAATCAACTCTATTGTCTGTTGCGTGTAAGGAAAAAGATACTTACGAAGAGTTGGACTTGTCAAGTTCAGATTTGTTATCCTCGGGTCATTGTTACTTTCCTCAAATGATGTTTGAAGTGGTTTGCCAACAGAAAAAATTAAAACACGAACATTAGATCTTGAGTGCGGGAAAGAAAGAAATATTGATTTTTTTCTATCACATATCGTTTACATTAAAGGTTTTCAAACGAAAACGAGGCTAAAAGAGCTCTCCACATTTAAGGGCAGATAATTGCGTCATCTTCTCTTTTTTTTATTTCATTTTTAATCCTTTCTGTTTATTTCCTTTTATTTTGTTTTATATATAGATCTATATATTTCTTTTTTATTACAATTCCGTGCAAATCGTAAGATAATTTATACTGTTAATATTTGGCAAACATAATTCCCGCTCTTCTGATTTCTCTGTCATGGCATCGCACCGACTTTAAGAGACAAGCACACATAGACATGTAAACTAAGTAGAAAAGCCAGGAGACGCATGGAAGCTGCTGGGTAGACGTCGGGTGGTAGCTGAGAAACACGAGAAACTTTGACAAAAGAGCATGAGACGACAGAAGCAAACGAAGATGGCCTGATGTAAATAGAATGGCGCGGAATATTTCGTAGGCGAGTGGATCTCTGGCAAAAAAAAAAAAATAATGATGTTGAAGGCAAATACAATTCAGTCGTGTGTACAAGAAATATTAACTGGGTTATAGAAAACAAAATACGACGCTTGAAGTTGACTTAAATATTCATCTCTCTCTCTCTCTCTCTCTCTCTCTCTCTCTCACTCACTGATCGCCAGGAGCAATTATTCAATCGGCTCACAGCTTTGTTTTGATTTTATTTGCTCGATTATTTTATGCATGACATGAAAAATATTACACCTACGTCTGAGCAAAAAATAAGGGCGTTGTGCTATACTCAATTACAATTGATCGATTTTATCCTTGTGTCAACGCGTCTAGGGTTATTTTATGCCTAAAAAACACTCTAAGTAGAATGAGTGTGATTGCCTAACCAGGCAATCACACTCATTCTACTTAGAGTGTTTTTTATAGCACATGGTCTTATCGAATACGATATTTCTTCAGAGATTTTTCAACACTGTTTCAGTTTCTTTGTTTTTAATGGCATATCAAACTTCATTGGTTATTCAATGCCAAAGCTTTCATTATAGAACAACATTTGTGATACAATTAAACTTGTAGCTTGGGTATTAGATGGTAGGGTTTTATACACGCAGTTGAATGATGTCTCATCATCATCATGTCACGCCGCCAGCACGAATCTCCCTGACCCTCTCTTGCCGCCCGTCTCTATCGTCCATTACTCCCGGGAGGTCTTCAAAGCTATATCTCGTTTCGGCCCAGAGCTGTTTTATATAGATTCTAGCTGGTCGTCCGGCCTTTGCTCGTCCATGTGAAGGGGTCCACTGGAGTATGTCGCGTATGAGTTCGTCTTTACTTCTCCAGCAGTGTCTCGCATGTTTGGTTCGTCAAACTTTGATAGTTTTCGTGATGGGTGGTAGGTGGCCGTACAGCTGCTGCTTTGTGGAGTTCAGCCTCCAGGACTTGTTCAATATTTCTCGATACATTCTTGTGCAATTGCCGTCAAGCTTTTTTCCCATGCGTTTAGTAAGCGTCCCTGAAGTGCATCCATATAGCAGTATCGAAAAGACTGCTGCTTGGAAAAAAACTGCGTTTCATTTTATCGGTCAGTTCTGACTTCCATATGGCCAATAGCCTATTGATAGCCTCCATACCTTTGCTAGTCGCGTGTTGATGTCTGTCTCGGTTGATGAGAGACTGCTTCCTAGATAGGTGAACTTGTTCACTAGTTTCAGAGAACTGCCATTAAGTGTGGAGATGTCACCTCGCACATGTATTCCGCCTTGTCTGCGTTGGTAAGGATGCCTATGCCAACAGCTGCTCGTTCCAGACTATGTAGCAGGGTTACGTGCTTAGAACGTCTATTGATGAAATGAAAGATATCGGTTTCAAGCTGGCAAAGCAAAGAAGCAGAAGATACCCCGCACAAACAATTACGAACAGGGACAACGCCGATGATATAGCGCTTCTGGCAAATACACGCCGAAACCCTGCTACATAGTCTGGAATGAATAGCTGCTGGCATAGGCCTCCATATAACGCAGACAAAAAAGAATACACATGAATGATGCCTAATGCAAAAAATTCTTCTCAGTCAGCTGGGATAGTAGAATACACCAACTGCTTCTCTGCGGAGGGTTAACCCCCTCAAACGTATGTCCAGTATATGACACTAGACAATCTGATGATGAGGTTCCAGTAATACTGGAGCTTTGGGGAATGCGGAGTACCTTTTTATTGCCATCGTTCCTTAGGTCTACTCTGGCCCGAAGTGGTAGCAGCTGATAGAATCCTCTCAATGTCAAATATGTCAAATAGAACTAGATTGTTTACTCATGCTAAACTGCATTGTTTGAAATAGAACTGATTGACATTTAACTGAACTGTTTTGACATTTTTTGTAAATAAAAACTATACTGATACCAAACTGAATTGTTTAAAATTCAATTTGGCATTAAATGACCCGTAAAAGGTTGATACGCCATAAAACAAAACAACCAAACCAAACCAATAATTTTCACGCAGTTGCACGGTTTCAAGTATTTCTATCTAATATTGATAATTTATACTCAGTTATAAGATTTCAAGGTTTTTTGGCTCGTTTTGTTTTATGGCATATAAACCTTTGTATGTTAATTAATGCCAAATCCTCTTTGTATATATATATATGTATTAAATTTATATGGTTTGTAAGCGAATTGTCTATTGGGGTCAGTTTGTAAACGAGCCAGAATTCATTTATTAGCATACTGTTAAAGGTTTCAGATATAGCTATCTAACTCTAATAGTTTAATTTACACGCAGTTGAATGGTTTTGAGTATTGCTATCAACCAATAATAGTTTTATTTGCCCACAGTTGAATGGTTTGCAGTACTGGTATCTAATACTACTGATGCTATATACCCTTGTTTATTTCTTGTTTGATTGTGTTTCATGGCATATCAACCGTTTTACGTTATTCTATGCCAAATCCTGTTTATATATATATAAATATATATCATCATCATCATCATCATGTCGTGCCGCTAGCACGGATATCCTTGACCCTCTCTCGCCACTTCTGCCTATCGTTCATCGCCTCCGGCTGGTCTTCAGGGCCACATCCTGTATACTCACATAGCTGCTGTATGTATGTTCGTGCTGGTCGTCCTGCTTTTGCCGCGGCCATATGTAGGGGTCCATAGGAGTACATCACTAGTGAGCTCGTCCCTGCTTCTCCAGCAGTGACCTGCATGTCTGGTTCGTCTAGCTTGGATAGTTTTCGTGATGGGAGGCAGGTGGCCGTATAGTTGGTGCCTTGTGTGGTGTTGCCGCCTGGACTTGTTCAATATTGCTCGCAACATTCTTGTATAATTGCCGTCTAGCTTCTTTTCCAGCCGTTTGGTTAGCGTCCAGGTAGTATATCCAGACAGCAGTATCGAGACGACCGCTGCCTGGAAGAAACTGCGTTTCATTTTATCGGTCAGGTCTGAGTTCCCTATGATCGATAGCCTATCGATAGCTGTCTATAACTTCGTTAGCCGTGTGTCGATGTCCTTTTCTGTTGATGATACGCTGCTTCCTAGGTAGATGAATTTTTCTACTAGTTTAAGAGGGGTTCCATCTAGTGTGGTGATATATATATATATATATATATATATATATATATATATATAAGATTTGAAAACAAATAGTTTGTAGGTAACACAATTTTTAAAAGAGACGAAGCTTATTTGTTTGCACACAGTAAAATGGTTTGATGTATTGCTATTGAACACTAATAATTCTCATTAACTTTATACATTCGTTTGAACACAGTTTAAAGTGTAGAAAATGATTTATATTTTAACCATAGATGCGACCCTAACTGCTACTATCATCTGTGGGAAAGGGAAATTTGAAATAATGCTAATCTTGGTGTAATCCACATTCCCCAAAGCTCAAGGCCTGGAGCCTCACCATTAAATGGTTTTGTGCCAGATCCAGAACACTTGGTGGGGAGATCTTCCCTCTCTGCAGACTTGCAATCTGCGTATTCTACAGCTTCAGCAGACTGGACTGAATATGGTTTCAAGAATAAACATAATACAATTTAGAAAACAATTAGTTTCAAGTTTTGGCTAATGAGTAGAGTGTTCGCTAGTTGCCCGGGAGACCAAGGGTTCAATCCCAGATCGAATCATACCAAAGACTCAAAAATGGTACTTGATGCCGCTTTGTTTAGCACTCTGAACTATAAGGTAAGGATAAAGTGGAGCCATCCAGGAAGTGGAGTAGTGCCCTCTCCTGCACTTTGGTGTAGCACCTATTGAAAAAGGGAACCCTCGGGTCACCCTCGACTAAGGTCACCAACTTTTTACTTCATTATTCTTAATGATAATGATTTGCAGTTATATAGTTTTAAGTATTTTCATCGAATACTAATATATTTTGCAACAGATCTATTTGATCCATAGATGGAATCCTAAAAGGTACGACCATAATCAAAGGGGGCGGGGGCTAGGAGTAATGGCATTGAAGGAATTCGCCATACTCACCATATCTCATGAACCACAGCCTCAACAGATGCAATTTAGTATCATACCAAAGACACCACCATTTTATCTAAGATATGTTGATAAGACTGGGATTTTACATGGTGCGATCAAAAAGTTTCGAGACTGAATCTTTACATTTGTTTATTTTGTAATAATTTGTGCCCAAAAGAGCAAATTATTTTACTCTCAACAAAAATTAAGAAATTAGCTCACTTAGAGAATGCTTACCTTGCTTTTTATTTCCACTGCATTTTAATAGTAAAAATTATTTGACAAAAATTTGTATAGTACAAAACCATTTCCAATGTATTTTTAAGGTAAAAATTATTTGGAATGAATTTTTATAGTAAAAACCATTTCCGATGTATTTTTATATAAAAAATCATTTGCCAAAAATTTCTAAAATAAAAACCATTTCCAATGTATTTTTCAGCAACCTCTGGCAAAAATTATGAAAATAGCACTCTTAAGGGATTTTTACTAAGTTTTTTTTTATTTCGCTGTTAATAAACTGATAATAGATAAGTTGCAAAACATTTTATTTTATTTTATAACTTCATAGATATTCCTTAAACCAGCTAATTCAAATAATTTAAATTCAAGCTATCATGTTTTCTACGCAGCACAGAGGAAAATATTATGGAATAACCCAATTCTTACGAAATAATTCATCATTTGATTTGTATTCCTCAAACAAATGCCTGTAGAAGCCTTGATATCTCAATCGGTTCTAAGTTAAACGACAGTTCTTGTATGAATATCATTACAATATTTATATTCAAATCAATTTCTTTTCATTAATTCATTCGATATTTCAGGAAAGTCACCCTCTTGATTTTTTTCTTGTCATTTTTTTTCTGAAATCATCCAATTTAATCTGAAAATTTCCTACATTATTCCTATTTTTTCTGATTAAACAATTTGTTGCAAAAATATGTTAATTTATTAGCAACAAAAATCCACTTGATTAACAGACGTAATTTTTGAAATGTGTCTTGAGAGTATATTCTCATCTCAAGGAGAAATATTGAAAAAAAAAGTCCACCATAATAAAAGGTTTCATAAATTCACGTAATTGAAAGGTTTTGGTTTGGTTTGGTTTGGTTTGGTTTGGTTTTATGGCATATCAACCATTGTGGGCCATTCAACGCCAAATCCCTTTTTGTACATATATATCAAATAAATGATTTCTAAACACATCTAGTCGATAATATTTTTATACGAGTCTGAACTCATTATTTAACACAGTTAAAGGGTTTTACACACATTCCAATGATCAAACATTTCTATATCCAGCAATTCAGTTTAGCATAAGTACAGTTTTTGTTTACATACAGTTAAATTCAAAAACAGTTATATTTTAAACAATTCAGTTTTGCGTGAAAACACGGGTTGGTTCTCTTTAAAAACAGGTAATTTCAAACAATTCAGTTAAGCGTAATTGCAAATTTTAGTTCTATTTAACCCATAGATAGGACTCTATCAAGTACTACCATTCCGGGTCAGAGTGGCCCTGGTAGCGATGGCTGCTAAGGGGTACTCCGCATTCCCCAAAGCTCAAACATTACTGGAACTTCACCATTAGGATGTATAGTGTCATATCTAGGACACTCGTTGGGAGAGTCGTATCCCTCTGCGGAGATGCATGTAACATATTGGCCCTCGACCGAGCTGTCAATTAAGAGATGCACCTGTGTAAATAACTGGTACATCCGGTCGAAGATATCAGGGTATCACCTTGACATGTGGATGGGTTGAATTCGGTGCAATTACGACGCCCACAAGAAGCAGGTGGATATCAAACAATTATATAATCCGGTGTGACAGACGGTTTCATTTAGTTGGAGTCAGTTGCCGTTGGAGTTCAAGTTGCAGTTCGAGGCAGTGAGAACCAGCTTCCAGCAGAAGGCTTGAACCCTCAGGACCACCGGTTGAGCATCCCAGTAGAATGAGAAAGAAGTACTGCTATAGTCAGAGGAACTTGGGTTCAATATGTTGCAGTCTGTTCCGTCTCCAACTCACCACTCACACATAACCCTTTCGCAACCCTTTCGAGAATAAAGTGTGAAATGTATATTTTTCTAAAGAAGTGTGTTCGTTCGTCATTATTGTTGATTATGTTTCCGCATATATATGTATATGTATGGTTATATCACGGCCATACATGATTATGTTTCCGCATATATATGTATATGTATAGTTATATCACGGCCATACAACATGCAGTCAGTCAACTGATTGGGCCATAATTGAAAGGGAAAAAAAGGAACCCCCAAAAAGAACTATCAATTAAAGAATTCTAAAACTCATACAATAATGCAATACACAATGGGTTTGGTTCCTTCATGGCATATCAACCTTCGTGGGTAATTTAATGCCAAAGCCATCCCTGTAGAACCGTAGTGGATCTCTTTAACCCATAGCTGGGAAATAAAGAACTTCTTACCTTTCCTAGGGGTAGTAGCCTAAAAGTGAACCCTGTAGCGGTGACTGGAGATCCAACTCGATTACTACGATGTCACAGTACAGCACCTTATTCCTTACACCAATCTTCTATGTGTCATGACGAAAGAGAGTGGTTGTTGCCAATCGACTGAGTGTAAACTTTGGTGCAAATATGAAATAAATAAGGTGATTAGAAAGGAAAAACATCCTGGTAGACAATGAATGATATCATCATCATCATCATGTCGTGCCGCTAGCACGGATATCCTTGACCCTCTCACGCTACTTCTGCCTATCGTTCATCGCCTCTGGCAGGTCTTCAGGGTTACATCCCGTATCCTCACATAGCTGCTATATGTATGTTCGAGCTGGTCGTCTTGGTTTTGCTCGGTCATATGTGGGGGTTCATTGGAGTATATCACTTATGAGCTCCTCCCTGCTTCTCCAGCAGTGTCCTGCGTGTCTGGTTCGTCTAACTTGGATAGTTTTTATGATGGTGGCCTTATAGTTGGTGCCTTGTTGGGTGTTGCCGCCAGGACTTGTTCAATATTACTCGCAACATTCTTGTGTAATTGCCGTCTAGCTTCTTCTCCAGTCGTTTTGTTAGCGTCCAAGTAGTGCATCCATACAACAGTATCGACACGACCGCTGCCTGGAAGAAACTGCGTTTCATTTTATCGGTTAGGTCTGATTTCCATATGATCGATAGCTTGAAATCACCAAAGTTACGGAGCGATGAGCCTGTTCAATACTCAAATGGGTGACCACTTAAGCAATAGCAGGTTCTGTAATCAACCTGAAGCCATTGTGCCATATATAAGGAAAGCTTAATAACTAACAACTCATCTTTTGATTGGGCGTGAAGCTGTGTTCATGTCTTTTTAATGACCTCAAAATCTTTAAATCTGATGATGAATTTTCAGTTTAGAGAAGAATAAAAATGAAACATCTGCACTTGCACAATCCTGTGTTTTGCTAAAACTGTTTGCAAAAGAATATCGCGACTGTTGATGAAACAAAAAAGTATTGAGAATTGGCACTAACTCGTCTATACAAAATGTTGACATCTAAACAACAGTCTAGACAAGATCAAATTTATCATGTCTATTCATCAACTGGGATCACATCTTCATTCAAATTTTAAAGTTTAAATTTTAGAAAATTTAAAGCATTAGTCTGAATATGTTTAACCGTATATCGTATTAAACCAAAACAATTCTGTAAAATACATTTTTAGTAAATTTCAACATGTTAAGCCAAATGACGTCATCCTTAGATTTTAATTATAATAGTATTTTTAGAAAAAGAAGTAAAAATCGGTTCAATTTTTGCTATTATCAAAGATTTACTGAGAGAGGAACAATGTTCAGATTGCTAAAGAGTTGAAAATTCTGGATCATGTTGACGGTGATACCAGTTGAAAGTGGAACTCTTAGAAATTCTCCTAGAAACGGGAAAGAAAACCGAAGGAACTGGAAATCCGAGGAAGAACTTGGGGTCATTAAGATTACTGTCAAAATCGGCGCGAATATTAAGAAAAATCCTAGAGACTTAAGGTATTTGTTGTAACTTGCATTTTAGTGAAAACCATCGGTTTTGTGGTGACAATTGTTGTGAAAAACTCGCAAAATAATTAAACTATTGCAAATGCAGTATAAGACAATGCATAACTGGGAATTGTGCAAGAAATTGAAATTTGAACATATGAAAAAATGGTATATAAACAAACCAGAATCTGTCCTGGAGAATGAGGTACATAAAATTCTGTAGAATTTTGAGACACAAACGGATCACATAATCTCGACCAGGATACCAAACATAGTGACAATGAACATAATAGCACGACTTGAGTTCGAACTCGCAAACTAAGATGTCGCGGTGCTGCACGTTAGCCAATACGTCACAGAGAAAAAGTGAACTTGCCCGTCCCAGTGGACCACAGAGTGAAAATCAAAGAAAGCTAAAAGAGAGACACATATTTGGACCTTGCAAGTGAAGTGATACCAATCATAATTGGGGCGCTTGCAACAGTCCCCAAAATCTTGGAATGAAGGCTAGAATAGTTGGAAATCTGAGAACGAGCCGAGAACATCCAGACGACAGCATTGTTAAGCTCGGCCAGAATACTGAGAAGAGTCCTGGAGGCCTGTGAAGACTTGCTATCACTTTAACTCCAATGAAAAACCATCAGCTAATGCTTATGTGAAAAATTTGCAAGGAGTAAAATAACTATAATCAGCTAGAATACTTAGAAGTCCTTGTCAATGTAGACATGACATCACCTCAGGCTTCTATGACAAACTATCAGTTAAAACTGACGGGAATATTGCACACCTTAAAAGAATTTCGTTTATGATACTTTTAAAAAGTCTCTTACTGATATGTAAACGCAAACTACAGTAGTTATTTGTTTGGGTTTAATGGCATATCAACCTTTTTGCACAAATAAAAATTTCTATTTCAAACAATTCAGTTTAGCATACGTACACAGTTAAATTGTCAAAAAAATTTCTATTTCAAGCTATTCAGTTCAGTATAAGTATAGTTTTTGTTTACACAGAGTTAAATGTCAAAACTATTCTATTTCAAACAATTAATTTTAGCATAAGTACTAAGTTTACTTCTATTTGTCCTATAGATTGGATGCTATCAGGTGCTACCATGCTAGGCACGTACACCTGGGAGCGATGGCGATGAAGGGCTACTCCGCATTCCCTAAAGCTCCAACATTACTGGAACCTCACCATCAGATTGTTTAGTGTCATATCAAGGACACTCGTTAGAAGAGGGGTCTTACCCCTCTGCAGAGAAGCAGTCGGTGTATTCTACAGCCCCAGCCCACTGGGCAATAGAGTAGGTGCTCCGTGAATCTAACCTCGTCATCTATACGGCTCCATCTGTAAAATATAAATAGATATATGATTCTTTGTTTCTGGTACCATGTAATCTAATAAAACCCGTCGCATGCTATTTGCAAGAGAGATGTGCAACGGCAAGTTAACCTGATTGCCCTGATGGGCAGTGACACGGCATGGCTCTTTCACAGACGACCAAACAGGTTATGGCAAACATCCAACAGTATTCCTAAAGAAATCCGTTATGATGTATTCGTTTGCTAGTTTATCGTTAAAGCCGTTAATAGTGCGCCTGGTTGCTAATGGGCACTCGGTGACTGATGTCCTTGTGTTAAATTTAGTAAATAGCCTTAATCTTTTATTTCCAGCCATTCTCTTTTAAAAGGATTTTTTCTTCTTTAGAGTATTAGACAATTCCTGTGTAGAGCATCAGAATATTTTTTTTATCAAAAGACAAGGCTGTTTATTCGTCGACTTATGTTGTCAATTTATATATTTTCCCTGGAAAGAACAACTGACTCTTCTTTTTACATTATATTTTATCTCTTAACAAACTTGTCATTTCGCAGTTGGCGCATATTTATGATGGACTCACCTGTCACTCTTGAGTTATTTGACCCCCAGAAGTCCAGTTAAAGATATCAATATTTGGACTACATTCTCAGATAATTTGTTTGTCAGACCAGCTACATTTTTTAGATAAAGTAATAACAGAAGAATGGTGCGCCTATGTGCCACAGATTATTCCGAAAAATATTCTTATTACTTCTTGAATCTAAAAGCTTTTCCTCCTCCTGGACTGGTTGCCGTTCACAGGCTTGAGAGCCCCGTTTGCCCGGTTATTTTATGCACTGCATCTCTCTCCCTCCCCCTCTCTCCCTCCCTCTCTCTCTCTCTCTCTCTCTCTCTTGCTCTCTTTCTACTTTACATATATATATATACAGAGAGAGAGAGAGTGAGAGAGAAAATTGGCGACCGTAGTCAATGGTGACCCGAAGGCTCCCTTTTCATTATTTACTACACTGAGGTGTAATAGAGGGCGCTACTTCATTCCTCTGGATTGCTCCACTTTACCATTTATGCGTACCTCATAATGCTGAGCATTAATCAAGGAGGCATCAAGTAAGATTTTTTAGTCTTTGGTATGAACTGAAATCAGATTGAACCATTGGCGAAATGAGCCATTGGCGAACACCCTACCCACTAAGATACGTAAAGCTGATCTCGTAAAAGAATCTTGTATTTCACACAGAGCTTTAAGGAGTGTTAGTCAATTTATATCTATTGTAATAAATACCAAAATATCATCAGCAGATATTTACTTTTGGAAATCTGTACTTCCAGGAGGCAAAATTCAGTTCTCTTTCTGCTACATTTTTACGTTCAAAGACAATATATAAACAAAAATGAAAAGGGATGGACTCGTGGATGTTTAACAAAACGATTAGATTCATTCGCCACTGACAAGAGAGATGCGACAGATAACCAGGAAGACTACCGTATTATCTTTGTGGGCACCAGTCAAATGTCCGTCTACCATGTGTCAAATCAGACCTGGCTTTCTCTCTCTCTCTCTCTCTCTCTCTCTCTCTCTCTCTCTCTCTCTCTCTCTCTCTCTCTCTTGTCTCCATTCTTTCTTCCGGTACCCACAAAGCCAACAACTCACTACTCGCAGGAAGCAACTCTCTTTCTATCCCTCACGTGGGAACAACTTTGATATCAATCGTTTGGTCTGGTCCCCAAAACTTTCAACTTTTAGATATGAGATTTCTTGGCGAAATACTGACTGAATTTGGGACTAAAGTCAGAACAATGCTGAACGACGAAAACATGGCGCAGCTGCTGATTCAGTTAAAAATAAAATCAGCAAATATGCAAACTATCCTTTGATAATTTTGGCTTGCAATAGTTATATGTACATATACATATATATACACATACACACACACACACACACACACATATATATATATATATATATATATATTCATCATACAACGTGTGAAACACGTGCGATACCCTGCCCTCATCAGTCGCCAGTCAGGGGAGATAAAACAGTTTCGGTAGCTCAAGGCGGTACAACCACTCCTGGTGCTACCAAGCAGCTTTTGCTACCGGACAGAGTATTTTGAAAAAAAAATATATTTATATATATATATATATATATATACGAGGATCATTAAATAAGTTTCCAGCCTTTTTTTTTTGTATAGGCACATTTATTGACAGTAGACACATGAAACTCTTGTCCCCATCGAAGTAATCTCCTCCGGCTGCAATGCACTTGTTGTACAGTTCCAACAACTTCTGGAAGTCCTCTTGTGTGAGCGTGTCAATGACCTTCGTCACAGCCTCTTTCATCTCCTCAATTGTCTCATAACGACAGCCTCTGAGCTTAGGGAATAAGCAAAAGTCACAGGGAGCAAGGTCTGGACTGTAGGGAGGCTGAGGAACTGTCTTGATGCCCATCTTGCTCAAATAGTCCGTGACAAGGATGGAGTTGTGAACTGGTGCATTGTCCAGGTGGAAATGCCACTGACCCGATTTGAAGAGTGCTGGCCTCTTCCGACGGAATCTCTTCCTGAACTCCTTAAAACCTCAACATAGTAACCCTAACCCTAACCGTTTGGCCAATCAACTCTGATGTATTGACTGCCTTACTCCTCCCACACCTCTCATCATCCCTCAAAGACTACCTGCCTTCCTTGAATTTCTTATGCCACTAAAAAACTGATGCTCGATTCATGCAAGATGCTTCAAAAGCAATCTGAAGCATTCCATACGTTTCTGTGTCATTTTTTTTATCAAGTTTAAAACATAATTTTATTGCATATTGTTCTTCTAAATGTGTCAGATTGCATTTCTGAAATTCACCAGCCGTGACAATGAGACTTTAGTAGGGTGTATTCCAATTGCTGCTGTAGCTGTTCATTTGAACCTGAAATCATAAAGATTGGTCAGTCATCTTATAAGATGTATAGCAATAACATACTGAATTTTCAAGAGTCTAACTCAATTTTAAATGCCCGTAATAAAAAAGTCTGGAAACTTATCGTACGCCCATCGTATATATACGCCAGATTAATTAAGAGCGAAGATTACATTGGACGTTCATCTTCATTTTTAGTGTGTAGTTTGTGATTTTTAAAAAACGCTTTTACTTTCGGCCGTTGATGTTATTACGAATTTACAGTAATCGTTTCTTGATGTTACGTAATCACACGGGAATGATAGTTCCGCGAGTATTTCATTCATGCTGAAAACTTCTCGCTTTCGATCAAATCTAACTTAATGCTAGCACAGATTTCCCTGACTCTATCTGGCAACACGTCTCTATCGTCCATCGCTTCAGGCAGGTCCTCCAGGCTACATCCTGTATTGGCATAGAGCTGCTGTAGATAGATTCTGGCCGGTCGTTCAACCTTTGCTCGTCCATGTGAGGGCTCCACAGAAGTACATCACTTGGAAAAGAATCCAACAATAAGGAGAAAAATTGAAAAATAAACTAATCGAAAGTGAAGAATTTAATGCGAAAAAACTGTCGACGCTGTAATGTTTCAGTTTTTATAAACCATCTTTGTCGGTTCTGTCCATAATCGTCCGAGCTTTTTTAACATATCACCTTTTCCTGAAAAACTTGTCATACATAGCTGCATTATATTCAATCTTTGATTAATTAATTATTTTTCATACATATTGTTCCTAACTTTCCCTCCTAATTAAACTATACACACTCATTTCAAGTTCACCGTATTTTATGTATAATCTTACGTTCTCTTTTTAATTCCTTTCTCTTTCCTTGGTTCATATATACATATATCTGTTTATTTATTCATGCTGCACCCGTTATTCAAAACTCACTGTTCTTCTACTTTTTTCATTTATATCAATTCACATATCTTAGATTTTTTATGATTCAGATATATTTAGTTATTTACATAGGATACGTCTGCGTGTTTCCTCTTCCTTTCATCCTCCTTTTCTTCTCCTTTCTTTTTTCCTCTCCGGTTCCTCTCTTTTCTCTTTCCTTTCTCTCGCTTTTCTTTATTTTCTTTCCTTTCTTTCTTTTTTATCTCTCTTACCTCTTTTGTCTTTCTTTCCCTTTCTTTTCTTTTCTCTCTTTCTTCTTTTTCTTCTTCTCATTCTTCCGTTCTTTTCTTTTCTTTTATTCTCTTCTTTTTCTCTTGTTAATCCGTTATATCTCTTGATGGTTTCATTTCTTTTACATCATTGCCTTACACATTCATGTGATTTAAAAAAAATATGAACGCTGATTCATTGATTAAACGATATACCCCCTGTCTCCGTATATATAATTTCCTCGCTTGTTTTGTATTTCAGAAAAATTTTGAATGTGTACAAATTAAGAATTACGGTGTGGGGGGCATCATACTTTTAGAAATACCAACGTGAGGCATGGCCCCTAATCGGTTGGAAACCACTGCTCTAGACATAAAATAACCCTCAACGAGTTGAGATGTCATTAAAATCTATCAAAGAAAAAAGTCAGTTGACTTTGTGGAGGTAATGTGATACATTTAAGGTAATTTTTATTCATAGTTAATCATATTTACTTTCGCAAGTTTTATTTGCCAACTCTAGCATATTCTACAAGAGACACCACTAATACCTATGTGCCTTAAACGATAAGGAACAATTTCCATCTGATGTGACAAGCCCCTGAAATCAGAAAACCAGGTCACATAGTTCGGCAGCAATATCTCATTGACTGAAAGCGATGTCAACATACGTAACTCGAAGGCGTGTACAGGTTATTGATCATATGGAAATCTGATCTCTCCGATAAAATAAAATGGGGTTTCTTCCAAGCTATGGCTGTGTCAGACTTACTGTATGGATGCACCACCTTGAGTAAAACGAAATGCAAGAATACTCTGTGCAGTCTGGAATAAATCCTGAATGGAAGCAACATCCCACAAAACAGCATCTGTGCGGCCACTTAACTCCAATCTCACAAACCATCCAAGTAAGACGAACAAGACAGGATGTATTCATAAGAGACGTTCTCTCAACGAATCCCATGCATGAACGCTCCAATGTTGCCCAACTAGCTAAGACTTTCCTATATCAGCTTGTGCGAATATTGGATGCAGTCTAGAGGACCAGCCAGGAATGACGGACGATAGAGACGTATGACGTGAGAGAGTCAGGAAACTCTGTGCTATCAGCACAACTTAATGATATATATATATATATATAATTCTGTTTGAAAAAACCCTTTTCCTCTTGATTTATTCATCGTTTGAATTTTCGCGGGAAACCACTCTTCACATTTTAAATGCAATCAGAACGGAAGCACCGAATATTTTCTTTTTAACTTTTATTTTATTTTTTATCTTTATTTTTCATTCTTTATTTATTCATTTTATTTTTATCTGTTCCGGTTGGTTTGTTGGTTAGGTTTTTTGGCATATCGACCTTTGTCGGTTATTTAACGCCAAATCTATTTTTATAAAAGTAATCAGTTCTATTTCAAACAATTCAGTTTAGCATGAGTACTCAGTTCAACTCTCCAAAACATCTCCATTTCAAGCCATTCAGTTGAGTCAAACAGTTCTAATTCAAACAATTCTAATTTAAACAATTCAGTTAAATGTAAGTATAGATTTTGTCCACACAGTTAAATGTTAAAACAGTTCTATATCAAACAATTCAGATCAGCATAAGTACGCAGTTTCGATGTCAAAACAGTTTTATTTCAAGCAGTTCAATTTAGGATAAATATACACTTTGTCAAAAATATTTCTATTTCAAACTATTCAGTTTAGTCAAACAGTTCTAATTCAAACAATTCAGTTCAGCACAAGTACGCAGTTTAGTTCTATTTTGCCCCATGCTACCACTCTTGACCAAAGTGGACCTGGGAGCGATAGCAATGAATGGGTGCTCCGCATTCCCTAAAGATAAAAGTACGGAGTTTCCTGACTCTCTCACGTCATACGTCTCTATTGTCCATCATTCCTGGCAGGTCCTCTAGACCGCATCCAGTATTTACACAAGCTGATTTATGAAAGTCTTAGCTAGTCATGCATGCAATTCGTTAAGAGAACGTCGCTTATGAGTTCGTCCTAATTTGTTCATCTTACTTAGACGGTTTGTAAGATTGGAGCTAAGTGGCCGCACAGATGCTGTTTTGTGGAATGTTGCTTTCATCCAGGATTTATACAAGACTGCACAGAGCATTCTTTTGTAGTTCCCATTTATCTCCACGCGTTTCGGGGGATGTCCTCATGGTGTAATGGTTAAAGCGATGGACTGCGGAATCGTCGTACGCGAGTTCGTACTCCACTCGCGCTATTACGTTAACTTTTGGGTAAATACCCTTGGGAAAGGTATGAACCCCCTTATCTTCCCAGCTATGGGTTAAATAGTACCACTACCGTTCTTCTTGAAGAATGGCTTTGGCATTAAATAACCTACAAAGGTTTATATGCCATTAAACAAAGAAGCCAAACCAATCCATGCGTTTCGTTTTACTGAAGGTAGTGCATCTATACAGTAGGTCTGACCCAGTCACAGCTTGGAAGAAATCCCATTTTATTATATCGGAGAGATCAGCTTTCCGTCACTGGAACCTCACCATCAGATTATTTAGTGTCATATCCAGGACAATAGTTCGTGGTGGCAGGGTCTTACCTCTCTGCAACTATTCATTTTGTTGCTGTCTGTTTCATCACGACTTTTTACCTTCTTCAGCTTCGTGTCATCATTTTCTCGGGTTCTAAGAAAATTATTTGCCTTCCATTGTCTTCATTCGTTCATTCTTCTCTCTCTCTCGTTCTCTCTCGTTGTCTGTTTCATCCCTTCTCTCCTCTTCCAAGAAACCCGTGCCGGTCCTGACGACTTTAATAAAAATACCAGCTTTTCTTTTAAGCTGTTGTTGTTACGTTCAGCCAAATTCCGCCAACCCTTGTGCAAATAGACAGACAGCTTGTCACATTGCGATCATGCCCAAGGCGCGCAAACGTAATTCGGATATCTACCTTGTCGATGTGGTTGCCATTTTCTCAATTCTTTATTTGCATTTTTCCATCACGGGCATTTTCGATGAAGGCCCACTTATTATTTACAACTTCAAGAGTTTTTCCCACCAGGGTGAGCGGATGATTTTTCACTGGAGTTTGAGTGACAGGAAATCTCCTCCAGTCTCGAGGACTTTTCTCAGTATTCTAGCCGATCTTGATAATGCTGTTGTTTGGATGGTCTCTGCTCGTCCTCTAATTTCCACGTCCTCAAGTCTTTGTACTAGTCCTTTGGCGACTGTATCAAGCGCACCAATTACAGTTAGTATCACCGTCATTTTCATGTCCCATAGCTTTTCCAGCTCTCTAGCAAGGCCTAGGTAAATATCTCTCTTTTCCCTTTCCTTCGGTTTTACTCAGTGGTCAACCGGAATGGTGAAGTCCATTATTCGCTTGGCTCTTTTTTTTATTGACTATCACTAAGTCTGGTCTTCTGGCTGAGATTAGGTGATACGTTGGTATTATTATTATTATTATTATTATTATTATATAATTCTCAATTTTACTTTCAGTTTCTTAAAATCCTTCACTCAAGATCTTTTTGTTACTTCTCAATTCATGTTTGTGGTACTCTCCTAAGGAGATGAGCGGTTCCGCAAAGTGCATTTATTATTTTACTACTTGCGGATTATTCACACCAGCATTACTTACTGGTTTTTCAGAGGGGTCTAAGTGACAGCAAGTTTCCCACTTATTATTTACAAATTTAAAAGCTTTTCCTACCAGCTGATGATTTCTCGCAGGAGTTTGAGTGACAGCAAGTCTCCTCAGGTCTCCGGTACTCTTCTCAGTATTCTGGCTGTTGTCTGGGTGGTCTCGATTCTTCTTTTGAGTTCCAATTCGTCCATTCTTTTTCAAATCCTTTGGGGATCCTTCCAAGTGTACCAACGACTACTGGTACCACCGTCACCCTCATTTTTCACCGTTTCTTCAGCTCTTTTGCAAGGTCTAAGTATTTCTCTGTTTTTATTTTCATTTTTTCTGCTTTCTTTTATTTTTTCTCACTGGTCCATCGAAGCAGCAATATCCATTTGATTGCAAGTTCTTTTTTCTGCGTTATTTACGCGTGGTTTGGGCTTCCGGCTGGAATTTAGAGATCTGTTCGTATCTAAAACTCCAGATAATCCTATGTATCTGATTCATATTTTAATCTTTTGAGAGCTTTTTCCCACAAGCGTTAACTGATAGTTTTCCCCTGGAGTTTCAGAGGCAGCAAGTCTCCTCAAGTCTACAGGACTCTTCACAGTATTTGACTGATCTAAACAACGCTGTAGTTAGGATGGTCTCTACTCGTCCTCTTTTTTCCAAATCCTCCAATCCTTTTACCAATCCTTGTGTGACTGTATCTAGAATGCCAGTTGTCACCGTCACTTTCATGTTCCATAGTTTTTTCAGTTCTTTGGCAAGGTCAAGATACTTGTCTGTTTTTTAACTTTTACTGAGGTCACCCGGAACAGCAAAGTTCACTATTAGGCAGGTTTTTTTTTTTTTTTTTGACTATCACTCGTTCTGGTCGTCTGACCGAGATTAGGTGATCCGTTATTATTTCAAAATCTCGAGAAGTTTTTGTGTCTCATTCTTCAGGACGGGTTGTGGAACCATTTGATCGTATGATCAAATTTAAATTTCTTGCGCAATTCCTCGTGGATCACCTTCCCAGTTCAGTCGTGTCTAGTCCGATAATTTACTGCATTCGCTTATTATGACATTTATAGTTTCGTCTATGTCACTACATAATCTACATTTTCTATTTTGTTGCGTCTTGTCTATTCTTGCTTTGATATAGTTAGTCCTTATGGCGTTGTCCTGTTTTGTTCTGATATTAAAAGAGGTTCTGTTTCTCTCTTAATGTTTTTTCTTCTAAGCCATGTTCAAGTTTTCTCGTGTGAGATTTCGCTCGTTTGTCACTTTTCTTCCCATTTTTATTTCGTTGTTATCTTTTTTCTGTTGATACTTGTGTTGTCTCTATTTTTTCTGGTCGCTGTAATCAGTCATCCTCTACACTTCTAGTCGTTGTGTCGATGCTCCGACGTTATTTTGAATGCTGGTGAGTTCTCATCCTCCTTCATTTCTTGACACATACAGTCTGTGTACGTTATCTCTTGGATGTTAGGCCTTATGCATCGTCATAAGTGGTCTTGTTCTCTAGTCAATTTGTCGAAGTATCTCGAGTATCTTACGAGGGATACATCTTTGATGAGAGTTGTGCTATGTAGTTTGGTTTCGCGTATTTTTCACGTTTTCCCGAGGCATTATTACTATTATTGTTGTGTTCTGGTTAGTGAACACAAGTAGTAGTTATAATAAGACAAACCACGATATGTGAGGAAATAGAGTTATATTTACAGGAAAGAGTATTTACAAGAGACTGTTAGTAACAAGAACACAGGATTAGTGGATAGGATAAGGATATACTTCGACAATAGAAATTGGCTTCGTTATAAGGAACGTCTCTTCTGGTCTCAGACTCGTAGACGCTAGACTCGTAGACTGATAGACGTAGACTGATAGACGTAGACGTGCTAGACTGCTGGTATTATTACGCCCGTGGTGTAATGGATATCGTCACAGGTTATGGACACGGTGACATGAGTTCAAATCCTGGACGAGACAGATTGCATTTCACATAGCACTAATACCCTTGGGAAAGGTATGAATCCAATTATTCTCCCTCCAGTTATGGGCAAATAGTAGGGCAGACTAGGTTCTTCAGCCTTGGTAAGGCAACTAGTCTAAGAGAAGGGAAACTCTGAATTCAAACCTGTTTAACTCCGCTTAAAAATTGACCTGGTGTCATATCCTGCCCGAGCAGAGGGGTTGGGTAAATATGATTAGATGCTACTGCCATATATGGCAGATGGGCCAGCTCATTGTGTCGAAAAGGTTGGTGATACCCAAACAATTATTATTATTATTATTATTATTATTATTCCTTAAGAGTTTTTCACGTCAGCATTAGCTGATGGTTTTTCACTGGTGTTTGAGTAACAGCAAGTCTTCTCAAGTCTCCAGGACTCTTCTCAGTACTCTGGCCGATCTCAGTAATTTTGCAGTTTGGATGGTCTCTACTCCTCCTCTTATTTCCTAGTCCTCCAGTCCCTTTATTAATCCTTTGTTGACTGTACCAAGAGTACCAATTACAATTGGTATAATTGTCACTTTCATGTTCCACGGTTTCTTCAATTCCCCAACAAGTTCGAGGTACTTATCCTTCTTTTCACTTTCTTTCAATTTTACTCAAGGATCAACCGGCACAGCAAAGTCCATAATCTGGCAAGTTCTCTTTTTTAGTTGATTGTTATAAGGTGTGGCCGTCTAGCAGAGATTAAGTGATCTGCTTGTATGTCAAAATCCCAGAGGAATTTGTGTCTAATTCTACAGGATAGATGCTGGGTTGTGCATATACCATTTATTCGTTTAGAAATATTTAAATTTCTTGCACAGTTCCCAATAACCACTTTGCCCACCAGTCGTGTCTAGTCTTATACTCTTTCTGTGCTAATTTGCCACATTCACTTATTACGTGATTGATCGTTTCGTCTCAACCACCACAGAACCTACATCTGCTGTTTTGTTGCATCTTATCTATTTTTGATCATAACTCACGAGTTTTTCACACCAGTTTAAACGGGTATTTTTTCATTGAAGTCTGAGCGACAGCAATTCTCTTTATGTCTCCAGGACTCATCTAGCTAGTGCTGTTCTCTGGGTGGTCTTCTGCTAAGCTCCAGTTCCTGCAGTCTCTTTACTTGGTCTCTGGGTAATATTCCGACGGCTCACACTATAATTGTCACCACCGTCACTTTCATAATCAGTGGCCTATTCAGCTCCCTGGTGAGATCCAGGTATTAAAAATCCTTTAGCCTTCTTTTATGTTCACTGAATGGTGGGCAGGAATGGTAAAATCCTTAAGACAAGTATTTTTCTAATTATTAATTAACACGGGGTCAGGTCTTCAGACTAGGATTAGATGCTCCGTTTGTATCGCAAAGTTCCGGGGAATATTACGTATAACTGTAACCCGCGTTTACTCGTCTTATGGGCGCCTCTGGTACAGCCTTGATGTTGTCTAGACGTGAGTCACACCGTTCAGATTTATAATCATTCTGGAACTTTTCTGTTGGCTACAGACCAGACGAGTTATACAGTCACTGGCTCAGTCTGTAATCGTCTACTGTTCTGTTTTTTACGAACGAAGAAAGTCAGTTTTTATTCTCTTGTCTGTGTTATAGGGTGTCTCAATGTACATAGGACCCATGTAACTGCTAATAACTCCATTAATAATTATGTATTCTTTGGGAACACAAATTTTATGCCGCAGGGTCATTAAACAACCTCAACAAGAAGGCAGAAAATTCCAGTTCTGGCAGGAAAATGACAGCAAGTTGTCCTGACAATGTGAACGTGGTGAAAGATTCTATCGGAAGGTATCCGAAAAAGTCCGTCCGAAGACTTCTCAAGAACTTAGTCTTTTACGTTCACTGTAAGATAAAGCCAATCATCTTTTGACCTTGGCATCTGGTTTGACCTTTCTGTAGTGGTATGATTGCTTTTTAAGTCTCAGATGAAAGATAACTTGATGCAATATGAATTATCATATCAATGGGTTGCATCTATTTTGTGACCTCCTGTAGTACCTCTAGTGTTCTTCTATAACCGTAACCGGCCATTATACGTCTTTCATGACCCCTCTGGTACAACCTTGTTGTTTTCTAGACGTGTGCCTCTCAGTTCGGATGTATGGTCGTTCTGATATCTCAAAATTTTCTATCGGCTCAGGATCAAACGAGTTATATAGTTGCCGGCTCAGTCGGTAATCGTCTAGTATTGTTTCTTACGAACGAAGAAAGTTAGTTTTTATTTTCCGGTCTGTAAGCCATGGTATAACAGTATTCGACTTGTTAACCTGTGAGGGAGAAGTTTTGCGTATTCACAATAGAAATTAAGAACAACTATTCGGATTAGTATATTGTTTATTTAATATATGTGGCCAAAATAATCAAATAAGGATACGAAGTAATGCCGATTCAGAGACTGCTAAAGTTTTACGTCCTGTCTATTTTTTCGATGTGTGCGTGTGTGTCTCAGCTGTATGCGTGTGTAGGGTCAACAAGGGTACACAGACGTGTTCTTCTCCGCAGTTTTGGCCAAAATCTTCTCACGCACAAAAATGCATGTTTCGATCGCCGATGTAATGCATATCCACAATGCAAAGATTCAAAGACTGAACCCCATTACCCATTTGGCTGGGACTGTAGAATACACCGACGGTAAGACCCACTAACGAGTGTCCTGGATATGACACTAAACAATCTGATGCTGAGGTTCCAGTGATGGTGGGGCTTTGGGGAATGCGGAGCTCCTCTTCATTGCTATCTCTCCCTGGTCTACACTGGCCTGGAGTGGTAGCGCCTGATTGGGCCCTATCTATAGGATAAGTAGAACTAACGGCATACTTATGCTAAACTGAATGGTTTGAGTAAACTGAATAGCTTGAAATATAAATGTTTTTGACAACTAAACCGTACTTACATTTAAACTGCGTGCTTATGCTAAACCGAATAATTTGAAATGAAACTGTTTCTTGACATTGAAACTGTACTTACACTAAACTGATTTGTTTAATATAGAACTGTTTTGACGTTTAAGTGTGTGTAAACAAAATCTGTGCTTATACTAAACTGAATCAACTAAATTAGAACTGTTTGACGTTGCTAAATACCTTGAAATGGAAATGTTTTTGACAATTAAACTGTGTGCTAATGCTAAACTGAATTGTTTGAAATAGAACTGACTATTTGCATAAAAATGGATTTGGCATTAAATAACCTACAAAGGTTGATAAACCATAAAACCCAACCGACCAAGCGACCGACTGAATCCCAAATGTGAAATGTCCTGTTTGAGCTCCAAGACCATTACCACTTTTTGACGAGGACAAAAACATTAAGCTCTGATCAACCTTTAATATCAATTAGATAGTCACCATTTATATTTGATTTTTACTTTTGAACTGACAATTAAAAAAAAGCACTTTTAACAAATACGCTATTTATTCAAAGTATTCGGAAATCCTGAATTACCGTTACATATGCATCTCAGTTTTTAAGACAGATTCTGGTTTGTTCATATACCATCTGTCTGTGTGGTCAAACTTTTCTCTTAAGCCTATTTTTCAGTTGACCCTTTTCTCACTTTAGTCGTATCCTGCCTTGTATTTCTTTTTGTGTTACCTTTTCCATTTTCGCTTTTTATTCTTTCCTGTCTCCATGTAAACTATATTCACTATTCTGTTGCACATTGTCAATTTTTGCTGCAACTTTATTGGTTCTAATGACATCAGTTTGTGTTGCTATTAAAAGAGATTCCGTTTCTCTCTTGAATTCCGATTCTTTGTTATGTCCATGACATCTCCATCGAAATTTCCTTTGTTTTTTGCTTAAAGTATCCATCCAGTTATTTTTCTTCTTATTTTTGCTGCCTATATTTTGTTGTTTTCTATTTGTCCCTAAGTTGTTTTTATTGATTTATTTTAGTTATTACTTTTTTACAGCATTGATAGAAAGTCTTCTCAGCCCAGTAGATTTGGTTTGGTTTCTTTGTTTAATGGCATATCAACCTTTGCAGGTTATTTAATGCCAAAGCCATTCTCCTAGAACAGTAGTGGAACTATTTAACCCATTGCTGGGAGGATAAGGGGGTTCATACCTTTTTCAAGGGTATTTGCCCGAAAGTGAACGTAATAGCGTGACTGGAGTGCGAGCTCGCTTACTACGATTCCGCAGTCCATCGGTTTAACCATTACACCATTCAGCCCTGTAGGAATTTTTCTGAGTAATCAAACTGATCTCAGCAATGCCGTAGTCTAAATAGTCTCAATTCTTTCTCTGATCTCCAATTCCTCTAATCACTTTTCAATGTTCTTTCAAGAGTGTTCCAAAGATTCAAACTATGACTCATAGCACGATAATCTTCATATTCTGTAAATTCTTCAGTTCTCCAGCATGGTCTTCGTGTTTGTCTAGTTTTTGTAATCTGTTTGTTGGTATGTAAACACCACAAGTTTTCTTCTTGTTAATTATAATTATACCTGGACTTCTAGTGACTATGAGAAACGCAAAATTTTCCAGTGGAATCAAAGTGATTGCAAGTCTATTCACTTCTTTACAGCTTTTCAAACTAATCTTGTGATATCAGCCGTGCTGTGGTCTAAATGGCTTCATTATTATTATTATTATTATTATTATTATTATTATTATTATTATTATTATTATTATTATTGTTGTTGTTATTATTCAGTTTAGCATAAGTACACAGTTTGGAACTATTTAACCCATAGATAGGACCCTATTAGGTGCTACCACTGCGGGTCAGAGTAGACCTGGCAGTAATGGCCATAAAGATCCAGTACTACTGAAGAGTAACCAGTGACCATCAGCTTGTTTAGTGTCCTAACCAGGACACCCGTTGGGGGACCTTATTCCCACCGCAGAGGTGTAGTCGGTGTATTCAGCTGCCCCAACTGACATGGCTAGGTAACATTTTGAAACGAACCAAATCTAATTTGTTTGCACACAGTTAATTGGTTTCAAATATATGATTAAATATAAGATTACATTAATGATTAGATATTTCTATTTGATCCATAGATGGGACCCTAACAGGTACTCCCACTTTAGGCAAGAGTGAACCTGGGAGTGATGGCAACGAAGGAGTACTCTGCATTCCCCACACTCCAAGAGTGAAGCTTCACCATCAGATTTAGTTTGGTGTCATGCCAAGGACAAGTAGTGTATTACCACCTCTAGTTCTGCGTTTTCCTTACTTTCTCCATCTCCATCTTTACTTTCTTCTTCTTCTTCTTCTTCTTCTTCTTCTTCTTCTTCTTCTTCTTCTTCTTTGCAACCACATCCACTTATTTTACTTACTTGAATACTTAATTCTATTCTACTTGGCTTCCTTGTTTTCTTCTTCACCTCTCCGTCTTCTTCCCTGCTTTTCTTTCTTCTTCTTTACTTTCTTCTTCTTTGGTTCTTCATCTTTTTTTACCTTTGCATTTCTTGTTTTTATTGATCCTTTTTTTCTTGTTTATCCTTTTATTCGCTTTCATATTCTTCTTCTTCTTCTTCTTCTTCTTCTTCTTCTTCTTCTTCTTCTTCTTCTTCTTCTCATTTTTGTTACAACACCAACCTTTTTTTTTTACTTACTTCAATACATCTAATTCTTCTTAACTTCCTCTTTTTCTTCCTCACCTCGCCGTGTTCTTCCTTGCTTCTCTTTCTTTATCTTTATTTCTACCCCTCCTTTTTTTATTTCATTTTGCTTCTTTTTCTTTTTCTCTTCTTTTTATTCGCGAAGAACTTTTCTATTTGCTTTCGTTTTTATTCTCTGACTTTGTTTCTTTGTTTTACTTTGTCTAGTTTCGTGTTTGCCTATATTTATGTGTGTATATCCCACCACACACAAACACGTATATTATCACTGTTTATTATCTTCATCTCCCTTTTTCTTCTTCTTCTGTATTTCTTCCTTTTCATCTAAGCTTTCTTCTTCTATTTCTTCTTAAATTTTTCCTGGTTTTCTTATTCTCACCTTCTAATTCTTATTCTTGGATTCTTTTTCATTTTCTTCGTTTTCTTCTTCCTTCGTCTCTGCCTTCTTATTTTCTGTTATAATTATATCTTTCTCTCTCTCTCTCTCTCTCTCTCTCTCTATCTATCTATCTATCTATCTATCTATCTATATATATATATATATATATATGTGTGTGTGTGTGTGTGTATCTTTGAGTCTTCTTCTTCTTTTTCTCTATTTTTTCTTCTTTGCTATCTTTTTCTTTATAATTCTTCTACACTTTTTCCTCTTCTTTGCTTTAACTTCTTTTTCTACTTTTTTTCTCAATAAATTAATATCATTCCTTTTTCTTTCTTTCTTTCTTTCTGCCTGTCTATTTCTGTCTGTGTCAGTGTTTGTGAGTTGAAACAAATACACCTTCTCAATGTTTATGAGATTAAATCATTTCAGTAAGTATTTGAATGGCCAAACCGTTTATTATTTTTCTTCTCTCGGCATTTCTCCTTTTAGGGATGATGCCTTCCAGAAACCTTCAAATGAAAAGCGTCACAGTGAGTATAACTAGCATAGTGTAACGGCTAAAATGCTGGACTGCTGCCTCGAAGTATACGAGTTCAAACTCCAGTCTTGCTATTGCGTTCACGTTCGGATTAATTCCCTTGGATAGGGAAGGTATCATCTCGTCATCTTGTCGTGCCACTAACACAGATATCCCTGACCCTCACTTGCCACTACTCCCTAT
The DNA here is from genome assembly GCA_963585895.1 of Sepioteuthis lessoniana. NCBI lineage: Eukaryota > Metazoa > Mollusca > Cephalopoda > Myopsida > Loliginidae > Sepioteuthis > Sepioteuthis lessoniana. The sequence continues at coordinate 63,393,667 of OY757925.1, read as the reverse complement.
CGTTCATCACTCAGGGCTACATCCCGTATCCTCACAGAGCTGCTGTATGTAGGTTCGAGCTGGTCGCCCTGCCTTTGCTCAACCATGTGAGTGGGTCCAAAGGAGAACACTTATGATCTTGTCCCTGCTTGTCCTGCATGCCTGATTTGTCAAACTTTGATAGTTTTCGGATAGCTGCTACTTTGTGGGGTCCTGTCTCCAGGGCTTGTTCAATATTACTGGCAGTATTTTTGTGAAGTTGCCGTCAAGCTTTTTCTCCATACGTTTAGTTAGCGTCCATGCAGTGCATCCATATAGCCATATTGCAGTATCGACATGACTGCTGCTTGAAAGAAACTGCGTTTCATTTGATCGGCCAGGTCTGACTTCCATATGACCGATAGTCTATCGTTAGCTGTCCATGCCTTTGTTAGTCATGTGTCGATAAGTTCACCTACCTAGGAAGCTGTGTCTCATCAACCAGGAAAGGTATGAACCTCCTTATTCTCAAAGCTATGGGTTTAATATAACCCATGCTGTTGTTCACGAAGGATGACTTTGACATTGAATAACCGACGAAGGTTGATATGCCATTAAAAATGATATGATAAACAGTGCAATAGTCCATTAGTGTATCTGATGATATTAGATAGATGCGATGCGAGTAGCTTTCTTTGGAATTCCATTAATTCAATTTTTAGAACGTAAAATATTTTGCCTTAAATGTTGATATCAAACACGTTACCTTCGATTTCTCAAAAAAAAAAAAGACAGAATTAATGAAAGAATGAAAGAAAGAAAAATGTCGATTAATGTATGAAGGAAAGAATTAAAAACTGTAAAGAAAAGAAAGAAAAAGAAAAAGAATGCAGAAAAGCATAGAATCATTCACTGGAACCGAAAGAAACAATGAGATAAAAAAAAAAGAAAGTGGGAGAATTCAGGAGAAGAGAGAAAAAAAGAGTAAATACAAAAAATAGAGAAATACTGTAATCCATTGGATAAGAAAGAAAAAAAAAAGATTAGGAGTCTCTTTTTATTTCTTTAAAAGAAATTCATTATTTTTTTCATTCCTTCTTTCATTTTCTCTCTTTAAACTTATTTTATGATCTCTTTTCTTTTTTCTTTCTTTTTTCTACTCTTGTTTGATTTCACTTTTTTTCTTTCATATAATAGTTTTTTGTTTTTTTTTATTTCGTTCGTTTTTTTCTTCGTCTTTCTTTATTTTGCATGAAATATTTTTCAATACTTTCCTTCTTACTCTCTTGCATTTCTTTCTTTCTTTCTTTCTTTCTTTCTTGTGTCATTTTCTCTTACTTCCTTTCTTTCCCTCTTTCTTCAGTATTCGTTTGTTAATCTTTCTCTCTTCTTTTTTATTTGAATTTTCTTTGAATTATTTTACTATTTCTGGCTTCTTTCATTATTCTTTTTCTTTCTATCTCTCTTTCTTCTTTTTTGTCTTTCTTCCTCGTTCTTTCTTTCTTTCTTTCTTTTCAATCTTATCTCTTTCTTCCTTTTTCCTATCCATCTTCGTTCACCATTCGTTTTATTTTACTATTTTCTTTCGTTTTATATGACTGAAAATTTTTTGTTTGTTTATTTTCTTATTTCCTTTACCTCTCTCTCTCTCTCTCTCTCTCTCTCTATTCTCTCTTTTCCACCCTCTCTCTCTTTATTCTCTCTCTTCCTCCCTCTTTCTCTTTATCGTTCTTCCTGCTCCTCCTCCTCTCTCTCTCTTTTTATCTCTTCCTCCCCCTCCTCTCTCTTTTACTCTCTTCCTCTCTCTCTTTCTCTTCCTCTCTCTCTTCCTTTCCCTCTTCCTCTCGCTCTCTCTTTCTCATCCTCTCTTTATCTCTCTATATATATTCTTTTCCCTCTCTTTATCACCTATTTTCTCGTCTTTTTCGTTCTTACTTTACTCTTCTTTCATTTTCTCTATTTCTCGATCTATGACATTTTCAATTTATAGCCATGATCGCACCCACCTGAAACCCAAAGCTCAAACCTGTACGCGACCATTGAATAACAAAAGCATGGACACGCTTATCTCCCTTTGCTCACTTCACTCTTCCACAGCCCCCACCCCTACTTCGGCCGGCGATATGTCAGCTGTCGAGTGTCTTCGTTATTTAACAGTAAAAAAAAATGAGACATTGTCGTTTTATTTACGAGTTGGGCGTGTGTTCATGCACACTAGTGTCAAATGATGAGTCTGTATCCGCGCACACATCTAAACGCGATAGTTATTTATGGTATTTGAAATTTGAAAAGTTTTTGCAATACGAGACTCGCTGCTAGGAAACGGTAGACGGCCTTTATTGTCCCCTAAAGGTGTGTTCGTTATTCCTTTGTAGTCGAAGCATCAAATCGGGCCAATAGGTTCTTCAACTTTATCTTCCCCCACATTATTCTTCTATTTTATTTTCATTTAAGTTGAAAAGATCACAAAGATCTCCCCGAGAGAGAGAGAGAGAAAGAAATAAAGAGAGAGAGAAATAAAAAGAGAGAGAGAGAAAGATTGAAATAAAGAGAAAGAAAGAAAGAAAGAAAGAGAGAGAGGGAAAGAAAGAGAGAGAAAGAAATAAAAAGAGAGAGAAAGAAAGAAATAAAGAGAGAGAGAGAGAAAAATAAAGAGAGAGATAGAGAGAAAGAAAGAAAGAGAGAGAAAGAAATAAAGAGAGAGAGAGAGAAAGTAAGGAATAAAAAAGAGAGAGAGAGAGAAAGAAATAAAGAGAGAGAGAGAGAAAGAAAGGAATAAAGAGAGAGAGAGAGAAAGAAATAAAGAGAGAGAGAGAGAAAGAAAGGAATAAAAAGAGAGAGAGAGAGAAAGAAATAAAGAGAGAGAGAGAGAGAGAGAGAGAGAGAGAGAGAGAGAGAGAGAAAGAAAAGGGGATTTTAAAATTTTGCTCTATTTTCATACATTCCAGTCCGCGGCGTGTATATTACGGGACCAAACCAGTCAAAGATGTGGCAAGTATCAACTGTGGTCAGTAGTATAATGGTAGTTGGTACGCTAACACGTTTTGCCTTGCTTCACTCAGTGTTTGATTTGAAAGCCACGTAGTTAAAAGAGCAACATAGTCTACTTCAAGAATTTATGCTTTACGGGTTCGAAATTCGGGAACAAAAAACATTTGTTGTGTAAAAGGTGAAGACATTGTTGATCATAATATTGTAACCGGATGGTTTAAGAAAAATTTACTGGGGTTGCAAGAACCCCAACGAATTGGCAAGCAAATCCGGAAAGTAGCTCTCAGAGAGTACCAGGCGAGCTCGGGTTCTCACAGTCCAGCGTGATTCCTCACTTTTATGATCTGGGCAAAAGTATCTGGTGCTTCCAAATTGTGCTTCTCGTTACAAAGATATTGCAAAGCTTTTATCTCAGACTTGTATTTATAGACAAAGCCACATCTTAACATGTTAACCAATAGATTTTCTTGGTTTAATGGCATATTGAAAAACTTAGCGGCCAAGAAAAAAGGCATGGACTTTAGTTCAATATCTCTGTTTATCTAAAGACACCAACAAACCTGTCTCATTTTTGTTCTTGACAATGGTCAAATAATGATCGAAAGCACTTAGAATCAAAGTAAAAGAATATGGAAAGTCTTTAAATTGCTTAAATATATATATATATATATATATATATATATATATATATATATATACATGTGTGTGTGTGTGTGTGTGTGTGTGTATGTGTGTGTGTGAGTGTGTGTACGAGAGTGAGTCAAAAGGAAATGCCTTTTTCTTTAGTACAGGAATAAATACCGATACAGAAATATGTATTAAACGTTAAAATGAAGCCGGTTCTCTATGGATCACATCCCTACTCCTCAACAGAGTCACCACTTCTCGCAATAGCAATGTTCCACCTTCGAATGAGAGCATGTATTCTTGCCTCGTAAAATCATAGATTGACTTCTTTTTCTGGTTAGTTTCTTGCATAGAGGAAAAGCAATAAACACTGATGCAGGCATTGAGACCCTCGTCATGGCTCAGAGCAAAAATCCGTCGAGTGAGACCCAACTCTCCAATCGGTAATAACCTTTTTCTACTTGTCAAAGCTTGACCACGCACAAGCATCAGGACAAGGGAGACAATTGTCTCATCTGGGTGGACAAATTTATCGCATCCTCAATATTCATCAGATTTTGTGCCTTCAGACTATTATCTTTTCGACCCCATGAAATAGGGTTTAAGAGGCTAACATTATGTATGTGATAAGGAAGTGAAAACTGCAGTGATGAAGTGGCTAAGAGGCTAACATTGTGTATGTGATGAGGAAGTGAAAACTGCAGTGATGAAGTGGCTAAGAGGCTAACATTGTGTATGTGATGAGGAAGTGAAAACTGCAGTGATGAAGTGGCTAAGAGGCTAACATTGTGTATGTGATGAGGAAGTGAAAACTGCAGTGATGAAGTGGCTAAGAGGCTAACATTATGTATGTGATGAGGAAGTGAAAACTGCAGTGATGAAGTGGCTAAGAGGCTAACATTATGTATGTGATAAGGAAGTGAAAACTGCAGTGATGAAGTGGCTAAGAGGCTAACATTGTGTATGTGATGAGGAAGTGAAAACTGCAGTGATGAAGTGGCTAAGAGGCTAACATTGTGTATGTGATGAGGAAGTGAAAACTGCAGTGATGAAGTGGCTAAGAGGCTAACATTATGTATGTGATGAGGAAGTGAAAACTGCAGTGATGAAGTGGCTAAGAGGCTAACATTATGTATGTGATGAGGAAGTGAAAACTGCAGTGATGAAGTGGCTAAGAGGCTAACATTGTGTATGCGATGAGGAAGTGAAAACTGCAGTGATGAAGTGGCTCAAAGAAAAGTCAACAGAATTTTACGAGGCAGGTAAGACCCTTTCCCCAAAGAAATACCAGGGTATCCTGGATAAGACATTAAAATTAATCCGAAGTCGAGGTTCCATTACTGGAGATTTAGGGAGCATGGAATACTACTGCATTACGATTACTTCCAAGTTCTCTCTCTTATCTGCAAATGCTGCATTTTTAAGGGTCCTATCTATAAATCACATAGATCTGTTTACCAAGACTTTGCTCCAAAACATAGATCTGTTTTGAAAATTATAAGTTTTTCATATGAGAAACCATATAATCGATTGCAAACAAATTATTTTTATAAGGTAAGGTTATTACTCTTTGGGATATTTGAAAAGTAAATATTATTATTAATTACATGAAACATGTATGCTATTGTTGTTAGATAAGAATACTTAAAACCATATAACTGAAACTAGGCAGATATTTTGGGGATGTCCTCTAAGTGTAATGGTTAAAGCGCTGGACGGCGGAATCGTTGTACGCGAGTTCGAACTTCAGTCACGTTATTACGTTCACCGTAGGACAAATATCCTTGGGAAACGTATGAACCCCCTTATCCTTCCATCTATGATTTAAGTAGTACCACGACTGTTCCTCTAGAAGTATAGATTCTAAATAACCCTTGCAGGTTGATATGTCTTTAAACAACAAAACAAAGCAGATATTTTTTTCAAAACCAACTCAACAGTATAATGTCAGTCATGTGAAATATTGTCATATAAGCGATTTGCTGAAATAGTTCGGGGATTTAACATTGTAATTCTTATTTCATCGGTCAAGAAGAGAGGTGATGAAAATAGTTCAACTTCTAAGTTTATCTAAAATCAACGACGTTCATGTCTCATTCTTGACAATTGCTAGAGAATGGTCAAAACAGCTTGGATAAGAATTAAAAGACGATGAGGAGATCTGACATTCACTTAATCCTTATTAAGTACTCCTAAAAGGACTACCCAGTTGGTCCCGGCTGTAGACTACACCGACTGCTTCTCTGCAGAGGGGTATGACTCTCCTAAAGGGTGTCCTGTGGCCCAGTAGGCTGGAGCTGTAGACTACACCGACTGCTTCTCTGCAGAGGGGTACTACTCCTCTAAATAGTGTCCTGTGGCCCAGTAGGCTGGAGCTGTAGACTACACCGACTGCTTCTCTGCAGAGGGGTATGACTCCCCTAAGTAGTGTCTTGTGGCCCAATAGGATGGAGCTGTAGACTACACCGACTGCTTCTCTGCAGAGGGGTATGACTCCCCTAAAGGGTGTCCTGTGGCCCAGTAGGCTGGAGTTGTAGAATACACCGACTGCTTCTCTGCAGAGGGGTATGACTCCCATAAGTAGTGTCCTGTGGCCCAATAGGCTGGAGCTGTAGACTACACCGACTGCTTCTCTGCAGAGGGGTATGACTCCCCTAAGTAGTGTCCTGTGGCCCAATAGGCTGGAGCTGTAGACTACACCGACTGCTTCTTTGCAGAGGGGTATGACTCCCCTAAATAGTGTCCTGTGGCCCAATAGGCTGGAGTTGTAGACTACACTGACTGCTTAAATAATAATAATAATAATAATAATAATAATAATAATAATAATAATAATAATAATTAATCGACAACAAAAAAAGAGAATTTACAAAATTGTCGACTTTTCTGTCCCGGCTGACCACAGAATAAAACTGAAAGAATGTGAAAAGACCTTGCTTGAGAAAAAGCTGTGGAACATGACGGTGACGATTGTACCAATTGTGATTGGTGCTTTTGGTACAGTAACTAAAGGATTACTAAAGGGCCTGGAGAACTTGGAAGTTGGCGGACGAATGGAGATCAACCAAACGACAGCATTATTGAAAACGGCCAGAATACTGACAACAATCCTGGAGACTTGTGGAGACTTGCTGTCACTCAAACTCCAGTGAAAAACCATCAGCAAACGCTGATGTGAAAAACTCTTCGACCATACAAACAAATGGTATATGCACAACCCGGCGCCTGTCCTAGAAAATGACTCGCATAAACTCCTATGGGACTTTAACATACAAACGGATCACCTAATCCCGGCCAGAAGACCAGACCTCATAATAATCAACAAAAAAAAAGAGAATCTGCAAAATTGTTGACCTTGCTGTCCCGGCGGACCACAGAATAAATCTGAAGGAAGGTGAAAAGAAGGATAAGTACCTCGACCTTCCTAGAGAATTGAAAAAACTGTGGAACATGAAAGTAACGATTGTGCCAAATGTGATTGGTGCGTTAGGCACAGTAACTAAAGGATTATTAAAAGGCCTGGAGGTCTTGGACATGTAGAGACTCTCAAAACGACAGCATTGCTGAGGACGGCCAGAATACTGAGACAAGTCCTGGTGACTTGAGGAGACTTGCTGTCATTCAAACTCCAGTGAAAAACCATCAGATAATACTGATGTGAAAAACTCTAGAGGAGTAAATAATAATACACTCCTTTCAAATTCCTGCTTACCTCGAAAAGATTTTGCTATTTGCAAACAGTGCACGTCTAACCTCATTAAAGTATCTAAAAAACAAAAAGAAAATGATCAACATTATTTCAATATCAAACTTCATTCTACCAATGTAATATTGTCGACTCTTTCCATTGGTGTTTCCTTTGCAACAATTAATGTTTGGATTTCTTTGAAACTTCCCCTGAAATACTCTATGATTCACGAAATTATTTTGTAACATTCCTAATTGTATGTGAAGTCACTGTAAAGTGCTCGACATTTTTTTATTGGTCAAATGGTTAAAGCGCCGGACTGCGGAATCGTTGTAAGCGAGTTCAAACTCCACTCGCGCTATTACGTTGACTTTCGGAGAAATACTCTTGGGAAAGGCATGAACTCCCTTATCATCCCATCTATGGGTTAATTAGTACAACTACTGTCCTAAAAGGATTGATTTGGCATTAAATAACCGGAGAAGACTGATATACAATCAAATAACAAACAAATGTTTTTGTTTTTATCTTTCTGATTTTTAATGTACAATAATTCATCTTTTAATATTTTTTTTAATTCTGTATTTTTCTGCTTTGTTTTTCTTTTTTTTATGTTGGTCAACTGCACCAAAATTGGTTAATTCTTTTTCTATGTTGAATAAATTTGTCTGACTCTTGTAAAAAATTTTGAATTTTGGCTTAAAATGAAAATGTTATCGAAGAAAAAATATCCTCAACTTAATAGATAAAATAAAAACTAAATTCTATGAATGAGGTAGAATATATAAAGATTTTTGAGATCTTAAAGAATGAAAATGTCGATATCATTTTTCTACTGTGAAAAGAATTGGTCAACATTTTGGAAAATTGAGTTCTCTAAAAAAAAGCTATCACAAAAACAGAAATGACCAACGAATAAAAAGAGAAATGATCAACGAATAAAATTTGCTGAAAGTAAACCCTGACAGAAAGTAAACCCTGACAAACTTGGCTAGATGCTTCAAAACTAGAGATGAGAAAACTCAATCTCAAAGAACTATCACAAGAAAACCCATTAAAAATGGAATTTTGCCAAATGTGCAAAGTAACTTTTGTTATCTCAAATGTCGTGATTGGATTGGATTTTGCAGCTAAATATTGTAATTCTAATAAAAATTAGTTTGAGATTTTGTCTTTATAGTAATGTTCAGGAACATTATCTTGGAAGATCAAGCCAAAAGTTATGGCTAAAATACCTGAAAATAATTGTTAAACATTGAAATTATGGATACCCTTGTATAAATTTTGAATTTTGGCTTAAAATGAAAATGTTATCGAAGAAAAAAATATCCTCAACTTAATAGATAGAATAAAAACTAAATTCTAGGAATGAGATTGAATGGGATGCAATATATAAAGATTTTTGATATTGTGACGCGGTATAAAATATTTATCCCAAGACGGGAGATTATTTTTTGCACGTGTGAAGACGGGGCAGCCTGGCACTTGATCCCTCGCAGAATAAGTTCCAGTTAAGATTCCCTTTTTGGGCGTAGGGAAACTGGCAGATAATGTTGGGGTTAATTTGGGGCTAGACTGACCGCCGTTGGCAAGGGGTTTCCAAATTTCACGTCAACACACACACCCACCAGGTCACTACCTCTTCCTACCCCTAGAATAATAGAAGGTATGGGCCTCTAGGTTTAGATATCATCATCATCATCATCATCATCATGTCGTGCCGCCAGCACGGATATCCCTGACCATCTCTCGCCACTTCTCTCTATCATTTATCGCCTCCGGCAGGTCTTCTGGTTTACATCCCGTGTCCTCACATAGCTGCTGTATGTAAGTTCGGGCTGGTCGTCCTGCTTTTGCTTGGCCATATGTGGGGTCCATTGAAGTACGTCACTTACGAGCTCGTCCTTGCTTCCCCAGCAGTGTCCGGTGTGTCTGGCTCGTCTAACCTGTATAGTTTTCATGATGGGAGGCCGTACAGTTGGCGTTTCGTGGGGTGTTGTCGCCAGGACTTGTTCAATATTGCTCTCAACATTCTTGTGTAGTTGCTGTCAAGTTTCTTCTCCAGCCGTTTAGTTAGCGTCCATGTAGTGCATCCATATAGCAGTATCGATACAGCCGCTGCCTGGAAGAAACTGCGCTTCATTTCATCGGTCAGGTCTGATTTCCATATGATTGAGAGCCTATCTATAGCCGTCCATGCTTTCGTAAGTCGTGTGTCGATGTCGTTTTCGGTTGATGAGACGCTACTTCCTAGGTAGGTGAATTTGTCCACTAGCCTCAGAGAGGCTCCGTCTAGTGTGGTAATGTGGCCCGTTTGGTTGTAACACATAAATTCAGTTTTGTGTAGATATAATATTATAATTTATCGCAGTCGACAATTCCAATTCCCCGTGTGATATTTTTAAAGGGGCGAATAGGACATTTAACGAGAATAAATTGAGGCGAATGAAGCTGAAAAGGAACATGCAAAAGACAACTTGATAGGCAGACAACACAATGAATACATTTCGACGCGAGGAGAGATATAAAATATAACAAGGTTTTTAATACATGCGGACACACATATTTAACGTGACGGCTATATTATCAGCGGATAATATCAAAAATACAAATGTCTTTCTTCTTTTTTCTTTTCTTTCATCTTTCTTTAAATTGAGTGAGAGAGAGAGAGAGAGAGAGAGAGAGAGTATGTAATTGCAGTACTTAGGAAGGGTGTTGGGAGAAATAGTCTTGATGTTCACTTAGCTTTTTGGCGGGTTCCTTCTGAGAGTATTTTCTCTTTTACGGGCTAGCGGGATTTTTTTACAACTTTGGCTTGAAGGCATCAGTTCTTCTTGTCCAAGAATCTTTCCGCTTTTTCACACGTAGTTTGGCATGAGATTCGCCCATGCGTTCATGGCAGCTTCCGTCCACTAAACTGATTTCCTTATCTCTACTTACGCTGGCGAAAAGGGTGCAACTTCCGCTTTAGAGTACTGGCCAATCGTTCGGCCTCTTTCTTTAACCATCCGGTCACAGAGTGCAAACATCTATTGGCTTTCATTCTGACCTGGATTTGTTACTTCGGCCGCGAGGAATTGACCTACATTCCTATTCCTCTTTTTAACGGTCAGTCTTTGGCGGCCTGTTAATTCAAACATGGAGGAGTAGGGGAAATTCCTTATTTCTCTCCTCTCAGTGGTAGACCACGTGACAATATCTTAAAGAATGAAAATGTCGATATCATTTTTCTACTATGAAAAGAATGTGGGGAGATAAATGGACGCATGATATCACGATCGCTTATGACCGTCCTAAACACCATCATGTGGACTGGATGTTTGGGTCTCATCACTACCGTTACATTCTATGGAGACAGAGCAAGCCAACAGTCGTTCTGGGAGTTCACTATTAGAGCATGACAGAATTTTTCTCATCCGAAAAATGTTGTAGAATAAACCAACTGCATCTCTGTAGAAGTTAAGACATCTCCCAACGAGTCTCCTGGATATGACGCTAAACCATCTAATGGTGAGGCTCCAGTAATGCTGGAGCTTTGGGAAATGCGGAGTACTTCTTTATTGCCATTGCTTCTAGGCCCACTCTTGCCCGAATTTGTAGCTCCTGATAGGGTCCTATCAATTGGTCAAATAGAAGTGTCTGACATTTAAACTGTGTGCAAACAAATGATTCATGCTAAATTAAATTGTTAAAAATAAAACTGCTTGATCGTTTAACTGTATGTAAACAAAGGACTGATGTTTAATTGAATTGCTAGTGATACAGAATAATATTTGGAACCATTTAACAGTGTGCAAACGAATGAGTTATATTGAATGGAATAATTAATTCTAAATAGCAATACTTGAGAACATTTAACTGTATGCAAGCAAATGATTAATAGTAAAGAGAATTATTCGTATTATATAGAAATACTTGAAACCATTTAACAGTGGGCAAAAATATGAGCTCAGACTCGTTTAAAAATGTTATCAACGGAATATGTTTACAAATCATATATATTTGATATGTATGTATAAATGGAATTTGGCATTAGATAATCTGCAATGGTTGATATGCCATAAAACCGAACCAAACCAAATCATATATGTTTGATATATATGTATAAAGAGGATTTGGCATTAAATAACCTACAAGCGATGATATGCCATAAACCCCAACAAAACCAAATCATATATGTTTAATATACATGTATAAAGAGGATTTGGCTTTAAATAACCTACAAGGGTTGATATGCCATAAAACCCAACCAAACCAAATCATATATGTTTGATATATATGTATAAAGAGGATTTGGTATTAAATAACCTACAAGGGTTGATATGCCATAAAACCCAACCAAACCAAATCATATATGTTTGTTATATATGTATAAAGAGGATTTGGTATTAAATAACCTACAAGGGTTGATATGCCATAAAACCCAACCAAACCAAATCATATATGTTTGATATATATGTATAAAGAGGATTTGGCTTTAAATAACCTACAAGGGTTGATATGCCATAAAACCCAACCAAACCAAATCATATATATCTAATATATATGTATAAAGAGGATTTGGCATTAAATAACCTACAATGGTTGATATGCCATAAAACCCAACCCAACCAAACCAAACCAAACCAAATCATCCAAAAAAAGAGTACGTTTGGTTGGAGAGGATGCTTGAATTTGTTGAAAAATTTTGCTGGGCGGTCTTTCTTTTTGTTATTCTTGGCTTGTGATAAAAATTAAGTTTTTCTCTTATACGAAAAACACCAAATGTTTTCACGCTCTACTTGCCTGATTAGAAACTCCCATATCCTTAGCTGAGGACTTGACTGACTTGCTCGAATCAACGCCAAACATGGCCAGGATCTCAACAATAAATTCGTGGGGTGGGTTCATTTATTTTATTAAATTGATTATAGTGAGGCTTCCAAGTTGCCGTACGTTCGTAATTAACATTGGACGCATCCAATTCTGTTATAAGCCTCGGCTCTGTCGTCAGATTAACTCCCAAAACATACTAAAATATTCGTATTGGTGCATTCGGCCTAAATTCCATGCAGTACAGCAGAACGTTTCTGGAGGAATGTATTGCGTCATGGTAATGCTTGCCTTACAGACAGTGCCCAAATGAATAAAATTTGCTCCGCTAATCGTCCGGTAGACCGAGGTTCAATCCCTGGTCGAGTCATACGAAAGACTCGAAAGAATGTTACTTCTTGCCGCCTTGCTTAACACTCAGCATTATAATGTAAGGATCAAGGGTAAAGTGGGACAATCCAGGGAATGGATTAGCGCCCTCCCCTGCACCTCAGTGTAGTAGCTATCGAAAAGGCAGCCTTCGGGTCACCCTCGACTAAGGTCCCTAACAACAAGACATAACCTGCAAAAACAGCTCATTTCGTAAAATGCTTAAACTTGATAGAATAAAGCAGTTTCCACTCCATTTTGAAACTGAATGATTTTAAGATAACATCAGATTCGCCGAAGAAAATTTGACATTTCGGGCCAGAGAGACTCAATATTATTTTTTAGTGCCAGAAAGCAACAATTATTTGGCTAGTGGTCACATATATTTGGGTCACCAGCGTTCACACAAGTATATATATATATATATAGTGTTGAATGTAAGAGACAAGTATTTTTTCTTTACGTGTTTTGTCGGCATATATGTGGTGCATCTGTACAGTAGTACTTACACAACCGTTGCTTGGAAGAAATCCCGTTTTATTCTATCGGAAAAAAAGCGGCCAACGAAAGATTACCATGATAAAAAAAACTTGATTTTCGCAACGTTTATATTTCATTTAGATTATATATATATATATAGTCATCCACAGACAGACTGTTTCGTTGTATCACAACTCTTCAGTGTGGCGAGACACGGAGGACGCTTGAACCCAAGGTCGAAACCCGCCCAACTTTACGTTAGACTTTGTATCATACCGCTCAGCCCCCAAGCGAAGAACGTCAGCTCGGGAATTATAAGGCATTATGTAGTAGCTTTCGTTTGTTTACATTTTGCCTTACCAGATACCAGAGTGCTCAATTCATTCGAAGAGCTTTGCATTATGCGAGTGGCAGCCGTAAATACCTTCGCCAGAGTGCTCAACCTCCGTGGAGAAGCGTATATATTGTCATCCACAGACAGACTGTTTCGTTGTATCACAACTCTTCATTGTGGCTAGATACGTAGGACGCTTTACACACACAGACACACACACACACACACACACACATATATATATATATATATATATATATATATATATATATAAAGTGAGAGAGATTAATATGCGCTTCTTTATATTCAGATATAGAAGAATCTATTTCTATTTGATTTGAGTAGGTGTTTGTCTCGATGCCTCGAGAGTGGAGTGAAATATCTGCCTGTTCATATAAGGATGCGTGAGCGTTCTCGTATATCTGCATAGCTCAGCAGATTCTTGGGAAAAAATAATGCTAGATATAAAAGTGTAAAATAGTTGTCCTCTCCCCACGTGAGAACTATAAAAAAAAAGTAACAGCTCTGACAAGGCCATGACACGAACAATAGAGAACAAAAAGAAAAAAAAAAACAAGAAAAACAAAACAAGAAAAACAAAAAGAAAACAAAAATCAAATCATTGTAAATTTTGCCAGTACATAACGTCTGGACTGTAAGATTGAAATAAACATATAAAAACTAATTGCATAAAAAAAAGAAAAGAAAAAATAAATAAGTAAATAAAAAATAATAACATCGTCTAAGGAGAGAAAGAGGCAAATATAAATTACAAGGTGGACAGCAACTGCGACGAGAACGAATCGAAAGAGTCGTAGAGAAATGCCTTGAAATACGAGAGAAAACCAATAAAATAATAGAAATCATTCTGTCGTTACAATTACAAGAGCTGTTACTGGATGAATTGAATAGGAATATTTATGTCCGTTTGGGGTGTCGCTGATATGAAAAGCAAACGAATATTTAATAGCCATAAGGTGTAAAACATTGAAACGACATTTACAGATGTCAAGACTCGGACTTTAAGCGGGAAAAACTCGCTCAGGCCTTCGACAATCATTTCTTATTCGAAAGAAGAAACATGATATCCCTCGAAATTTGATCCTTTCTGTCTATCTTTCTATCTATCTATGTCTGTTTTTCCTTCTTTCTCACTTTCTCTCTTTTCATTTCTAGGCCTCTTTCTTTTAAATATCCATCCATCTATCTATCTATCTATCCTTTTGTCACTCCATATCTCTGCCTATCCTCATCACTTTCACCCATTTTCTTTCTTTCTTTCTTTCTTTCTTTCTAGCCTTTTCTTTTTTTGAATGTCAGCCGGTTACTATTTATCTGTCTAGCGTTTTCTTTCATATATGGCACCATAACTCAAGATTCTCTCTTCTCCTCTCTCTCTCTCTATATATATATATATATATATACCAATACACACAAACACACACACGTATATATATATATATATATATATATATATATATATATCGTTTTTTCTCTTTATCAAGAGTAGCCTTTGTTTATCCTACGCCCCACCAGTGCAAGAATGTGGCACAAGGCCGTTTTTAAGGTGGGCCCGATCGCAGAGCCGAAGCCGAACACGACAGGCAGTTCCAAAAATTCCTCAGGCCCCATCGGCATTCCCCTTTTCGGGGGGCCTCAGGTGCCGAACGATAAGCCCAACCCCTCCGAAGAGGGTTACAGCTTGGGGGTTAAAACTTGTGGAACACACCCGAACAAACCGTACGGTACGCAACCACAGCCGGTCGAGTGCACCCCACCACTGGACACAATGCAACGCCACTTTGGTTTGATTTTATGGGATATCAACTATTGCAGGTTATTTAAAGCCACATTCTATCTATTCATATATATTAAATATATGATCTCAAAACATATTTTGTCGATAACATTTTTAAATGAGCCTGGTCTCATCTTGTTGCACACAGTTAAATAGTTTCACTTATTTCTATCGTATACGAATACACAGTTAAATGTAAAATCACTTCTATTTCAAACAATTCAGTTTAACATGTCAACAAAGTTAAACGGTTGCAAGTATTCCTATGTATCACTAACAAGTTGATTAACCATCAGTCGTTTGTTTACACACGGTTAAATGATAAAACAGTTCTATTTCAATCAATTTACTTTAGCATAAATACAGTTTTTGTTTACGCACAGTGAAATGTAAAAAAAAGTTCTATCTCAAACAATTCAGTATAGCATGTGATCTCAGGTCAAATATTTCTAATCGACCCATAGATAGAACCCTATCAGGTGATGCCACTGCGTGCCCATATTGGACCTGGAAGAGATAGCAATGAAGGGGTACTCCGCATTCAGCAAACGATAGTATAACTGAAACCTCTTTAATATTGTTTAGTGTCATATCCGGGACATATCTACAGAGAAGCCGTTGGTGTATTCTACAGCCCCAGCTGCCTGGACCAACATGCTTCTATCCATCTAACCAGACATGTTTATATATAGAGAGATAAATAGATGTATAGATATACATGGGGAATACGTGCGAGTTGAAATATATATTTACGCCGTGTGAGTAATACAGACTTAGATCGCACCTGCTTATTTTCGAATGTTTGATCTTTATTAATAATTTGCATAAAATCGTTAAAGATAATGACAGAATAGATAGATGCACTGTACAACAAAATTTTCCAATTAAATTTTCCAATTAAATCTTTCTGTTAAAACATAAAAGATAGATACACATTACAACAAAATTTTCCAATTAAATTTTCCAATTAAATTTTTGTCCTATCATGAACTTATTTTTCCAAAAAAAGCAATAACATTAATATTTTTTTTTAAACAATAAAAAACAATGACATAATAGATGCAAATTACATCAGAAGACATTTTCCAATTAAATTTTCCTATTAAATTTTCCAATTAAATTTTCTAATTAATGCATGATAGATAGATACACATTACAACAAAAGACATTTTCCAATTAAATTTTTTAATGAAAACATAATACATAGATACACATTACAACAAAAGACATTTTCCAATTAAATTTTTTAATTAAATTTTTTAATGAAAACATAATAGATAGATACACATTACAACAAAAGATATTTTCCAATTAAATTTTTTAATTAGATTTTTTTATGAAAACATAATAGATAGATACACATTAAAACAAAAGACATTTTCCAATTAAATTTTCCAATTAAAACAATTGATAGATACACATTACAGCAAAAAAATATTCCAATTAAATTTTCTAATTAAATTTTCAAATCAAATTTTTAGGTCTTCACATGAAGTTATAATTCTGCAGTGAAGAATAAAAGCTGACGGCTTCTTGCAGAGAATCCTTTTTAAAAGATTTTTCTCCTCTGGACATATCATGAAAACTTTGTAATTATTCCACATCACCTGTTGGAAAAATTATTTATAAATTTTTTTTGCAATTCTTATTTATTTGAAATACCAATTATTGTTTTAATAAGTTAAATCATTAGTTAAAATTGCACTTTTGAAACATGAAAATTGAAATTCTTTATGACTATTTACATCTTGCAGAAACATGACTTCCTGCTGACAATAGAACGGATATTAGAAAATTCTTTTTGATGAGGTTCTGTTTCCTTATAACGGAGAAAATATTTTTAAGCAGGGTCTATGAAATGTGTTAATATTTAGAAACTACATCAACCCGTTTTCATATATATATATATATATATAGGCAGTGCTTGAGTGTAATGGTTATCATCGTAGGAAATGGAAAGGTTGATCCAATGCACACAAAACGGAATATATGTGCTATAACCAAACGGGGGACATCTCCACTCTAGAAGGAACCCCACTTAAACTAGTAGACAAATTCACGTACCTAGGAAGCAGCGTCGAATCAACCGAAAAGGACATCGAAACCAGGCTAACGAAAGCATGGACAGCTATCAATAGGCTATCGATTATATGGAAATCAGACCTAACCGATAAAATGAAACGCAGCTTCTTCCAGGCAGCGGTCACATCGATACTGCTATATGGATGCACTACATGGACGCTAACAAAACGGCTGGAGAAGAAACTGGATGGCAATTACACAAGAATGCTGCGTGCAATCCTGAACAAGTCCTGGCAGCAGCACCCCACAAGACACCAACTGTACGGCCACCTGCCCCCTATCACGAAAACTATTCAAGTTAGACGAACCAGACATGCAGGACACTGCTGGAGAAGCAGAGATGAACTGATAAGAGATGTACTCTTATGGATCCCCACACATGGCCGCGCAAAAGCAGGACGACCAGCTCGAACATACATTCAGCAGCTATGTGAGGATACAGGCTGTTGTCCTGAAGACCTACCTAGGGCGATGAACGATAGAGAGGAGTGGCGAGAGAGGGTCAGGGATATCCGTGCTACCAGCGCGATATGATGATGATGATGATACTTTTTCATAGAATATTAATCTGAAAGTGATGGTAATAGCGTAACTTGAGATTAAACTCTCTTACTAGGATGTCACAGTCCATCATGTTAGCCACTATGCCACATGGACCCCTCTCCTATGTAGTGGTCGTTACTCGCATAATAGAAACCTACTTTCACATGTCTTGGTTTTCTTGCGTTTGACTTACTTTTATATCTATTCGTGTATTTTTCCAAATTAGAAGACCTATATTCAGGGAGCCCTGTTGGCTGTGGCTGTAGAATACACCGACTGCATCTCTGCGAATGGGGTAAGGCCCCACCAACGTGTGTCCCGTATATGACAATCTGATGATGGGATTCGAATACAGCTCGAAGGTACATTCAGCAGCTATGTGAGGATACAGGATGTTGTCCTGAAGACCTACCTAGGACGATGAACGATAGGGAGGAGTGGCGAGAGAGGGTCAGGGATATCCGTGCTACCAGCGCGATATGATGATGATGATGATGATGATATATATATATGGGCACAGCGACAGGATTTCAAATCCTGAACCATATTGATAGCATTTCACATAGCACTAATACTTTTGAGAACGATATAAATCCAATTGTTTTCCTTCCAGCTCTAGTAGGGCAGACTGCGTTTTTTAGCCTTAGTTAGACAACAAATTTAGGAGAAGGAAAACTCGGAATAAATACTGTTTAAACTACGCTTAAAATTGACCTAGTGTCGCATCTTGTCCGAACGGAGGGTTTAGCAAATGCATATACGTCATACATATATATATATGTATTTACGTATATATGCCTGTTGGAAGCAGCCCATCACAAAGCAGCAGCTAAACCATCATCTGCTTCCCATCTCACAAGCCATCCTAGTAAGACCGAGCAGACATGTTGGGCACTACTAATGGAGTAAGGAAGAACCCCAATATACTCCAACTCATAGACACATTGGTGCTGGTTAACTAACAAAGTCTTACATGCATTACCTCTTGTCGGACGGTAGAAGCAGTCTAGAGAATCTACCTGGAGTTAAGAACGATCGGGACGGAGAGAGAGAGAGAGAGAGAGAGTGAGAGAGAGAGAGCGTGTGTGTGTGTGTGTGTGTGTGTCAAAGGAATCTCAGCAATCAGGACGACTTTATTATTATCATACATACACACACACACACACACATATATATATATATATATATATATATATATATATAAGAAGTTTATGGTTTTTACTAGCTCACTTAGTGAGTTAGTGGAGGACCAATTGTTAAATAGTGCTCAATATCAATGATAGAGCATATATATATATATATATATATATATATATATATATATATCATATTACATGGTACTCTCTGTGACCCTGGGTTTCATGCAACCAGCAAACGTCAGACAAAGTGAAGGTCTTTGCAAAAAAAAACGATTAATGTGGATAATTTTTGTTTGAAAAGTTGGAGTTATTTGTGTGTGTGCCTAAGTTTGTGTATTAATGAAGATCAGTACGTTTGTGTATGTGCTGTCGCTAGCCTAATATATATATTTATATATTTATATATATAGTCAGCGTCCGAAGACAGTGGGTGTTGTTTAATCGCGTATAGAATATATGAGGAATATCATATAAATCTATGTGAGGGCTCGATGTATGGCTATTGTTATGTATTTTTTTTCAATCAAGGTTTATATGCCAAAACTCACATCTGATGAGACGGAGAGTATAATGAATATTCTCCGGCGAGATAAATTTTTAATCACAGTTTAACCAGATTTGAGTTTCCTTCTAATTGCCCAATATATATATATATATATATATATATATATACTTTAAGAAAAAACAACGAAACCGGTCACATAGGATTATAAATTTATTTCTATCCTGTTATGTGTCTATTCTAGTTTTTTCATCAATCGGCAAAATACTATATATATATATATATATATATGTATACAAAAATCCATCAAGATTTGGATGCTTATTTGAGCAAGATTGTATCGAAGATATGCAGTTACCCATGCAGCTGTTTTCGTCTCTCAACGACTCAGTTATTGTCCAAAGAAAGAGCAAATACGGATATAGCGAGGCACTAGTGTCACTACATGACTTGTCAGAACGAGGCTGAAACAACGTCAATCTGTTTTAAGGAGTTCGATACTTGGCTTTAGATTTCGTATTGTCTTTTTCACATACTGTTTCCTGGATATCTTTGTTTAATTGCATATGAACCTTCATGGACTATTTAATGCCAAAGCCACCCTTGTCGGAGAATCGAAGTGGTACTATTTAACCGATAGCAAAGGTTTGTTAAAGGAGGATCATAATTCGATACAGTTCACTCAACAAGGTTATAGAGTCTAGAGTGTTCCACTGTAATATTCCTACTTTGGATATATATATATATATATATATATGTGTGTGTGTGTGTGTGTGTGTGTATGTATTATTGTATGTATACGTGTGTGTGTGTGCTGATTTATGTATGGACTCCTATTTGGTTCTATTTGCTTTGTTTTCTTTGTTTAATGGCATATCAACCTTCGTGGGCTATTTAATGCCAAAGCAACCTTTTCTAGAATAACAGTAGTGGCGCTGTTTAACCTATAGCTGACGGGATAGAGTGGTTCATGTCTTCCTTAGAGTATTAGTCCGAAAGTGAACGCAATAGCGTAACTGGACTTTTCACTCGCTTTCTATGATGTTGCAGTCCAGCACGTTAACCACAACGCTATGGTCCTTCCCCTTGTATCATATTTAATAATGCCCGTGCTTGAATCCATACATCCATTTTGTTTGTCATATAACGCAACCAACCAGTTCAGCTCTTTCTATAAATTTCCATTTCCATGCTTATCTGCAAATCATTCTGTTACTCTGACCATACTATTTTTACACGGGTGACGATGGAAACGAGCTGTATGGAATGACATAGGTGACAATCTTTCTCTCTTGTCCACCTCCAACACTACCACCACTGCAGCCCAAATACCTGATGAAAAAACTGTGATCACCATTACTCTAAAAAAACATCCTTTTCCCGAAGCTTTCTATCAACAATATTTACGACTACTACTACTACTACTACTACTACAAAAACCAGTCCTACTTCAACGTTAATAGAAAAACGTGTGAAACAATAATGGCGTTTAGTAAATAAATAAATAAAAGGGGAGAGGAAAAAACGTAGAATGAGTCTTTTCGAACATTCTTCAAAACCCTTTGTGATTAGTCGTTCGTGATTCATGGCTGACTGTCACAATTTCTCCTGTATATTAATTGTAAATAATACCTTCATTTTGCCTGTGCGTCTAAGTTGATTTATTGTCTCCCCTGATTTATGAATGATATATGCGACAGGAGAACGTTTCTGACCAATTACTAACCTTCATAAATTACACTGCACGGGCAAATCTCACTAGAAGCGGAATGGACGGAGAGAAAGGGTGGTAATGGGAACATTAGAGGCAAAGGAGGACTGGGTGGCTAGACCTTGGGAGCCGTAAATTATTCACACCCAATTATCAAATATCTTAAAGTCACACAAGTTGTTCAATTGGGCAAATGCTAGGAGTCCGTCCACAGAAGAAACAGAAGAAAGAAACAAACAAGAAAAAAAAAAAACGTTAGCAGGAAAAACCGCGAAAGAAAAAAGAATGGAGAGAAAGAGAAACTTGCAGATAGACAGACTGAAAGACGAATGGGACAGAGAGAGCTTGAGAAGAAATAAGGGAAGGGAATCTGTGGGAAGACAAAGGGTTAAACGTATCTCACCAAGGTCGATGTAGATATAGGTGTTCCAGCCGAAGTAGAAGTTAAGAATTCGAACGCTTATTCTCAAGGCTGGCACCCCTACCATCTACGTGCTTATCCTGACTTTGCGCAAACCTAAGTTCTACTAAAGAAATACCAAGAAAGAATTATAAAAGAAAGAGAACTGATCATAAAAAGAAACAGAAAATAGCTAATATATATATATATATATATATATATATTTGTAATGATTTTGTTTTGTCTATTTATTCCAAGAGATCGTGAAATATCAATGATCAAGCATTTAAAAGTAAAAAGTAAAGTTGGCAACCGTAGTCTCGGGTGACCTAAGGCTCCCTTTTCGATAGCTACTACACCAAGGTGTAGGGGAAGGCGCTACTCCTTTCCTTGGATAGCTCCACTTTACTCTTGATACGTACTTTATATTGCAGAGTGTTAAGCAAGGAGGTATCAAGTACCATTTTTAAAGTCTTTAGTATGACCCGACCTGGGATTGAACCCAGGTCTCCCGGGCTATTGGCGAACACTCTACCCACTGGGCCAATGAGCCGGTAATCTAACAAAATAACATAAACAGAGATTCAAGGCGCTTGGTGACTATTTTTTGTCAATGGGATCGTCTGCGCAAGTGGTTTTCAAACAACAGTA
The DNA here is from genome assembly GCA_963585895.1 of Sepioteuthis lessoniana. Taxonomy (NCBI): domain Eukaryota; kingdom Metazoa; phylum Mollusca; class Cephalopoda; order Myopsida; family Loliginidae; genus Sepioteuthis; species Sepioteuthis lessoniana. The sequence goes on along the minus strand of OY757925.1, from coordinate 63,371,582 downwards.
TATAACACTTGTCATGCCTCCTACAACAATATTTAACAAAACACCCACTACGTGGGAAACACTTGGTTTGAAGAAAACATAGACGAGGAAGTGAGTCCCTAAACACTGTTAACTTTGTATTTAAGCTATCCAAACATATATCTATCTATATATATATATTATCATGTAGCGCCAATCAGCGCAGATATCCCTGACCCTCTCTCGCCACCGCTCCCTATCATCCATTGTTTCTGGCAGGCCTTCAGGGCTACATCCGGTATGTAGGTTCGAGCTGGTCGTCCTGCTTTTGCTCATCCATGGGAAGGGGTCCACAGGAGTATATCACTTTTGAGCACGTCCCTACTTCTCCAGCAGTGTCCTGCAATTCTGGTTCGTCGACACAAATGAAGGAACTTATGGTGTAATGGTTATTATCGTATCAAATGGACATGATGACCCAAGTTCAAATCCTGGGCTGGGTTCTTTACGTTTGACAGAGCGCTTATACCTCTGGGAATGGTATGAATCAAGCTATTCTACCTTCACCTATGGATAAACAGAATGGCAACCAGCCTAGGTAAATGGAATCTCTGTACTCAAACTTGTTAAACACCATTTAAATAATAACAATGAGTTACATGCTGCTCATGTGGGAGATTTGGCTATCTATCTATCTATCTATCTATCTATCTATCTATCTATCTATCTTATAATATATCTATATAAATGAAAATGTAAATGTTTGTTACAAATCGATAATCTCCAGTTTTATACAACTAATTAGTTTAAAATTTTCAGAGAGCATTTTATTCGAATTCAGGTGTGTTTTTATATACTTATTATCCAAAAATATTATAATAATTAAAAAAAAAATTTTAATAAGTCGTTTTTCTCCGACAATAGCCGAACACGAAAAAATAACTTCGGTTTTCCAAGAATTTTACACGATATATATATTTTTTTTTTTTTGCTTAGTCACTTTACCTTCTTTTCTGGTGCCCGGGTACAGCTAGTATATATATATATATATATATATATATATATATATATGTATGTCTGAGGCAGCTGGCAATAAAAATCCGAACGCAAAACAATACATTTTGCGAAAGAAGGATACGTTAAAGTGTTATGCGTTTGATGCTAGGCTGAACAGAAGAATCGCTCAAAGCTTGGAATGTCATCTCACTTTTCCGGTTGAGATAATGTTATCTGGCCAGTATTCGGATTTTGTGATCGGGTCATCCAATTCAAAAAGTGTTTACCCTTTTGAGTCAACGGTTCCATTCGATGAAAACATTGAACGGACACATTAACACAAGTGAGAAAAGTACGAAGATCTCCGAATACAATGCATAAAAAATGACTGGACTATGATTAAATTTTCTTACAGAAGTCAGATGCCAAACTTTTATTGCTCTTTCAACTTGTACATATCGGCTAGTCGCTAGCAGGAAAACGGAGATGTTGCAAGAGGCCCTAAGATCAGGCAGACGCTACGTCAGCATGGATTTAGTATTCAAAATCTGGAGGTATCATAAGTTTCTACCGGGAAGAACTGCGTTATACTTGTAATGGTTAGAGATTAGTTTTCTTGTTTACAGGCATATCAGCCTTCGTGGGTTATTTAATGCAAAAGCAATCCTTGTAGAACAGTTTTGGTAATATTTAACCCATAGCTGGTAATATAAGGGAGTTCATTAGAACATCGATTGACAAAATCAAAGAGAATGGCTTCGAACTGACGAAGAAAAGAAGCAGAAGATACCCCGCAACAACAATTACCGACGCCGACTACGCCGATGACATAGCGATACTGGCAAATACACCTGACCAAGCCGAAACTCTTCTGCATAGTTTGGAACGAGCAGCAGCAAACATAGGCCTCCATGTTAATGCACACAAAACGGAATATATGTGCTATAACAAAATGGGGGACATCTCCACTCTAGAAGGAACCCCACTTAAACTAGTAGACAAATTCACGTACCTAGGAAGCAGCGTCGAATCAACCGAAAAGGACATCGAAACGAGGCTAACGAAAGCATGGACAGCTATCAATAGGCTATAATTTATAATAAGTTATAATTCTGCAGTGAAGAATAAAAGCTGACGGCTTCTTGCAGAGAATCCTTTTTAAAAGATTTTTCTCCTCTGGACATATCATGAAAACTTTGTAATTATTCCACATCACCTGTTGGAAAAATTATTTATAAATTTTTTTTGCAATTCTTATTTATTTGAAATACCAATTATTGTTTTAATAAGTTAAATCATTAGTTAAAATTGCACTTTTGAAACATGAAAATTGAAATTCTTTATGACTATTTACATCTTGCATAAACATGACTTCCTGCCGACAATAGAACGGATGTTAGAAAATTCTTTTTGATGAGGTTCTGTTTCCTTATAACGGAGAAAATATTTTTAAGCAGGGTCTATGAAATGTGTTAATATTTAGAAACTACATCAACCCGTTTTCATATATATATATATATATATATATATATATATAGGCAGTGCTTGAGTGTAATGGTTATCATCGTAGGAAATGGAAAGGTTGATCCAATGCACACAAAACGGAATATATGTGCTATAACCAAACGGGGGACATCTCCACTCTAGAAGGAACCCCACTTAAACTAGTAGACAAATTCACGTACCTAGGAAGCAGCGTCGAATCAACCGAAAAGGACATCGAAACCAGGCTAACGAAAGCATGGACAGCTATCAATAGGCTATCGATTATATGGAAATCAGACCTAACCGATAAAATGAAACGCAGCTTCTTCCAGGCAGCGGTCACATCGATACTGTTATACGGATGCACTACATGGACGCTAACAAAACGGCTGGAGAAGAAACTGGATGGCAATTACACAAGAATGCTGCGTGCAATCCTGAACAAGTCCTGGCAGCAGCACCCCACAAGACACCAACTGTACGGCCACCTGCCCCCTATCACGAAAACTATTCAAGTTAGACGAACCAGACATGAAGGACACTGCTGGAGAAGCAGAGATGAACTGATAAGAGATGTACTCTTATGGATCCCCACACATGGCCGCGCAAAAGCAGGACGACCAGCTCGAACATACATTCAGCAGCTATGTGAGGATACAGGCTGTTGTCCTGAAGACCTACCTAGGGCGATGAACGATAGAGAGGAGTGGCGAGAGAGGGTCAGGGATATCCGTGCTACCAGCGCGATATGATGATGATGATGATACTTTTTCATAGAATATTAATCTGAAAGTGATGGTAATAGCGTTACTTGAGAATAAACTCTCTTACTAAGATGTCACAGTCCATCATGTTAGCCACTATGCCACATGGACCCCTCTCCTATGTAGTGGTCGTTACTCGCATAATAGAAACCTACTTTCACATGTCTTGGTTTTCTTGCGTTTGACTTACTTTTATATCTATACGTGTATTTTTCCAAATTAGAAGACCTATATTCAGGGAGCCCTGTTGGCTGTGGCTGTAGAATACACCGACTGCATCTCTGCGAATGGGGTAAGGCCCCACCAACGTGTGTCCCGTATATGACAATCTGATGATGGGATTCGAATACAGGTGGAGATTTGGGGAATGTGGAGTACCCCTTCATTGCCATCGTTCCCAGGTCTACGCTGGCTCGGATTAGTAGCACCTGATAAGGTCCTATCTATGGCTCAAATAGAACTCTTTGATATTCAAACTGAGTGCAAACAAATGACTTTTGCTAGATGAGCTGTTTGATCATCTGTGTTTAAACAAACGATTGATATTTAATTGAATTGTTAGTAATACATAGCAGTACTTGGAACAATTTAACTTTGTTAACTAATGCTTAATTTATTGTTTAAAATAGAACTGTTTGATCATTTAAATGTGTGTATCTACTAAACGTATTTACAAATCATATATTTGATATATGTATTTAAAAACAGAATTTGGTATCAAATAACCAGCAGTGGTTGATATGGCATAAAACCCAACGTAATGCCATTGCCACTTTTTTGGTAAACAAACTGGTAATAATATGGGTAATAGAATTCCTGTAAGACTAAAATTCAAACATAAAAGGAAGGATTTGAAATAACATTTAGCTTCAAAAATTAATGTCATGATTCTCGACTATAAATCAAAAGTGGAACTAAATACGAAACCGACTTATATACGAATATATACGATGTCTTTTTCATCTCGTCAAGAATTGCTTGAATTTAAATGTCTGGTTGCGCTCCGTTGGCAACTAATAAATGTCACTTCATGAAATAGAAAGTCATATTACTCCAACTAATTCTATCCGTGTCATGGGTAATATTAATGAATCCTGAACATCTTAAGAGAAAAAAATTGGTTGGTTAGCTTGTTGGCTGGTTGGTTGGTTTTATGGCATTTTAACACTTCCTGGATTTATTTCATACTGAAATGCACTTCACAATTATCGGCTCCAGTGATATGCGACAAAAAAATCACAATCATTTTAAATAAGTAAACACTACATTATATTTATCATCAAGGCGTGTCGCCTAAGACTCTCTCTCTCTCTCTCTTTCTCTCTCTCTCGCTCTCTCTCTCTCTCTCTCTCTCTCTCTTTCTCTCTCTTCGACTGTCTTTATCTGCAGTGACCAACATGTCTTGCTCGTCTTATTGGATGGTATATATGATGTGAAGTAAGTGGCCATACAACTGCAGCTTTGAAGACTGCTGATTCCAGGATTTATTCAAAACAGCAGGCAGTATCCTTATGCAGTTCACATCTAGCTCTTTTCCCTGGCGGTTTCTTCAAGTTCAAAACTATATAGTAGAACTAAGACTGCTATAGCTAAGAAGAATCCCTCTTTTATTTTATCAGGGAGGAGATTTCCATATGGTTGTTAATATGTCAATAGCAGACCATGCTTTTTGTTTCAATATTAATATTTTATAGAAAATGTTGTTTAAAATCCTTTTGTTATTTCAAGCGGATCTACATGACTCTAAGATAAAAACCTGTCATAATGCATCCTCAATTCCTTGCTCAGGTTCATCTGTGGGACATTCGAAGCTCACTCGTACTGCCTTTCACACAACTTACAAAATTTTCCCTTTGCCTTTTGATATTGACTGCAAATTACCATTGTAAATGGGAAAGGAACAAATTAATCTTCATTGTTCTGAAGATTTCCGAGTTCCTTGCATGCCATATCCTCAATTTTTATACTTTCATGGGAATAATTCTTCAACCTTATAAGCCACACTAGTAAGCATGTTTCGTACGTTACACTGCAGTGAATAAAATGAATCAAGTTTGCAACTGTCCAGTCTTTTCTCTGATGTGCTCCTTCTTTCTACCTCTTCATTTAACTTTGATATTACATCATTGCAAACAACGTCAGATGTCTGAATAATAAATTATGATTGTTACCTTGGGAAATTAGTTAAGGTTTTTTTTTCAGTCTTTTTAAGATCACCCACCTGAATTAAATTTTGTGGTTTTCGAGGTAAAAAGCTTGAGGACCTCTTTATCAGCTACAACTACTTAAGTTATAAGTGGACCTTGGATCAATGACGACTTACGTGTGATTCGAAGCTCTTCAGAGATACAGAACTAGAGTAATATGACCGGACACAATTAACGATGATACCCTAGACATTTAAAATTTGCTTCTTATTTCTAAGAACAAGCAAGAAAACTACAATACATACAATAGATATCAAGCTAGCAAAAAGGTATCCACAAAAATATTTTGTCATTTTTTTGTCATACAACAGGATTTTGAATTATTGATCAACTTCATACTAGTTTCTGACTAAGTTTATTTCATTAGGGCTCGGTACATTCGTTTATGACGAATTATCCATATTTACCCAACCCCTCCGCTCGGACAGGATATGACACAAGGTCAATTTTTTTTTAAAGCGGAGTTTAACAGGTTTGAATTCAGAGTTTTCCTTCTCCTAGACTAGTTGCCTCACCAAGGCGGAAGAACTCAGTCTGCCCTACTATTTACCCATAGCTGGAGGGAGAATAATTGGATTCATACCTTTCTCAAAGGTATTAGTGCTAAGTGAAATGCAATCATTCTCGTCCAGGATTTGAACTCGTGTCTCCGTATCCGATTCCAACGACGATAGCCATTAAACCACGGGCACCTCGTTTATGACGAATTATCTGTGTGTATTCTACCTGGGTCGAAATATCACTTCCAGGGTCTTTGCCTTGGACGCCCATTCGACGGAGCCTAAAATAAGCTGATTATATCACTTGAAAAAAAAGTAAGGTTTTCCACCCCGCAAAAAAACATGTTATGGGCATAGTACTAAACTGTATCGAATTCTCTGCTGATAGGATTGATAGGGCTAGTCGGCTGGGACTATAGAGTACACCGACTGCATCTCTGCAGAAGGGTAAAATACTCTCCATCAACGAGTGTCTTGGGTAGGACAATAAACTGTACCTAATTGTGAGGCTCCAGTCCTGGAGCTCTTGGGAATATGGAGTACCTTTTCATTGCCATTACTCCAAGGTCCACTCTGACCCGGAGAATTAGTAACTAATACGGCTCCATCTATGAGTCAAATAGAACTGTTTAACTATTTATCTGTGTGCAAACAAATGATTGATGTTAAATTGAATTGTTAGTGTTAGGTATATATACTTAAATCTATTTAACTGTGCTCGAATGAAACTACAATTTTAAGATAGCAATAATTGAAATCCTTCAAACCGGGCCATTGGCTTAATGAGTAGAGTGTTCCTCAATGGTTCAGAAGACCGGGGTACAATCCCAGGTCGAGTCATACCAAAGACTAAAAAAAATGGTACTTGATGCCACCTTGCTAAACACTCGGCATTATAAGGTACGTATCAAGGGTCAAGTGGAGCAATCCAGGAAATAGAGTAGCACTCTCCCCTACACCTCGATGTATTAGTTATTGAAAAGGGATCTTTCAGGTCCCCCTTAACTACGATCGTCAACTTTACTTTTTACTTAATAGTGTTCAAACAAATCAGCTCTGCGTTGTTTAAAAAGTTACCAACACACTATTCACTCACGAATCATAAATATATAATATCAGTGTACATACAGGATTCGGCATTAAATAACTTACAATGGATGATATGCCATTAAACCAAATCAACCAACACGTCGGCTTAATGGACACCTTTGCAAATAGTCAAGCTACTGCTCGCTATTGGTATACCAACAAATTGATTATTTTATAAGCTTTGTTGAGTCTGGTTCAAGGAAATATTAATGGGACAAACAAAAAAAAATATTCCAGACGATCTTGTAAGGATCACTGTGCATGTGGTGGTAATAAAATCTCTCTCAGTCTCTCTCTCTCTCTCTCTCTCACACACACACACACATACTCACACACACACACACATATATATATAATCCTCCATAAATAAGAATACGCCAAACAATATTTTTTATAAAATTTTTATTTCCTTCTAAATCAAGGATATCTGAATTTTATAATATATAGCGAAATATTGCACATTGGATTCAAGAGTATTTAATTTTAGAGCTGCGTTTAAAACCCTTTTTCAAGACCTGCCTTCGAAATGTTACATATATATATATATATAATCAAACATAATGTACGTATTTATCAGAGACACTGAATATAGAAAAAAAATTCTGATTATTCATATATATATATATATATATATATATATATATTAGCAGATGTTACTACTGTATTCAATATTAATGATGAATAGTTGAAATTTTCTAATGAAAATTACTTTTCTTCTGAACCGAAGATGCCATTATGGTATAATTCCTACGGGGATATTTTTTCTATCAAAACATGTTATCATACATTATTTATGAACAAATTATACAGGGTGGAAACTCCGCTGCCAAAAATATGAATATATAGCAGCATAGAAGAAATAGACCACTCTCTCTCTCTCTCTCTCTCTATATATATATATATATATATATATATATATATATATATATATATAATCCTAGGAAGATAGTCAAAGGAATAGACTATAAAGTAATAATCCAAGGGGTAGGAATATCCAGTTGAGTGTTCAATGCCAACAGCTATGGACTGTATAATTAATTTCAGATTAAAAATACATGATGCATTCAATAAGTTTCCAGACTTTTTTGTACAGGCATTTAACATTGTCGCAGACTCTTGAAAATCCAGTATATTATTGCTATACATCTTATGAGATGACTGACTAATTTTTATGATTTAAGGTTTAAATGAACAGCTAGCTACAGCAGCAATTGGAATACACCCTACAAAAGCTTGATTGTCACAGCTGGTGAATTTCAAAAATGCAATCTGGACGTGAGAACACTTTAGAAGAACGATTTGCAATAAATTCTGTTTTAAACTTGAAAAAATGCCACAGAAACGAATGGAATACTTCAGACTGCTTTTGGAGCATCTTGCATGAATCGAGCATCAGTTTTTGAGTGGCATAAGAGATTCAAGGAAGCCAGTGAGTCCGTGAGGGATGATGAGAGGTGTGGGAGGAGTGAGGAAGTCAATACACCAGAGTTGGTTGGCCAAAGGGTTAGGGTTAGGGTTACTATGTTGAGGTTTTAAGGGAGTTCAGAAAGAGATTCCGTCGGAAGAGGCCAGGACAATACACCAGTCTACAACTCCATCCTTGTCACAGACTATTTGACCAAGATGGGCATCAAGACAGTTCCTCACCCTCCCTATAGTCCAGACCTTGCTCCATGTGACTTTTGCTTATTCCCTAAGTTCAGAAGCTGTCGTTATAGAAAAATTGAGGAGATGAAGGAGGCTCCGACGAAGGTCATTGACACGCTCACACGAGAGGACTTCCATGGGGCCTTGAAGAAGTTGTTGGTACGGTAGAACAAGTGCATTGCTGCCGTAGGCGATTACTTCAAAGGGGAATAGAGTTTCATGTGTGTACTATCAATAAAAGTGCCCATACGAAAAAAAAGTCTGGAAACTTATCGTATGCACCTCGTAACAGAAAAGATCTTTTTCTACGGGTTTTCAATGAATAATATGGATTTTGGCTTCGAAGGTAGCAACAGGTACCAATTTTTACTGTTGCATCTTTTTCAAGGAAATCAATAGTGATGGATTTTTCATGTCCAAGAAGACTGTCAGCGTGGCTTTCTTTATTCTTTATTGCGTCAGGAACCGTTTTCTTACCGAAGAGTCAGTGAGTTTTCAATTCAAAGATGTTCTTTTTCACAACGCTTTTGATTCATATCTATACCATTTTAAAACCTTTATTTTTGACTAAAACAAGCTTTTTCATACCCATCTCAAATTCTTCATTTAATTTTACATGGATTGCATTTCTCAGACGGATGAATTTGATGATATACATTTGTTTAACCTTGTAGAACTTTTTTGTTTAGCTGCCATTTTTAATAGCCACAAAACAAATATTTTTGCGGGATTAAAATGTTTTTTTCCAATAAACTAATTCCAATTAAAGCAGAGCATTCTTTTCTGGAAAAAAAAATTCTTAAAAAAATGATTTTCCTTTTTTCCGAAAAATTTCCCTCATCTATAGAATGATCATTGCTTTCGCTAACGGTCCGGGAGACCAGGGTTCAATTCCAGGTTGAGTCTTATCAAAGACTCAAAAAGGGTACTTGGAGCAGCCTAGTTTAACACTTAGCATTATAAGGTACGAATCAAGGGTAAAGAGTAGCAATCCAATGAATGGAGTAGCGCCCTCCCCTACACCTTGGTGTAGTAGCTATTGAAAAAGGAGCCTTAAGATCACCCACGACTAAGGTCACTAACTTTACTATTGAATGAACCTTATATATATATATATATATATATATATATATATATATATATGTGTGTGTGTGTGTGTGTGTCTGAGTTTGAGTATGTAGTTTGGCAGCTATCTTGCATTTGAGCATATTAGATTAGATAATAGAGACACATTCTGTCTACATAATTTTATTAAGAATTGGTGGATGTATTACTAAAAAAATTCATGCTCGAAACTAAGACACTTATCAGAAAACTTGAAAGGATCTAAATAAAATCATATAAACAAAATGTGAATTTATTATTTTGTAAACTGGTTTATATATATATATATATATATACTTGTATGTAGGTATGCCTAGTAATGGATCTGTACGCTTAAACTTTAGCATTGTATGGGTGAATGTCTTTGAAAACGGACATCCGGTTGTTGCTCATATACTGAATATCAACAATTGTTTGTTTTTAGACTTGCCAACAGAGAATGCATAAATTTAGACAAACCACTCCCACGATCCAATGCCACGTAAACACCTGCACCCTAAAACCATAAACATAAAATATGCAATGGCTTAGTGTGTATACTTTAGGCTTACAAATGCATATAGTCTTTTTTATGGCCGTCAGTAAGTTAAGTTTACTCTTGAAAAATGCTGCGATTTTGAACGACTGAACGAAAGTGCACAGTCAGGAGTTGGTGAACATAACTTTTTTTAAGTCTCAATTTGAATTTTGTGTTGGGTTAAACTTTCTGCATGTTTTTAAGTAAAAACAAAGGCTTTTCGGGGACTTGCCTTTATTAAGTGCGTTATTGAAACTTATAATCTTATTTCTTTTTTTATCATTTCATTTCGGTCAATACGTTCTTCTACCTTCCTCATAGTCTCAAACTCTGAAATGAAGCATTGTTAAAATTCCATGCGTTATTCAGACAAATATTTTCATTCTTGTTTTTATCATTGCTTTTCGGTCGATGCGTTCTTCAACCTTCCTCTTTGTCAGAAACTCTGAAATGAAACAGTATCATCGTTTTTGCTCTGCGCCAGAGACACAATGTCTTTAATTTGAGTAAAGTTGATTTCAATTCATAATTTCTTATCAAGTATTGCAAACCCAGTAGCCCAAATATTTACCGACAATGGGAAGGAGAAAAGTTAAAATCATGTCTTTTCTAAAGCCAACTTAAAGGAAAAACCAAAATTTCAACGATATCTAGGCAAACTACCAAATTTTCAATATATTTGTAAAATGTTTTTACGGGACTTTAGTTGGAAAATTTTATAAGAGAAAAGCAAAAGAAAAGATAGAAAGGATAAAGTGTTACAAATTTGTTGTAATTTGCGGGATTTATCTGAGAAGGAGTGTTTCGTCAACAAAGTTCTTTGACTATTAGAGGTTTCGTTGAATTCTATGAGCCATTCCACAAAATAGCTTTGCTCCGTCAGCACCCCTTGAGGCACTGTTTATTAGAATCAGTCTTTGTCCATTTTTGACAAAGAAGCGTGTGATGCCGGGGGTACTCCGCATTTCTCAAAGCTTCAAACTGGTGCCTCACCGTCGGATTGTTTAGTGTCATATCCAGAATATTCATTGGGAGAGTCACTGGGAGAGTCGGTGTATTCTACAGCCCCAGCCGACTGGGCTTTTATTAGTTTAGTATTTTTTTCCAACGGCCTTATAAGTTTGCCTTTTAAATGTCTAGGATTAATTCTAAAACGATTTCAAAAGAATAAACATTTATTTTAATTCAAAATTTAATTCTACAAGTTTTTTTTACATCTCTTTTTTTTTTACATCTCTGAAATTTAGCATTTAGGATTGACATGGGCAAACGGTGTTCACAGGCCACATGCAGACTGAGGTGATTTCTGAATGTTTTGCCTCAGACTTCAAATTTTCATAAAAATATCAACGAAAAAAGAATATTCTTTTTCCTATTTCTTATGTGGATTCTTACGTATATGACCTTCCATAGTAAAAACAACTGCGGTAACTTGAATTTTTTTATAGTCAGGTTACCTGTCTAATGATAAGCCATGTCTCATGTGACCCGCTTCCAGATAAAAGTAACCCATGTCAGAACCACAAAACATGATTAAATAAACGTCTTGCTATTTTTAATTTCTCCGTTACAGCTGTCATTGTCCCCGAATCAATTACTTGCTCTAATTTTAACAATACCTCAATGGTGGCAAATAAAGCAGATTTATTTGACAGTCAATTGCGAGTCTATCGAATATATATTTGACATATACACATTTACATCAATTCGTGCCGCTGCTATGGGCTGAATGGTATCACTGTTGTTCTTAAACAAGAATGGCTTTCGCAACCCGTGAAGGTTGATATGCCATTAGTAGACAGAAACGAAACGAATCAATTTCTGTGAGTTGTGACGTTGGTGGTCAAGTGATCCCTCTCAAGTTGGGTGCATTAGAGTTTGTTCATGTTGGCCAATACCTTCACATGTCTGTCTTCAACTACCGACTTAGTCGCTAGTTGCTCCAACTCTCGATGAAGTCCAAGACATATTAGTTCCGGTTGTTAAAAAGAATACCAACCAAAACTAAAGAGAGCTATATCTTCTGCTATTTCGACCAGGGAGAGTTTGTGGTTCATCTACCAACACACAAACAGTTTTTCAGTTATGAGACCTGCTGGATTACCAATTGGACTTTTGTTGTAAACCTGGGAAGAAAACAACGTACCGAAACAGAATGGATGTGGGAGCTGTGTGTGATTGAGAGGTAATGTTATAATCCCCCACCCCCCAAAAACTTCAAATTCTCCAACCAATGTCTCAAAACTGGTTGCTGAACTGTAGACTCGAAGTAAGCGAGTTCGATCCCCAGTCATGCTATTTCCTTCACTTTTAGACAAATATCTTTTGTAACGTAATTGAACGACTTATGCGAAATTGAAAAACAAAACAAAAAAACGAATCGCTGGGGAAAGAGAAAAGGGAAAAAAAGAAAAAGAAAAGAATGTTTGTATCAGACAGAGGGCCTGCGAGCAACCAGTTGAAAAGTGTTCGTTGAGTGATTCGGGCCAAAGCACTCATGAATGACTACTATAACTTGATTAAAAAAACGGAAGTTACAAATTTTTGCTGCATGTGTAGAAACACCGGAAACAGTCATGTTCCTTTCTCCCCGACACCACTGGTGGAAGTAAGGGGCGTCTCGGGTTTGACCTATAATTCCACTCCAGCCGGCGTGATATGAAGAAGTTTCCAAAAGTCTGCACCCATTCTTGAGATGAGCTTCGCAAAGGAGCTAACCTATACCAGCACACAAAGCCAAGTGGTTGTGAAGAAGCCTTACTTCAGAAAGAACAAATGAACCTCAGGCGTTCCCTTTGAGAATGCGAGGAAGGAAGAACAACGAACCTGACCACTGGGGAGCTATAACAGAAAACGATCGGGGTGAAAAAGGTATATGTTCGTCTCTCTCATCTTGCGATGCTTTATTCTCTCTTCTTGTCTAAAATAGATTACTCTTTTGTATTATCATATTCTTTTTTCTCTTTTAAGTGACCACTAGGAAAGGATGTAGCAAATAAAGTTTCGTACCAAGCGAACCAACAGACGGTGTTTTTGTGTTCGTCACTTCTTCTCACGGTGAGATTAACACGATGTCCGATTGAAACTTAAGGGGTAGAGGTACACCCTTACATTATTTAGAACCGTGGTGTTCCACGCGTCTATTCGGTGTAGGAGTGCTACACCTTTGAGAATGCTATGAACTCCCATATCCAGCCAGCTGTGAGTTAAGTAGCATTGCTCAGTTTTTCTACAAGAATGGTTTTGGCATTAAATAACCAACGAAGGTTGATATGTCGTTAAACAACAACAAAAGAACAACGGCAAAACAACCTAAATAAACTGAGTCATGTGTATGTTAATGTCGAAAAAGACGTCAATAGCCTTTATTGTTTCAGCGTGAAAGTTGCGCAGAGGAGTGCAAAAACAATCGTTGGGGCTTAGAATACATTGAGGGTATTCTCTATGGAGGAGTAATACCCCTAAACAGAAAAAGGGGAGTATCCTGGTGAAGCCTTTTAACTGCTCTCTACCGATCCAGTTGTAAGTAAGTAAAGTTGGCGACCATAGTCGAGGGTGACCCGAAGGCTCCCTTTTCGATAGCTACAACACCAAGGTGTAGGGGAGGGCGCTACTCCTTCCCAGGATTGCTCTACTTTACTCTTGATCCGTACCTTATAATGCTTAGTGTTAAGCAAGGAGGCATCAAGTACCATTTTTTTGAGTCTTTGGTATGACTTGACCTGGGATTGAAACCAGGTCTCCCGGGCCATTGGCGAACACTCTAAAAATATGATTATGTTGTATAGGCTGATACAGATACATGCGGAAACATAGTCAACACAATAATGACGAACGAGCTCATTTCTTTAGAAAAATATAACTATCACACTTTGTTCGAAATGGTTGCGAAAGGGTTGCGAAAGGGTTATGTATGAGAGGTGAGTTGGAGACTGAACAAACTGCAACATATTGACCCCCAGTTCCTTTGTCTTTAGCAGCACTTCTTTCTCGTTCTGCTTGGCTGCTGAATGGGGGGGGTCCTGAGGGCCCACAGCCCCCTGCTGGGTGCTCATTCTATCTACAGCATTTTATCTCCAACTAACTGACTCCAACTAACTGAACTTCCTGTCGCACCGGGTTATACCATTGTTTACGTCCACCTCCTCCCTAGTGAGCGTCGTATCTGCACCCAATTCAACCCGTCTACAGTCAAGGTTATACCCTGATATCTTCGACCGGATGCTCCTGTTTCTCGATTTACGGCTAGGCCGAATGTCAATATGTTACACAGTCTCTCGCTTTCTTTCTCTCTTACTTGCCACCTCAAAACACTGGTTCGCGCAATTCTACTGTGAAGCAACAAATGCCACACAATAATGCTGATATTTCTTCTTTTATACTAGTTCTGGTTGACCGAAATTTGCATACGTCGCAAACCACGTCCCACCAAAGACGAGACACGTGACCTACAAATTACACTCCCAAGGACGCTCATGCTTTCGTTTTACTATACTTCCGGAACTCCACACGCAAGACAATTTCGCGCTAGTTTCGAACTTTGAAGTTGGCCACTTTGCTCATCACTTCTTGTTTCTTTCTTTCTTTCGGTGTTGCTATGAAAGGAATTCAATTCACAGAGTTTCGTTGTCACATTTCATTTCTCTCATTCGTTTAGCTCACCACCTGTTTTTTTGTTTTTTTATCAAGCCGTGGACGGTTGCTGGATTCACCTAAAAGTCGGCTGTTCCGCCTGCATATACAACATGGCACCCGTTGTCTCTTTGAACGAAGAAACCGGTTAGCTCATCGGAGGCAGCAGTCTGCGGGTTCTGCCTTTCAATTTCACTACACCTGGACATGATACTTAAGTGCATCTCTGATTGAGGTTCTAGTTTTAGAGATCTGGGGAGTGTGGAGCACCACTTCATAGCCATGACATCATGGTCTCCTCTGACTCGATAGGGTAGGACTTGTTAGCGTTGTTCTATTGGCCAAATAAATCAGTTTAAAAATTAATCTTATTTGATAGGATCGTGTGTAAAATAAACTTAAGAAACTTTAAATATGAAAGTATAAATAATGATATTTTCTACCTTTCAGCATAGCATGGCCGACTAGTAAATACGGCCACGCATGTTACATTAACAGGCTGACCTCTAACAGGCTGAAGTAATGTAAACAAAAAAATAAAAAATAATAATCCACTGATAGCCGCATATGAAATTAACCTAAAAAGAGAATTGACTTTAAAAATTGAATTGAAAAAAATTAATCATGTTGGTAGAATTTATCTGGCGTTATTTTAATTCTTTCAATATCAAAATCCATATTTATACTTTGTCTTTTACTAATCCACGAATAATAAACGGCTGTGAGCTACCTTGCTTTTATGATTTCAAATTAACGTTGGATAAATTATACCAACATGATTATATTATTTTGTCTATTCAATTGACAAAATCAATTCTCTTTTTAGGTTAATTTCATATACTGCTATGAATGGATTTTTTTGCTTACATAACTTCGACCAATTAAAAGTCAGTTTGTTAATGTAACATGCGGGGCCGTATTTACTAATTGGCAGGTCAGCACAGAATAACCGTGGACTGGTTGAGAAACTGGTAAAATCAATCAACTAATCACCAAAATTTAGTCAGAGAAAGGGAAGATTAATGAAAATTCATTTACCTTTAAAATTGGCATTTAAGAATAAAGTGAAACACAGGCAATTAACACCGATGACATATCAATCCTTGTCGGTTATTTAATGCCACATTTTCTTTATACATATATATCAAATATATATAATTTGGTTTAGTTGGGTTTTATGGCACATCAACCATGGTAGGTTATTTAATGCCAAATCCTATTTATACATATATATATATATATTAAGTACGAGGTACCTTCAGTAAGTTTCCAGACTTTTTTGAACAAGCATTTGAAATTGCCGTTGACTCTTGAAAATTCAGTATGTCTTATGAAATGACTGACCAATTTTTATGATTTCAGGTTCAAATGAACAGCTACAGCAGGAATTGGAATTCGCCTTATTAAAGCCTGATTGTCACAGCTTGTGAATTTCAAAAATGCAATCTGGACGTCAGGACACTTTAGAAGAACGATATGCCATAAAATTTTGTTTTAAATGCCACAGAAACGTATGGAATGCTTCATACTGCTTTTGGACTATGTTGCATGAATCGAGCATCCGTTTTTGAGTGGCATAAGAGATTTACGGAACGCAGGGAGTCTGTGAGAGATGATGAGATGTGTGAGAGGAGTAAGAAAGTCAGAAAACCAGTTTTGATTGGCCAAATAAAGAATTTCATCGATAAGGACCGTCGTGTCTCTATAAAGACAATAAGTGCACAGTTTGATGTCAGTGTGTGAACTGTATACACAATTATTCGCGAGGAACTGAAGATGCGGAAGATTTGCGCGAAGTTTGTCCCAAGGGTGCTCAGAGAAGATCAGAAAGAAAGACGTTGTCATGACAGCAGGGAGATGGTCGAGCTGATCAATTCAGATCCCGCACTTCTTGATGCTCTGGTGACCTGCGATGAAAGCTTGATATACTGCTATGGCCCAGAGACCAAGAGACAGAGTTCCCAGTGGAAGAATGCTGGCTCTCCCAGACCCAAGAAAGCCAGACAGAGCAAATCCACACACAGACTTTTGATGATCCCTTTTTTTGACAGCACTGGCATTATCTACATTCACTGGGATCCCACCGGACATACAGTCAACAAGAATACTATGTTGAGGTTTTAAGGGAGATCAGGATGGGATTCCGTCGGAAGAGCCCAGCACTCTTCCAACTGGGCCAGTGGCATTTCCACTAGGACAATGCACCAGTCCACAACTCCATCCTTGTCACTGACTATTTGATCAAGATGGGCATCAAGACTGTTCCTCACCCTCCCTATAATCCAGACATTGCTCCCTGTGACTTTTGCTTATTCCCTAAGCTCAAGGAAAACCTTAGAGGCTGTCGTTATGGACAATTGAGGAGATGAAAGAGGCTGTGACGAAGGTCTTTGACATGCTCACACAAGAGGACTTCCATGGGGCCTTCCAGAAGTTGTTGGAACGATACAACAAAACATTGCAGTCAGAGGAGATTACTTCGAAGGGGACTCGAGTTTCATGTGTGTACAATCAATAAAAGTGCCCATACAAAAAAAGGCTGGAAACTTATTTAATGAACCTTGTATATATGATTTGGTTTACTTGGGTTTTATGGCACATCAAACATTGTAGGTTATTTAATGCCAAATCCTATTTATACATATATCTCAAATACATTTTATTTTGTTTAGTTGGGTTTCATGGCACATCAACCATGGTAGCTTATTTAATGCCAAATCCTCTTTATACATATATATTAAATTTAATAATTTGGTCTGGTTGGGTTTTATGGCATATCAGCCATTGTATGTTATTTAATGCCACATCCTTTTAATGCATAGATATTGAATATATATGATACGGCTTGGTTGGGTTTTGTGGCATACCAACCATTGTAGGTTATTTAATGCTAATTTGTCTTTATACATATATATTAAATATTTAAAATTTGGTTTGTTTGGTTGGGTTTTATGATATATCAAACATTGTAAGTTATTTAATGTCAAATCATCTTTATAAATATATATTAAATACATATGATTTGGCTTTTTGGGGTTTTATGGCACATCAACCATTGTAGGTTATTTAATGCCAAATCCACTTTATACTTATATATTAAATATATAAGATTTAGGTTGGTTGGGTTTTATGGCATATCAACCTTTGTAGATTATTTAATGCTGAATCCTGTTTATTCACATATATAAAATATAAATAATCTGTAAACACATATTATTGATAACATTTTTAAACGAGCCTACGTTGATTTTTTGCACACAGTTAAATGGTTCCAAATATTTCTCTATAACAACATTTTTTACCCACAGATAATCAAACAGATCTATTTCGAGTAATTCGACTTAGCATAGGTCAACTAAGTTAAATGGCTCAAAGTATTGCTATGGATTACAAACCATATTTACACGGCGACACGAGTTCAAATCCTGGACGAGACTGATTGCATTTCACATAGCACTAATACCCTTGGGAAAGGTATGAATCCAGTTATTCTCCCTCCAGCTATGGGTAAACAGTAGGGTAGACTAGGTTCTTTAGCCTTGCTGAGGCAACTAGTCTAGGAAAAGGAAAACTCTGAATTCAAACATGTTAAACTCCGCTTAAAAAAATTGGCCTTGTGTCATATCCTGCCCGAGCGGTGGAGTTGGGTAAAAAAAACAAAAAACAAAACTAAAAATAAATGAATAAAAAAAAAGAAAACAACATATAAATCAAGAAACGAATAATAAAAAAAAGAATATTTCATGACGTCTGCGAAATTTGTCCGTCTTGTGCAATCTGTAACAGTCGACTAAAATTAGTCAAGGACTCTTATCAAAAGAACTGTTTTCATATGAAATAAATCACATTTTTGTAATTTTGTATTGCATTCCCACGCACGGGATTTACCTGCCCAGTCGAATGGAACAGGTAAATAAATATATATATAAATAATATTAATAATAATAATAAAGAAACATTGTCAATAAAGTTACTGTTAACAAAATGTAAGGTCGTCCTATTTGCTAAGATAATGGGCGGAGAGTCAAGAAAACAAACAAAATAATTGGCCAGTCGGATGGGGTTGTAGAATACACTGACTATACTGCTGCAGAGGAATAAGACTTCCCTCCAACGAATGTCTTGAATACTACACAAAACAATCTGATGGTTAGGTTCCAGTGATGTTGCTATTGCTCCCAGGTCCACTCTGGTCCAGAATGATAACACCTGATAGGACCCTATCTATGGGTTAAATAGAACTAAAATGCATACTTATACTAAAACAAATTATTTGAATAAGAACTGTTTGACTAAACTGAATAGATTGAAATGCTTTTGATAATTAAACTGTGTACTTACTTTTAAACTGCGTACTTACCCAAAATTGAATTGTATGAATTGAAACTGTACTTACGCTAAAATGAATTGATTAATATAGAACTGTTTTGACATTTAACCGTCTGTGAACAAAATCTATACATATACAAAACTGAAATGGGTGAATTAGAACTCTTTGAATAAACTGAATAGCTTGAAATAGAAATGATTTTGACAATCAAACAATGTACACATGCTAAACTGAATTGTTTGAAATAGAACTGAATATTTGTATAAAATGGATTTGACATCAAATAACATACAAATGTTGATATGCCACAAAACCAAAGCAAACAAGCAACCAACAAACAAATCAAATAAACAAACAAAAAATAAAGATTTTATGCTGCTTAATTCACTTCTCAAAAATAAAAATAAAAATTCACGAGAAAGAATGTCGTCAGTTGAAGAATTTCTTGCTTTTTCTGGATTCGAAACAAACCTGAATTCAATAGATTTACATTTTTCTTTTTTAATAGATTCTTGGAAAATTGAAATGAAGCTAGAGAAACGTGTTTTTCTTTTTATCTAATATAAATGTATAAAAGAATTTGGCATTACATTACCAACAATGGTTGATATGTCATTAAACCAAACCTAACGAATTAAATAAAGTTGACATACACAAGTTTATATCAATTTATGTAAGTTGTGACGTTGGTCAGTGAATGATCCAAAAACAATGGGTTTGTTGTGTTTATTCATTTTTGATATCACTACCACGATGTCAGCCTTCAGCAAGAATTTGATATTCGATGAGGAGCTAGTTGGTTTCACTATAGACAAAGTTCAAGTCGTAGTAGTCAAAGTGAATCGAAACTGGAAAGGTACTATTTACCAACCCCTCCGCTCGGGTAGGATATGACACAAGGTCAATTTTTAAGCGGAGTTCAACAGGTTTTGAATTCAGAGTTTTCCTTCTCCTAGACTAGTTGCCTCACCAAGGCTGAAGAACCTAGTCTGTCCTACTATTTACCCATAGCTGGAGGGAGAATAATCGGATTCATACCTTTCCCAAGGGTATTTGCCCGAAAGTTAACGTAATAGCGCGACTGGAGTACGAACTCGCGTACTACGATTCCGCAGTTCATCGCTTTAACTATTACACCATTAGGACACCCCTGGAAAGGTAAAGGTCATATCTGAGAAAGGATGACATTATCATGAAAAAAAAAATACAACTTATATACTTATCCACAATAAGTAAATGTAGTAATGTGTATATGGACTCTACACATGGACACACCAGTTTTGTCCAACCAGCAAAGTCTTACATACAGCAATGAGTTGACACTGAATACAATCTACATGACTAACGGGGAGTGATGAACGATAGTGACGGATGGCAAGAGAGAGACAGAGACAGAGACAGAGAGAGATAGAGAGAGAGGGGGGAGAGAGAGAAAGAAACATAGTTTCAAAATAATTTACCATATGTATAATTCATAATTTTTCAAACAATTTTCGCATCCAAATACATTCTTTCTATGGTATGGCCTTAATCAGTCAAGAGACTGGGTAAGGCCATATCATTCTCAGTATTATTAGCTGGGGTATACAGGGTACGATAGGTAAACTGTCACCATTTTAAATTATTAATTTCGCACATGCTCCATATTAATTTCAGGTTTGGTCTACTGTACAGCAAAGTAGAGTCAGTTGGCCACCGTCTCTTAGAAAAACGGTACCATGACACTGTTCACGTTATTCAAGAAATTTAGAAATAGTATGTTGTAATGCTTGGTAGTCACGACGGAGGCACTAATACGAAGATCCACAGTCTTTGGGAGTCAATCTGACAACAGGGCAGAGAAAATGAAAAGTGTTGGATGAGTCCAATGGCGATTACGAAGGTACGGCAGGTAAAAAGCCTCACATTGATCATTCTGAAAAAAAACAAAAAACTTCCGATTTTTTGGGTGAGATCCAGGGCATAACTGACAATTATCTCAGAAAGTTAATCAGGTCCATAGCCAAGGACATGGGAGTGTTATTGATTCTTATCAGGCAGGTAGTGCATGAAGACAGTGTTTGCGCATGGGGAGTGTCCTGCCTTTGCTCGATTACAATTATATATATATATATACGTGGTGTCCTCAATAAGTTTCCAGACTTTTTTGTACAGGCATTTAAAATTGTCGTAGACTCTTGAAAATTCACAATGTTATTGCTATACATCTTTTGATGACTGACTAATTTTTATGATTTTAAGTACAAATGAACAGCTACAGCAGTAGTTGGAATACACCCTACTAAAACCTGATTTTCACATTTGGTGAATTTCATAAATGCAATCTGGACGTGATATCACTTTTGAAGAACGATATGCAATAAAATTCTGTTGTAAACTTGGAAAAAATGCCACAGAAACGAATGGAATGCTTCAGACTGCTTTTGGACCATGTTGCATGAATCGAGCATCCGTTTTTGAGTGGCATAAGAGATTCAAGGAAGGCAGTGAGTCCGTGAGGGATGATGCGAGGTGTGGGAGGAGTAAGGAAGTCAATACACCAGAGTTGATTGGCCAAAGGATTAGGGTTAGGGTTACTATATTGAGGTTTTAAAGGAGTTTATGAAGAGATTCCGTCGGAAGAGGCCAGCACTCTTCAAATCGGCTCAGTGGCATTTCCACCAGGACAATACACCAGTCCACAACTCCATCCTTGTCACAGACTATTTGACCAAGATGAGCATCAAGACAGTTCCTCAGCCTCCCTATAGTCCAGACCTTGCTCCCAGTGACTTTTGCTTATTCCCTGAGCTCAGAGGCTGTCGTTATGAGATAACTGAGGAGATGAAAGAAGCTATGACAAAGGTCATTGACACGCTCACACAAGAGGACTTCCATGGGGTCTTCCAGAAGTTGTTGAAACGGTCGAACAAATGCATTGCAGCCGGAGGAGATTACTTCGAAGGGGACTAGAGTTTCATGTGTGTACTATCAATAAAAGTGCCCAAACGAAAAAAGTCTGAAAACTCATTTAAGGATCCTCGTATATATATATTTAGGACACGATGGGTAAATTGTTAACATTTTAAATCTGTTATGCACATGCACTGAGTTTTTGGTTGGTTTTGTTTATTCTGCAACAAATTTGAGTCAATTGAGTACTGTCAGAAAGGGAAGCAGTACCATGGCGCAATTCACTCCTCCAGAGCTTTGGAAACGCAATGTTGTACTACATGGCATTCACGCCAAATGCCCCTGTAGAAAGATTTCAGAATGCTTGCATGCCAATTTGAGGACAGTGCAGAGACTTCAAAAAGAGTTGGATGAGTCTAATGGTGATGATGAAAATATGGCAAATCGGAAGCTTCATTCTAATCGTTCTGATAAAAAGCAAGAGCTTTCTAATTTGTTGATGAGATCCAGGCCATGTTAGACAATGATCCCTGTAAGTCTGTCAAATCCACAGCTAAGGACATGGGAGCGGCTAAGTTTCTTATATCAGGCAGATAATGCATGAAAACATTTGGTATTTTTCTTTCTAGATTAGAAATGTCCAGTTTTATCACAGACTATGAAGAACAAGAACAAGGACTGCACTGCAAATCTTTAAAACAAACACAAGCATTCTCTCAAACTAAACTTTTTTTATTTTTCTCTGACGAGAAAAAAATTGCCATATTCAGATGGTGACTCACAGAAAAACCGTTGGCTTGCTCTATCTCAACAAGATGTACTGATATTGATGAAAAGTTCTCATCATCGTGTTTGCTTGGGTCACAAGCAATAGTGACTTTATGTCTCTATTTTTCTTCCTATATGACCTCAGACTCAACACAAATGTCTACATTAAGGGTGAGGTTGTGTGAGAGACGAATAAAACTCTATACAACACCGAAGATAAAATGAAGGTAAAGCTAACGGCAGCATTTACCAATTTAATCAAGGAGACCATCGGAAAGTCTTGAGGGAAATTCTGAAGCCATCTATAAAACCGTGGTTGAAGCCATTGGTAATTTCTTCGAATAAATTTAATGAATAGTTTGTCGGGCCATTGATCTAATGAGTAGAGTGTTCTCCATTGGTCTGGGAGGCCGGGGTTCAATCACAGGTCGAGTAATACCAAAGACTTAAAAAATGGTACTTGATACGGCCTTGCTTAACACTGCATTATAAGGTAAGGATCAAGGGTAAAGTGGACCAATCCGGGGATTGGAGTTTCGCCGTCCCCTACACTTTGATGTAATTGCTATTTAAAAGAGAACCTTCGGATCACTCTCGACTAAGGTCGCTTACAACTTATTTCGGTAAACATACCTGATAAATGAAATGTCCGGGTCAGTTTCATTTTCCGTAATTTAGACGACAGTTGACCAATATATATATATATATACAGAGAGAGAGAGAGGGAGAGAGAGAGAGAGCCTTTCTCTAATAAACCACTGTCCTCCTCCCGTCATGGTGAGTGGTTTTATTTAATTCCCAACAACACTTACTTTTCAAGAACCCTTGTGTCAGCAGCACAGAATTCATCTCTTTCTGATCCCACGTAACAGCCCTAAAGCTAATCAACAACTACTAACTAAATTTGTTACCCTTTTGTTTAGATCAATCTTCTTTTAATATTTGCCGTTTCCTAAGACCAAAATCACCAGTGAAACCAAAGTACAAAGTTTTACTTGGTTCGACAACCAGTATAGTAGAAGGAAAATCTCTGAATTCAAACCAGATTTATTCTGTTTAGAAGTTGACTTTTGTCACATCTGCGGAAGGGATTAGGCAAATGTAAACTTTAAACCCTATGGTGAAAAAAGGACAGAACACAGCATATCATAACCCAGGATTATTCCACAATTCTACATCCGCAGAAAGTTTAACTTTCATTGTCAAAAAGAAAAATAAGATAGTCTCTTTGAGCTTTGTCGACCCACTAGATAACACGTGCGTTTGCAACCCTCTAAAACATGCAATCTATACTCTACAACTTTGAATAATAATTCCCGGGCTCATAAAACATCAACCAGAGAAGCCCATGATACGATTTTACTCTTTGAAAGACTGTTTTCAACAATGCAAAATGCATGTTTCTCAAATCTTACGTGACTGCTGCTAGTCGACCAAAAAGTAGGTGCTTATTTCTTTTTCTTTTTTTTCTTTCTACTTTCTTTAGATTTCCTGACGTATTGAAAAACAAAAACCACCAACCAACCAACAATACAAGTCAGTAAAGTAGACCTGTTCCATAGCAAATCACGAACTTACAACAGATTAAAGAGGGGAGTCTATGGGGCATAGAGGCCAACGTACCAAACTGTGTTATTGTCATATCCTAAGGAATGGTATGAACAGCCTCATATTCTAAGCTATAGGTAAAATTATTCCACTACTGTTATTCCACAAGGATGGCTTTAGCATTAAATGACCAACGGAGTTTAATATGCCATTAAAACAAAAACAAAAAAACCTAATGGATTAAAAAAAATCATCGTATTAATCAGCTGAACAACGACATGATTTTCAAGTGGCTGCACTTTTTCAATCGTTCAAATTGTTTGCTTTGCTTTGGTTTTATGGCACATCAACCATAGTAAGTTATTTAATGCCAAATGCGTTTTTATACATATAAACCGTTCTATTTCAAACAATTCAGTTTAGCATAAGTAAATAGTTTAATTCTCTTTAGACATGACCATATCAGGTGCAAACACTCCGGGCCAGAGTGGACCTGAGAGTGATGAAAATAAAGTGGTACTCTGCATTCCCTAAGCTCCAACTTAAGTGGAGCTCCACCATCCCATTGTTTAGTGTCACATCCAGGACACTCGTTGGAGGAGTATTACTCCTCTGGAGAGATGCAGTCGTTATATTCTGCCGCCCCAGCCGACTTGGTCACATTCAAATTGGGAAAAATTTCATTGCGTATTACTTGGCCGCATTTGTGAGTACACAAATTCCGTCTGTCTGTCTGTCTGTCTCTCTCTCTCTCCCTCTCTCTCTCTCTCTGACATATAATATGTGTATTCGACTGAATTTCTGGAAAAGTGGATATCTGCTAAGGCCACCCACGTCTAAAGAGACCAGGAACCAGGTGCCTACCTCTTTCTACTTGTTTGTTTTTGGTTATCTCGTGAGTTTTATGAGTGTCTATCTTTTTTTTAATGGGGTCTTGCATGTCGTTTTTACAAGATAATTTGTTAAACTCTTATCTCCATTACTGACTGTGGAGACGCCAGTACCACGAAGAAGAACAGAAACTTATACTACTTAGAAAATTATGGTCGACACGGAAATTGAAACACAGATCAATAAAGTAACTCCGACAATTATCCACGAGGCCTGTTGTTGCTTGACTTTTCTTTCTTACTTTTCTTTTCTTTTTACCTTGTTTAATGGTTGACTCTTCTAACTTGAAACAGTAGTTCTTCAAACCTTCTTGCTTTATAAATAAGATAACATTTTGGCGCAATTTGTACGTAAATTAAACATGAATTAAAAAAAAACGCTATTCATACAATATAGTTTTTAAAATGGTTTAAATTGCAGAACAGTAGTAATGAACAGGGCATGAGATAAACGACGCTGAAATTTTGTCACAAAATCGCATTCTTATCATACACTGCATTGAGTGTGTGTAGCATCCCGATTGTTTGGAGGGGTTATATATATATATATATATATAACGGAGAGAGAAAGTACATAATGCATGAGAAAAATGCTGAACATTAAATTAACACTTACAAATAAAATTCTCTAGTCCAGCATGATCCAAATTTATTTAAAAGTAAAATCCATTTTTGATGTTTTGAATAGTTACTGGAAAGATCCAGATATCTTTTTCCGATGTTTGAATGACTATTAAAGAACTTTTTTTTTCTAGCAACTTTTAAAAACTTGGTTCAAGAATACTATTCTTAGCTTAGTCTCTTCGAAAGTTTCAAACATTGGGTACCCTGTACAGGACAAGCTCGGTTCAGTATTCAAGGGGTATAAGATAAGCTTGTTAACCATTGCTCCCAGACAAGTTTACTTTTCAAAAGAAGGACTTTGTTGTTTACGATTCTTTGTATGTTAAGACGAAAATATTGAGGGTTTAGTTTGGTTTTATGGCATATCAAACATTGTACATAGTTTAATGCCAAATTTTATACATACATATATATTAATAACATCTGATTTCTTGACACGTTTTGTAGATTACATTCTTAAAGGGGCCTTAGCGTATTTTTTAAATGGCTTCAAGAATTGCAATATAACAGTCATAATTTAGCATCAGTGATTTTTGCGCAAATAGTTTGATCTATTTGACCCATGGATAGGACCCTATCAGGTGCTGTCACTCTGGTTTGTTTGTTTGTTTGTTTTTTTGTTTGTGTTTTATGGCACATCAACTTTTGTAGGTTATTTAACGCAAAAATTTGTAGGTTATTCGATGCCAAAAACATTTTTGTACAAATAAACAATTCTAATTCATATAATTCAGTTCAGCCTAAGTACAGCTTAATTGTCAAAAACATTTCTATTTCAAGCTATTCAGTTTAGCCAAAGAGTTCTAATTCAAACAATTCAGTTTCGTACAAGTATAGATTTTGTTTAAACAGAGGTAAATGTCAAAACTGTTCTATTTCAAACAATTCTATTTAGCGTAAGTACACTTTCAATGTCAAAAATAATTCCATTTCAAACAATTCAGTTTAGCATAAGTACGCAGTTTAAATGTGAAAACAATTCCATTTAAGCAATTCAGTTTTGCATAAGTACACAGTTTACTTCTATTTAACCCATAAGAAGGATCCTATCACGTGCTACCTCTTGGGACAAAAGTGTACCTGGGAGCGATGGCAGTGAAGGGGTATTCTGCATCCCCCAAAACTCCAGCATTACAGGAACGTCACCATCAGATTGTTAAGTGTCATATCTAGTACGCTCGTTGGGGTTCAACATTGCCTATAGACAAGCCTCCACTGTTAATAAAAATTTTGTAACCTGTCTCATGATTTAACAGACATACGATTAACAATACTCAAACGAGGAGGAATCTCCATGGTATAGTGGCTAACGTTCAGGACTAGGACATCGTGGTAAGCGAGTTCGAACTCCAGTCGTGGTGTTGTGTTCACTTTCGGACTAATACTCCGTGAAAATATATGAAGTCCCTTATCGAACATTACTGTCCTTTTACAAGGATAGCTATGGCATTAGATTACCC
>OY757925.1:63311671-63341671 GCA_963585895.1 Sepioteuthis lessoniana | reverse complement strand
TATCTATTCTCGCTTTGATATGATTGGTTCTTATGGCGTTGTTTTGTGCTGCTATTAGGAGATATTCTTTTTCTCTCTTAAAGTTTCCTTTTCTTAGCCATGTCCAGGTTTTGTTATGTGAGATGTTGTATATTAGTCGTTTTAAACGCCCATAGATTTGTTTTCCTTCCCATTTTTGTTTCCTAGTTATTGTCATTCTGTTGTCTACCGTGTTGTCAGTCTTGTTTCTGATGGCTGTAATCAGTCCTCGTTTGTGTTTTCCTACGTAGTCTTTGAATCATTGTATCGATGCTTTAATGCTGTCTTCGATGCTACCAAGCCCTCTTCCTACCTCTTTTCTTGGTATATATAGTCTGTTAACGTCGTCTCTGGGATGTACTGCCTTGTGAATGGTCATTAGTTTTCTAGTTCTTTGGTCCATTTGTTTAAGTTCATCTCTGGTCCACTTCAGAAAGGGTCCTGAGTATCTAACGAGAGGTACAGCCCAAGTATTTATTCCTTTGATAAGGTTTCTGCTAGAGAGTTATGTCTCAAGTAGTTTTTTTAGTTCTCCTGCGATATTCTTTTTGAATTTTGTCTTTCATTTGCACTTGTTTGATGGTGTCAGCCTCCAAGATTCCCAAGTATTTGTAGGTTTCATTTTCTCCGAGCTTTCTAATCTTGTCTTGATTTAGTAGTTCTATTCCGTCAATAAGATTTCGTTTGCCATTTTTCATTACAAGTATGGCACATTTTTCTATGCCAAATTCCATCCTATGTCCTGACTGTATATTCTAATTGTGTGTATTAAGGTTTCCAAGTCTTCTTCTTCTTCTTCTTCTTCTTCTTATTATTATTATTATTATTATTATTATTATTATTTATACTAGTGGTTGTGTATGTGTATGTGCTCCTGTATACACATGTGTACGTGCTTCCGTATAAACATATGTATATGCGTCTGTGTATACGTGTGTATGTGCTTCTGTATATAGGTGTGTATGTGCTTCTGTGCACATGTATATTTGAGCTTTTTTGTACACGTCTGTATATGCTTCTGTATACACATGCGTATGTGCTTTTGTGTACACGTACGTATGTGATTCTGTGTAAACGTGTTGTTTCTGTATACAAGTGCGTATATGCTTCTGTGTACACGTATTTATGTGCTTCTGTATATTTGTGAGTATCTGCTTCTGTGTACATGTGTACGTGTGTGCTTCTGTACATACGTGTGTACGTGCTTCCGTATATGCCATTGTATGTGCTTTTGTATACACACGTGTACTTACGTCTGTATACGTATGTGTTTGTGTTTCTGTGTACACGTGTACATGTTTTTTTTGTATATTTGTATGTGATAGTACCTGACAAGGTCTTTTCTATTGGTCAAATCGAACTGTTTAACATCTAAAATGAGTACAAACAAATGACTTATGCTAAATTGAATCGTTAGAAATAGAAATGTTAAAAATTAAGGCGTGTGCCGGGAAAAAAGAAAAGGCTTTTTAGGGGAAATTACACATAAAATGCAAATGTACAATAAATTCGATTCCCTATCATATTGGCATGAAATAACCCTAAATGGATTTACATGCCGTTGAATTAAATCAGTCAATATATATATATATATATATATATATATATATATATAATTGATTAATTGATTTTACCTTTTTCATTTTTTGAAATGGGATCAAAACCCGTCTAACTTTACGTTAGACTTAATATCCTACCGCTCAGCCAGCAGGCAATCAACGTCACCTCATGAATTATAAGGCATTATGTATTAGCTTTCGTTTGTTTACATTATATATACATACATATATATATATATATATATATATATATATATATATGTATGTATATATAATGTATATATAATGTATATATGTATATATATATATATATATATATATATATATATATATATATATGAGGGTCGTTCATAAAATTCTAAGCCGAGTCACGATTTTATATTTGTCTTGTACCCCTCAGCTTTGCCTCAGCCTCACATGCACAGAAAATTCGACAGAAGTGTTGCTGCAACAAAAAAATCAATCATGATTCTTCTTTCTGGTTGAGGTTCTTTCCAAGGAGACCTAATGTTTCTTTTATTCCTTTTCTAAAAATTCTAGATGAAACATTGTCAACTATTATTAATTATTAACAAGAAAAGAAGAACTTGCCAACTAGCGAATTTCACCGTTTCATAAATCCACGGAATGAAATCGAAGGAAAACTAAAATGAATAAATAAATCAATATACAAATAAATAAATACCTGGGCCATGCCCCACAACTGAATACTCAAATAAACGCTGAGACATGAAGATGACAAGGAGTCAGTAGTCTCACCATCAGATGCATTTTAGAGTCATACCCCGGACACTTTGCTGAGCCTGTAGAATACACCGACTGCATCTCGGCAGACAGGTTTGACTTCTCCTGTTGAGTGGCCTGGATGTGATACTAAACAATCCGATGGTGAGGCTCCTCTAATGCTGGAGTCTTAGGGAATGCGGAGTACCCTTTTATTGCCATCGCTCCCAGGTCCACTTTGGTCCAGGTTGGTGAAGATGATCCACAGGGAATTGTTCAAGATATTGAAATTCAACCACTCAGTTAAATGGTATGTGCAAAAGCAACAATCCGTCCTGGAGAATAAGACGCATAAAATTCTTTGGAATTATAAGACAAACAGTTCAAGTAATCCCAGCTAGAAGAACAGACTTAGTAATAATTAAGAAAAAAATGGAATGGAGAACATGCAGACAAATAGACTTCGCCGTCAAAGAGGACAAAAAGAAAAACTGTACTTAGACCTTGTTAGAGAACTAAAAAAAGCTTTGGTGCTTGAAAGCGACAATAATACCATTAGTAACTGGTACGTTTGGAACGATCCTCAACGGCTTGGTAAAATGATTAGAAGATTTGGAGAATGAGCTGAGAACATCCACACAAGAACATTGTAAAGATCGACCAGAATTCTTTAAAGAGTCTTGGAAACTTGAAGAGACTTGTGGAGACTTGCTGTCACTTAAGCTTCTGTTAACCTAGTCATCTGGAGCAGCACAATACCCTGACTACAGCTCTGCAGCGGTAAGACTCCAACGAGTGGCCTAGATACGACAGTAAACATTCGGATGGTGAGGTTCCAGTAATGTTGAAGTTTAGGAAATTCTGAGTACCCCTACATTGCCATCGCTCCCAGTTCCACTATGGCCTGGAGTGGTAGCACCTGATAGAGTCCTATCTACGAGTCAAATATAACTAAACAGTGAACTTATTCTAAACTAAATCGTTAGAAATAGAACTGTTTAATCCTTTAACTGTGAGTAAAAAATGACTGATGTTAAATTGAATTTTTACTAATTCATTGCAATACTTGAAAGTATTAAGCTGTGGGCAAACAAATGATTAATAATTAGTCGAATTATTCGTATTTGATAGAAATAAGTGAAACCATTTAACTTTAATTGCTTGAAATAGAGCTGTTTTTTTACATTGAAATTGTGTACTCAGGCTGAACAGAATTGTTTGGAATAGTTTTGACATTAACTTGTGTGGAAACAAAAAAAATGCTTATACTTAACTGAATTGTTTTGCAACTTTTATCAAAATGACTTAATTCGACGTTGAATGACCGAAAATGGGTTGATATGCCGTAAAATAGAACATCCATCTAACCAACCAAACTTATGTGAAAAACCCATCAGCTAAGGCTGATGTGGAAAACTCTGAAGGAGTATTATTATTATTTCTATTATTATTATTATTATTATTATTATTATTATTATTATTATTTACTCCTTTAGAGTGTTTCACATCAGTGTTAGCCGATGGTTTTTCACTGGAGTTTGAGTGACAGCAAGTCTCCTCAAGTCTCCAGGACTCGTCTCAGGATTCTGGCCGTTCTCAGCAATGCTGTCATTTGGATAGTCTCTAACCGTCCGCCAACTTCCAAGTCCTCCAGGCCTTTTTATAATCCTTTAGTTATTGTGCCAAAAGCACCAATTACAATTGGCACAATCGTCACTTTCATGTTCCACAGCTTTGTCAATTCTCTAGCAAGGTCGAGGTACTTATCCTTCTTTTCACATTCTTTCAGTTTTATTCTGTGATCCGCCGGGACAGCAAAGTCAACAATTTTGCAAATTCCCTTTTTTTGTTGACAATTATAAGGTCTGGTCTTCTGGCCGGGATTAGGTGATCCGTTTGTATGTTAAAGTCCCATAGGAGTTTATGTGTGTCATTTTCTAGGATAATATATGCATATACCATTTGTTAGTATGCTCAAATTTAAATTTCTTGCACATTTACCAGTGGATCACTTTATTATTATTATTATTATTATTATTATTATTATTATTATTATTATCATTATTTGTACGCCAGAATCAGTCAAAGAGAAAAGAAAAATACAACGCGATTTAAAATATCACACGTACCACGCAATTCAGGCCACGGGGTTAAATACAGTCATCGTCAAGAAGAAAAAAATGTCATTATTTATAGCGTTTGGTTTCATCTTTTTAATTTTTAGCGTTTTATTTTTCATCGCAGCTCACAGTAATCTTCATCTTTTATTCGAGTGAAAGAGAGAGCGCGCAGTGGAAACTTTGATAAAGAATAATAATAAAAGAAAAAAAAAACAAATCGGGGACAAGAGAATAGCAAGGGTAGATAATGGGCTGATAGAAATGAAACAATCAGAAAATAAGCAAATCCAGACAACTGGCTCATAAGAAGTATTAGACTTGGCTCGACTGAGCAGGAATGTTTATTCAGTGGTCATTATGCAAAAGATTAAAATTTGACCTTGTCGACAAATGGTACATGCAAAAAACAGAATCTGTCCAAAAAAATGAGACTCATAAAATTCTTTTGGACTTTGAGATACAAAAGAATAATCCAATTCCAGCCCGAAGACCAGACCAAGTATTAATCAACAATCAGAAACAATTTATCATCTAGTGGATTTTACAGTTCCAGCCGATCATTGAATGAAAATAAAAGAAACTGGAAACATGAACACATATTTGAATCTTGCTCGAGAGCAGAAAAAAGTTGTGGGACAAGTTGGGGACGATGATGCCGCTCGGAGTGAGAGCCATAGGAACGGTCTCCAAGAACCAGATAAGAGACTGGGTGAACTGGAGATCAAAGGAAGAATCGAACCATCCATACTACAGCAATGTGAAAAATAGCTTAGATTCTGAAGAACTGAAGTGGTTGGATGTCACTTTGAATTCAGTGAAAACAACTAGTTAGAGCCGGTAGAAAAACTCATAATGACTATAATGATGATATACTGCATATACGATGGTGAATCAAAAAGTATTGCCTTTTACTTAAGAAATTGAAATACCATGACCAGAAAATCCGGCAAGCAGTGTGTAAGACACATGGAAACACCAGATTGTCTGGTCATAATAATTCAATTTAGTAAATATACTTCCTGTATTTAAAAAAAATGTACACATTTTTCTTTACTACAGGAATAAATACTGATACAAGAAAATACAGGGGTTGAACAAAATAATGGAAACTCCTGGTAATTTCAAATTTATTCTATAGTTTTCTGATTGCAGCTCTCATGAGAAATCCGGCTTTGTGCAGCTTTTGAAAAAACTGGATTCTCGAGATGGTCATTAAGCTCTGCTGTAATTTTCGGAGCCATATTCTTGTAATCTCTCTACGTAAAAGTCCGAAAGTCCCTACTAGACACCTTTCATTTTCTTCCAGAGTTTTGCTTCAGTGAGGAGGATTTTCCTTTTTTGTCAAATGCTGTCACTTTCGACACAGTTGTAACATAACGGTACGAAATAGACTGTGGTACCTCTATCGCTTGAAATAGAACTGTTTTGACATTGAAATTGTTCTTATACTAAACTGAATTGTTTTAAATTGAAGAATTTTGTCATTTAACCGTGTGTAAATAAAATCTAATCTTATAAAAACTGAATTTTTTTTAAATAGAACTGTTTATTTGTATAAGAATAGATTTGGCATTAAATAACCGACAAAGGATTATATTGTTGTATACTCATATGCAGATGCATGCAGAACACAACGACACAATAAAGACGAGCGACACAGTTACTTAGAAAAAAATACCTCTCACTTTATTGAAAGGGTTGTGTGTGAGAGGGAGTTGGAGACCGAACAGAACCGCAACATATTGACCCCCACCCTATTGGCCATGACTGCGTTTCTTTCCCGTTCTCCTGGGCTACTCAACCGGGGGCCTGGGGGACCCTGCCTCTCTGGGAGCTGGTTTTCTCTACCGCATCTTATCTCTAACTCGTCTGATACCCAACTCATCTGATCTCCAACTCATCTGATCACCAACTGATTGAATTTCTTGTGCACTGAGTTATATAATAGTTCAAAGACCATCCTTCTTCTTGTGGACGTCACAAATCGCACTCATTCAACCCGTCCACAGTCAAGGTTATACTCTGATATTTCTCGACCGGATGCACCTGTTATTTACACGAGTGCATTTCCTATTTTGACAGCCCGGCCGGATCGTAGTTCAATACACAATATGCCATAAAACGCAAACAAACAAACAAACACTTTATTGATCAACACTTTATACTTCTATTGTCTAAAAGTTTAAAAAATATTTCTTTAAAAATCAGATGTATACAAGGTATATTAGTAGACCTTAGAAAAAACTGTTTATAGTTTTTCTTTTCATGAGTGTAATGTCTGATATAAAAAAAATGATTATTTTTATAAAAATGCTAAAAGATTTCATATGAATCTAATATATATATATATATATATAAGAAGGTGATGAAAAGTTATTGAGCTAACCAAGAAAGCAATGGTCTTTTTATTGATTTTCGTCTTATATGAAAAATTGAAAAAACTTGAGAAACTTGTGTCAAGTATATTGTGACCCCGCCGTAGTAAAAGTTGATGCCCGCAAGAAACTCTGTTTAACTACTCAAACGATCTTTTTGTACTTGTACCACTTGTCGGTAGTCGTCGGAGAAAGAAAGACCAGATGGAAAGTGAGTCGACTCCGTTAACCAGACAAAGAGAAGCAACATATTACGTTGAGAAAGAGAGAGCAGACACAGACCTTGAATTTCCTTCCTGTTTTTCTGTCGTATTTCTAACATGCTTGTCCGTTGGGTCGCGTCTAGTCTAAGATCTTATTTTAAGCGCACCCCCAAAAATGGGGCTCGTAAACTTTCATCTCCATACATCTTCGTGACTGGTGTTCAAATCGTGTCTTTACTTCATCACATCTCGCCTTAACTCTTCAAAAGCGAGTCGTTTCTTCCCTTTCGCCTGGTGTCAGCGGCGGAAACATCCGCTTCCTCTGATTCCAGACATGCGTGCCAAATCTTGGGACCTCCAGTTTTCCCTAGTCATCCTCAACTGACGCAGTTATTCACCCGTAATCGGTTAACACACAACTGCCTTGGTCAAAGTCAGTCAGAGGTGAACCACCCGCCCTCCATAGACTCTATGTCTGCTTTTTTCTGCTTTTTTTTTCTTTCCTTCCTTCCTTAGAAATTAGCCTTTGGTTTTCTATATATGTAGTAAGTCAGCAACCGTAGTCGAGGGCGACCAGAAAGTTCCCTTTTCAATAGCTACTACACCGAGGTGTAGGAGAGGGCGATACTACTTTCCCTGGATTGCTCCACTTTGCCCTTGATACGTACCTTATATTGCAGAGTGTTAAGCAAGGAGGTATCAAGTACCATTTTTAAAGTTTTGGTATGACGCGATCTGGGATTGAATCCAGGTCTCCCGGACCATTGACGAACACTTTACCCAAATCACATTAAACAGTGCTCCAAATAATTCAGCGGTTTTTGTTACACTAGCGTCTGTCATACGAGCAGCAATAATTTGACCTCTTTTAAAGTCTGATAGATCTACCATTTTTATGAATTTAGATTCATTTCTTCTGATGATATCTTTAAAAAAAACAATTTTAGTAAAATAAGACGAGAAAAAGGATAAAAATATCTAAAACAACATGAAAATCACAAACGTTTGAAGGTTTTATAGGAGTTTCAAAATTTCAAAATCTCATCCCAACTTCTCAACATAGTCACCATTTCTCTCAATAGCAATGTTCCACCATCGAATGAGAGCAAGTATCCCTGCCTCGTAAAATTCTGTTGACTGTTTTTTGAGTCACTTTATCACTACATATTTCATTTCCTCATCACTGACATAATGTTTATCATCTCTTCCGCCCCATGAAAGAGGGTTTAAGTGGCAAATTGACTGTTACCAAGCTCCTCAATGATTTTTGTTAATTTGAGCCACTGTGACACTATGTTGGCGGTCCGCCAAGCAGACGATTCCTTTGTCTGTTTTGGCGCGAAACCAGACAAAGGGTTTGGACTCGAGATCTCGACGTGACCGGAAGTAGGAAGAGAACGCGAGTAGGGAGTTGGACAAAGGGACTCAGAGAAGGCAGTTGGCGACGGGAGACGCAGAGTGGCGGTTGTGAGTCGACACCGGACATCTGAGAGACGAGTCGCATGAGATAGAGTCCAGCAGCAGGGAGGGAAGACCGGTCAAGATGGGTTGGTATTCCTAGTAGCTTTGTTGCTAGAAATCCACGCAAGCGTTAGTCTACATATGCACAAAGGAATGCACAGTGTCACAGAATCACTCTTCTTACACTTGAGTTAACCCAAGCCCACGTTTGTTCTTTGTTCTTTCCTCCCACTCCCTTGATTGTATTTCTTGTAGCCTGGAAGAAATGTGCGATACTCTCATCGGAAAAGAAGTGAAATGGTTTCGAAGAAATTGATGTAACGTGGGGGCCGAAGGGGTATTGTCACACCACTTAATAAAGTTGCAACGGAATTATTTTTAGTTTTTAAAGACAGACAGTTTGACTTTGTTTGCGTCTATCAAAACGTTCAGTCTATTAATTCGTCAGGATGCCTGTATTTTGAAGTTTTCAAAAGATGGTAAAATAAGATACGGTTTTAACCGACTTTCCACCAATTCTGATTTGACATGAAATTAGTTTATAGTTGCCGAGGACACGCACAAATTGAGACTCGTGCATGTTCATTTACAGCAACTGCTTTGTCTTCTCGGGATTCTCTTTCATGTAGGCTTCAGTTGTCGAGCAATAAACTAACTTCTGTTCTTTTTAGATAAGGGAATTGTTGATAAGGGAATTGTTGATACCTAGGAGGAGGATCTCCTGGGCTCAAATGATCGGAACAATCTTATCGCTAAAATAAGGTACAATACTCTTCTTTAAGGCATTTTTTTTACTTTATTCGTTTTCATAGCTCAGGATGTGCCGGATAAAAGAGAAAAAAAATCAAATTGAAATTTTTTTAGATGTTTAGAATTAACATCTGTTGACTAAACTCTTCTACTCGCTGCAGGTGACTGGGATTTTGTTAAATAATATAATAATACTGAATAAATGAATTTCATTATTTACATTAAAAAAATTATTTGAATATATATATATATATATATACAAGGTACATAAGATAAGTTTCCAGACTTTTTTCGTATGGGCATTTAAAATTGTCGTAGACTCTTGAAAATTCAGTTTTTTATTGCAATACATCTCATGAGATGACTGACCATGGTTTATAGTTTCAGGTTCAAATGAACACCTACAGCAGCAATTGGAATATAACCTACTAAAGCCTGATTGTCACAGCTGGTAAATTTCAAAAATGCAAACTGACACTTTAGAAGAACGGTATGCAATAAAATTCTGTTTTAAACTTGGAAAAAATGATGCCACAGAAACGTATGGAATGCTTCAGACTGCTTTTCGACCATCTTGCATGAATCGAGCATCGGTTTTTGTGTGGCATAAGAGATTCAAGGAAGGCAGGGAGTCTCTGGGGGATGATGAGAAGTGTAGGAGGAGTAAGAAAGTCAGTACACCAGAGTTGATTGGCCAAAGGGTTAGAGTTAGTGTTAGGGCTGCTATGTTGAGGTTTTGAGGGAGTCCAGGGAGATATTCCGTCGGAAGAGACCAGCACTCTTCAAAAATGGGTCCGTTGCATTTCCACCAGGACAATACAGCAGTCCACAACTCTATCCTTGTCCCAGACTATTTGACCAAGATGGGCATCAAGACAGTTCCTCAGCCTTTCTATCGTCCAAAAACGTCTGGAAACTTATTGAAGGCCCCAAGTATATATATATATATATATATATATATATATATATATATATATATATATATATATATATATTCTGAAGTTGCTAAGCTCATTAAATTGGATCAATAAAAACCAAAACTTTTGAAATTTCTCCATCACTGATGCCCGTTCTACTACGTGGTTCCCTTCATACTGTAGATGATGCGTCTCTATTTTGTAGTCAACTTGAAGTTGAAATATGTTCCCTCTATAAGGTCCTAGTCAATTGGCATCATTTCTCTGTAAAACTTTCAATGACTTTTACATTTTATCTCTGTTTCTTTTCTCCTGTTTCTTGAGGCTGAACGATTTTTTTAAAGTTTCTTTTTTCATTTCATTTTATTTAATGTTTTTAGAAATCAAACAAAAAGGAAATCATCACCTCGTACTGCCTGGGAGTCCAATATTCGTGACTGACAGGAAGAAGGGACCATTTCTTTTTTAAGGATGACTAGAAATGTTTGTGGTTGGGCAAACGACCAGCAGAGAATCACTGCTTCCCATAAATTTGTATGACGCCCAGATACCTCTTATCTTATCCCAAAGCGGTCGTGGTTAGCATTGAATTGACATGGGGAGCAAAACATGAGATTAAAGAATAAACAGACATTTTTTTTATAATGACAGGGAGGTGTACTGAGATTGAAAGACCAGGAATACAAAAAAAAAACTAGAGGTGGGGAAGATTGAAAAAGAATCAGAAGATTTATATATGCATATTAGTTGTTTGTGATACAGCATTTTGACCGATACATTCTACAGCTTTCTTATAGTGTCTGAAATTGAAAGAATTGTTTACGTAACTATGTATACATTTCCGCTTTACTCTATAAGCGCTCATGCTGTAACGGTTGTCACTGTAGGAAATGGACGCGGTGGCCCGGGTTCAAATTCAGCAATGTACTGTTTACATTTGCCATAGTTTTAATGCCCCAAGGAAAAGTATGTCTCCAAGGATTCTCTTTACATCTATGGGTAATTTGTAGGGCAGGCTGGGCTCTTTAACTTTAGTATAGCAACCGGTCATAGAAATGAAAACTCTTTATTCAAACCTGTTAAACTCCGCTTAAAAAATTGGTCTTGTACCACATCCAACTCCTGCGGAGGCGTTAGTAAATGCGTGTGTGTGGGTGTGTGTAAGTGTGAAACAATTTAAAATGAATTATGTTACATGGATATTATCAAATATAATCGGCAAACATAAAATCTTGAATAGAAAACATAACGAGAATGCCACGTGTGATTATAGAAATAGAGAAAGATGCTTTTTTGACTGTAATTTTTCGAGTGATTAGAACGCTCACTTCAAATACATTAGTAAACCGAACTGACTTATCAACCTTGAACATTGGTAGTCCTCATCCTCATTATGTCGCGCCATCAGCACAAATATCCCGGACCCTCTCTCGCCACCTCTCCCTGTCGTCCATTCTTTCCGTCAGGACTTCAGGGCTAGCTACATCCCGTATCGGCACGTAGCTGCAGCATGTCGGTTCGAGCTGGTCGTCCTGCCTTTGCTTATCCATTTGAAGGGGTCCACAGGAGTACATCACTTATGAGCTCGTCCCTACTTCTCCAGCAGTGTCCTGTATGTCTGGTTCGTTCAATTTTGACAGTTTTCGTGATGGGTGGTCGGTGGCCGTACAGCTGCTGCTTTGTGGGGTACCCCCTCTTGGACTTGTTCAATATTGCTTTGCAGCATTCTTGTGAAGTTACCGTCAAGCTTTTTCTCCATACGTTTAGTTATCGTCCATGTAGTGCATCCATATAGCAGTATCGACACGAAAGCTGCTTGGAAGAAACTGCGCTTCATTTTATCGATCATGTCTGACTTCCATATGACTGTTAACCTATAGTTATCCATACCTTTGCTAGTCACGTGTTGATGTCTGTCTCAGTTGATGAGATACTGCTTCCTTGGTAGGTGAACTTGTCAACTAGTTTAAGAGAGATACCATTATCTCACAATATCATCGTGTTAATGAATAATGACAAAAACTATCCTTTGACTGCGGTATTTTTCTTTTTTGGTGGGAGAGTCACTCAGACAAACAAATAACAGACCCCACACCATCCGAATCAGTATATTGTATTGTATTGCTTGATATAAACTGCATGTCAACCCCCATTGGAATTATTTTATCCCAGGAGGTCACGGAATTACTCCATTGCACAATAATATTTAGATTTTTATGTCCTTTCTTAAGTTTTTTGCACATGGTTATATTATATCAAATATTCTTATCTAATTTTCATACAAATCAATTTGATTGAGAGATGGGATTTGGGTCAGAGTAGACCTGGGTGTAATGGCAATGAAGATATACTCCATACAGCTCAAAAGTCCCGAATCGTACTCTAAGCACTAGTTTAGTGTCATACCTAGGACACCTCTAGCTGGATTTTAAGTCTCTGCAGAGGATACGGTCAGCGAAGACTGATTATTTCTTCATTTACAGGCATATCAACCTTCTCAGGTTATTTAACGCCAAATCAATCTTTGTTTTTTAAAAGGTCAGTAGTGGTACTATTTAACCTATAATATCTATCAATCTATCGGAATCACATCTATCTATCTATCTATCTATCTATCTATCGCAATTTCTATATAACCATCTATCAAATCATTGACAGTTTCTATCTATCTGAATCAAATATATCTAACTATTTCGGTTACTATCTATCTCTCTCCCGAACTATCGCTGTTTCAATCAATCAATCACTCGATCTATCGATCTTTCTATCTATTACTTAACCAACGTTGGTTTTGAAATAGAGTCTGTCAATTTTCCGTTCTTCTAGTAATACACTTATGTCGTTTGTTCAAATAATTAAGATAAAAATACTGTAAATAGAAAGAGATTTGGCATCAAGCTTAGCAATCACCCTGAGGTGTCTTTAAGGGATTATTAATATTAATTGCTTTGAGCTGCTTAAAATATTTGGAAGAAAATGCAACAAGATACCCTGAGAAAAATAAAATTTCGTTCAGGTCTTTTGAATTTAAAATAACTTGTGAGGAACGAAGTTAATAATTCTGACGTAAAAGTGCATTAGAATGTGAAAATGCAACAGAGGACTAAGCCATAGAAAAGTGAGTCTCTTATATATATATATATATA
This sequence comes from Sepioteuthis lessoniana, assembly GCA_963585895.1. Lineage (NCBI taxonomy): Eukaryota > Metazoa > Mollusca > Cephalopoda > Myopsida > Loliginidae > Sepioteuthis > Sepioteuthis lessoniana. Next base: position 63,328,399 of record OY757925.1, on the reverse strand, counting down.
TATATATATATATATATATATATATATATGTGTGTGTGTGTGTGTGTGTGTGTGTATGTATGTATGTATCCACTTCTCCGCGTGAGCCGGATGTGATAAAAGGTCAGTTTTCTTCATTGAAATTTAGCAGGTTTGAATTCAAAGTTTTTATTTTTTTAGACGGCTTAAGTCTGCCTGACTATTTACCCATAACTAGAGGTAGCATAGTTCGATTCGAGTTATTCCCAAGGGTAGTAGCGCTATGTGAAATGCAAAGAGCATCTTCCATGATTTAAACTTGTGTCACCGTATTTACATATGTAGTCATCCACAGACAGACTGTTTCGCTGTATCACAACTCTTCAGTATGGCTAGACACGCAAGTTTCTCAAAGCTGGGATCGAAACCCGGCTGACTCATACGCCAACCCAAGATTCTACCGCACAGTCACGGGGAAACTAGCGTAAACAAAGGAATTTTAAACGCTTATGTATCACATTTGTTTTATTTACATATATCCGCTAAACGGCTGCCGAGAGCTCACTGAATTCGAAAAGCCTTGCCTTACGTGAGTAGCAACCATTAGTTACTTCGCTAGAGAGATCAATCCCACAGGGGTAGGGGAGCATATATTGTCATCCACAGACAGACTGTTTCGTTGAATCACAACTCTTCAGTGTGGCTAGACATGCAAGATTCTCGAAGCTGGGATCGAAACCCGACTCTTGGTTTTTTTTATCGCTATTGTTAAATTTCATACTGCAAAAAAATCTTTATATATATATATATATATAAAGATTTTTTGCGGTATAAAATCAAATAATAGTAATAAAAATAACCAAGGTTTTATTCATAATGAGAATAACAGTTTTAAAAAATGACAGACCTGTTAACCGATTTCGATCCTAGCGCAAAGGAGCTAAATCGCGCATAATATAAGTAAGTAAGTAAAGTTAGCGACCATAGTCGAGGGTGACCCGAAGGCTCCCTTTTCGATAGCTACTACACCAAGGTGTAGGGGAGGGCGCTACTCCATTCCCAGGATTGCTCCACTTTACCCTTGAACTGTACCCTATAATGCTGAGTGTTAAGCAAGGTGGTATCAAGTACCATTTTTAAAGTCTTTGGTATGACTCGACCTGGGATTGAACCCAGGTCTCCCGGGCCATTGGCGAACACTCTAACCGCTGGGCCAATAGAATAAGAAAAATCTAAGGGAAATATGTAGAGTGAAGAAAAAAGTCACACTCCATATTTCCCAAAGTTACACTCTTCATTTCATTTAAAAGTATTGGAGACAATTCATATTTTGTCCAATAGACTGTCTCTCTGTTCACAGAGAAAATGTCTGCTCGGGCTTAATTTTATTTTCATATAGTCTTCAATACAATATATTTTTACATCACCCTTCATATATCCCAGGGCTTTTTTAAAATTATTATCCTCTATTTAACTCAGCTGAACGAGGATCGAAACTGGTTATATATATATATATATATATATAATTAACTTAAATCGCGAGTCAGAATTCTCCTACAAAAGTTTCACCTTAACGGCTCATCAGGGAGTCTCATACTGACCAATGATAAAGGAGAAAACGCCATATTTTATATTCACCAAAAACCTACCTAGCTTAAAATTTGCATAACAACAAAATAACCGGAAAAAAAAATCCTTACTTTTATTTAAAAAAAACAACAAAAAAATCCTCAGGTATAAATACTCAGAAACCTATCCCTAATTATAAAGCAACCACCCCTTTTTGTGTTTACAACTATTCAAAACCTCTGACCTTTGGTTTAACATATCCCTACTTTTACAAGACGCTATTGCTAATTTTTCCTCCACGCAAAGCATACAATCCCTACCGCCAGTCCTATATTTACGGCATTTCTTTATTACTTCCCATTTCAGTATTGGATCTATTCCTTTTTTATCCTTGACCTCCCACACATAACTAGATAACGTGGTACTATGCCTTTACTTCTCGTGAGAGAAACTAGTTTTATGGTTATAGTGTCTAGTCTTAAATTCCCCTTACGTCGACCCAAAATATACCTTTTTATTTCTATAATTACCCGGATCATTATATACTTCCACTTTATACACCACACATTCTTGTTTACATTTGCCTTCCAGTGGGCATCTAACCTTATCCCTACAATTACATTTAGCAATCACCTTATTTTTCTCTTTACTTAGTTTAGCTATATTACTCTTATGTATTATGCCATTAATGTTGGGCATGCAACTATAACTTAATTTAACAGAATTCTTATTAAATATCTTATATAGCGGGTTTCCACTGAGGAAATTTCTTTTTAACAACTTAAAAAATTCCTTCCCTAAGTTATTGACTACTTCCATGTTATAGGGGGGATTAAACCATAAAATTTTTCTCGGTCTATTTCTCCTTTTTTGCGTATTACTTCTCTCCCTATCCCGATATTCTAATTTGATCCTATATCCGTCATTCTTCAATGCCTCCTCATATTCCTGCTTGCTTCGTTCAAAAATTTCCTTATTAGAGGAGTTATTTGATGATCTATGCTCTATTCCCTTAGGTATGTGTTTAAATACTTGTATTGGGTAGTTGGATTCCCGGTCCACATAACGCAGGTCCTGGTTCCTTTTTCTAAACGGAGATACCGTTCCATTATTTAGGTTTGAAGTAACATCAAGATAATCGGCAATTTTGTAATTGGCTCCACTCGTGTTGAGCACTCTTGTAATTGTGGTATTGCAGCGTTTACGACAGGTTTTAGTTTTCTTTTGACCAACTGACTGCACATCTCTTGATTTTTTTTCGACTGGTGTGACGGGGTTGGCCTTTTCTTTCTTTTTGTCCTATGACATTTTTTCTTTTTTCCCCCGGGCGGTGATTCGAGATATTTTTATCTCTTGTTCCTGACGGGTTTTTTTCTTTTTTCTTTTTCTTTTCTTTTTTTTTTTTTTGGTAACCTTGAGTGCTGGTAGATAGTAGATTAGTATATATATATATATATATATATATATATATCTTTAAGAAAAAAAACAAAGACCGGTTAATTCATGATTATAAATTTATTTCGGTCCCGTATTTTCAGTTTCTGGTGTGAACCAAAAACATGAAGAAAAAAATTACCTCCTCGTTTTATTGAATTTCTGTTTTTATTTTAATTTTTCAAATTTCTTCTATCAGTTATAATTACAGTAATTTAACTTTTTATTTATTCGTTTAGTATATTTTCTTTTCATGTTAAGTTCGATGATTAACTTTTAAGAAAAATATTAATGCTACAAGGGTTGATAAGCCATTAAACCCAAACAGCCAACCAACAACCAATCAATCTTAATTTATGAGAGCTTAACATTTCAGTTAAAGAGAGGAATAGTTGGATTATTTACACGTGATTTGTTTGTTGTGGTGGAAGAATGGGCAGAACCAGACAGACTTCCTGGATAAGCTGATGACAAAAGAATGGTGCCCCAATCTGCCACAGATTCTCAATGAAAAAAAATTCTTCAGGTTCTGAAAGTAGAATTTTTCTTCCTCCTAAACCGATCGTCCTACGAAAGCTAGAGAGCCCAATCTACCCAATTGTTTTATCAAAAGCTGATATTCAAATACACATACACACACACACACATAGACAGACAGATAGGTCGGACGGTAGATAAGACTAAAACGATATTAGGTGAGGCGTATGAGGATCTATGAAAGAAACAAAATAGGACAGGATTTCCATTCCTTCTTTTCCTTACGGACTAATCTGTCACTCTTTTCTCCCGACAGACCTGATCGGTTAATGAATTGATAGTTTAGTCAAGGCTTTTGAGACGCCAGCTCAGCAGATGTACGTAAACGCCTTTCTAACTGGGTAGGGTTTCTCATCGGTTGAAAAGTAATCCATTTGAAGTAATCTACGGTTGATAAACGAAACATCAAATCTGAGACAGGAAAACTGCTTCTAAAATGTGATTCTTTTAAAAACAAATCCATTAACTTGATGAATACTGGTTATTGGTAATCCAGTAAAAGTTGATAGCACAACAACAACGACGTTTATTTATTTATTTATTTATTTTACATAGACTCATATACAGATAATATAACGCCCTGCTAGCAGGCCTTAAAATACTCAATTTACATCTCCTGCAGAAAGGTAAGACTTCTCTCTCTCTCTCTCTCTATATATATATATATATACCAACCCCTCCGCATGAGCAGAATGTGATAAAAAGGTCATTTTTCTTAAAAAGAATTTAGCAGATTTAAATTCAGAGTGTTCCTTCTTTTAGACGGCTTGTTATACCAAGGTTAAAGTCAGACCTACTATTTACCCATGATTTGAGGTAGAATAGATAGATTCATACCTTTCCCAAGCGTATTAGCGTTATATGATAATGAAAGAGCATCGCCTAGGATTTGAACTCGTGACACCGTGTCTATTTTCTACGGCGATAACCATTACACCACGAGCGCCTCCACACACACAGACATACACACAGACATACACACTCTCTCTCTCTCACACACACACACACACACACACACACACACACACACATATATATATATATATATATATATATTGGTATGTTAAAGTAAGTCAGATCCTTTTTACTTCGGGTAAATCTTAATTAATATAACCATCTAGGCACCCTCCTTTCAATGTTTTATTTTTACCTTGACACATATACTTATCTCATTCGCCCTATCGGCAAGGCTTGAAATACTTAAATTGCATCCTCTGCAGATATCTAGACCTCTACCCGACACCAAAAAAAAATCTACGTACACTTCTCATATATATATATATATATATATATATATATATATATATATGTTTATCTAACTATTTTTGGTGACATTCTTTTAAGTATTTAGATTTGTAAGCAACATATTAGTTAACAATATTCATTTGGCTTGTACAATGTTCCTCTATCCAGTCGGTAAGAATCTGAGTATCCCGGATATGACACTAAAACTGCTTCCGGTAGTGATGCCTCATTTTGAAGCTCTGGGGGTATGGAGTAACTCCTTCATTGCTATTACACCCAGTTCCACCCTAGTTAGGGCTGCATCCAGTTTTAGTCCTAAGAATGTTTACAGATAGGCTAAACGTGGGTTTGCTATCACAGACCTGAGTCGAAAAGACAGTCAATGCAGTGGAAATACTGTGAACCTCCAGTAAATTTGGTTTTGTTTCGTTTCATAGCTTATCAACCATTGCATATTGTTTAATGCCAAATCAATGTTTATACACACTAAACAATTCTATTTCAAACAATTCAGTTTGGCATATTAGCATGTGTACTCCTGTGGACCCCCTCACACGGACAAACAAGGGGAGAGTGACCAGCTAGAACCTATCTAAAACAGCTCTGTACTGATATGGAAGAATGGAAGACCTATCTAGAGACATGCAGAATGGAAGACCTATCTAGAGACATGGACGATAGGAACGAGTAGTGGAAGAGAGTCAGGGAAATCCGGGCAAGCAGTACGCCATGATAATGATGACGATATCAGTAATGAAATGTTATTAAGAAGGTTGCTTGCTTGGTTTATGGCATGTTAAATCTTGTGATATCTAATGTCAAAGTCCGAATTTTTGCAATCAATTCTATAATTTCAAGTAAATGATGATAAACATCAGTATATGACTCTGGCTTCAGGTAAATATTCTTACAGCCCAGTTGGCTGGGGCTGTAGAATACACCAACTACATCTCTGCAGAGGGATAAGACACCCGACTACTAAAATTTTCTAAACCTTGCACTCGGTCAAGGGAGAGTGTATTTTACCGACACAAGGTGCCTTTATAGTGAGCGACGCCCAAATAAAGACTCATGAACGACTAATTTTAAAAAGATGCTTGATCTTATAGGTATTTCCCTTTGTGGCGCCTCAGGCGCCAAGCATTAAACTCAACCTGCAAAGCAGATATAACTTGGAAGGCCCCGAAGAGTAGGTGATCAGCCTGCAACCACTTACCTGGCATGAAATCCAAATAGGCCAATCCGGAAGCAAATGAAAGGATATTCCCATTTGCATTGTGGCTAATGTGCTGGATTGAGACATCGTAGTAAGAGAGTTCAAACCCTAGTCTCTCTATTACGTTCACTTTTCGACTAAAACCCTTGGGAAAGGTATGAACTCCTCTCTCGACTACGGGTTAAATACAGCTAACACTGTTTTGTTTTTAATTAAGTAACCCAAGAAGGTTGAAATTCCATTAAAGAAAGAAATTTTAAAAAATAAAAAACTAAGTCCGGAGTGTTTTGGAGTCTCGTTTATCTAGCAAATCTTCGAATATCACCACTTTAATCGATTATATAGCTATCGAAACCACCATAAAATCAGGTAAATTTTTCCCTCAAAATGCTATAAATAACATAATATCGATGATTAAGAAGGGAATTCATCCTTTATTAAAAATAAATAAAAATTGGTTTGATTGTACTTATGGATGATGTACACGAATAAATTAGAAACGCTGAAGAAGAAAATATAGAATAAACATGTCGTACTCGCCAACAACTATTCCAAACTTATATGAAAGGATAATTTTGAAGACAAAATATCCGGAAATGTCGAAATAAAGACGTTTCTGTCCAATGAGATCATAATATATATATATATATATATATATATATATATATATATAACTTTCTTCTGTTGACCTGTACACATTAACGTGTTGGTGTTGGCCAACCAGTAAAAACTTCACTACATCAGATCTGTGTGGACACAGGATGTAGTTTGGAAGAACTGCCTAGAGCGATGGATGATAATGACAGATGGCTAGAGGCAGTCAGAGAAATCCGTGCTGTCAGTGCGACTAGGTAATGATTATGATGATGGATATATAATGATCTTCAAAAACGTCATTATTTCGACTTTTCGATATATTTCCCCTTTCTCAGAATCATTATCAATCACTCAATCGATACACACACACACACACAAACACACACACACACACACACATATATATATATATATGGAGAGAGAGAGAGAGAGAGATTGGGTGATTGAGTGATTCTGGAGGTAAAAGGGACTCTAATCTTATGAAAAACGGGGATGAAGCCAGTACTTTAAAAAGAAGTTGCCTCCAAAATCGAAGCTGGGGATACGGACCCTAGAATGTCCCTATAATCTAACGACGAAGAGAAATCGTATAACATGATCTTCCTCATCTTGTATATTTTTCACAAGTTGAATTAAACAGGATGATCGAATTGTAATGAAGGCGATGAAGACTATAATTTGTCAAGATGTAGCAGTCATTATATATATATGGTTGAATTGTCTCCAGTCTAATGACAGCCATGTTGAAGGCAATACTTTCAGGAGAATTTAACTCCAAAATCAAAATTGGAGAAAAAAGCTCCAGTATCAAATCTCTGTTGACTTCTCGAAAGTCTAAGGGAAGGTTATCAGAAATGAAACTTACAGTTTTTATACTCACCAGTTCTGCTTGTCACTTGGCTGTCACTATGTATACCCAGAGAGTGGCAGAAGTGTCGTACAAACGAGTATCTTTATAATCCTATGACATCCTATGCTATCTTACCATCTGACGCATCTTGTACATTTTTCATGTGTTGGATTACTTAATCATTACAGTGTTAGTATTGTACTTTTGCTGGGAAGACGGCCACCATGTGTCATGATTTGGCAGTCATCGAAAGCCTCATTTCGAATCTTATAATGAACAGTTTTCGATACTACAATTTAAGGGAAAATGTGTATCAGTAAAAGTCGATAATTGCTTGTCTTTATGATGATTAGATAGAATATATTGCATTAAATACGACATAAAATTGCATTTTGGATATTTTACACTTTGATTCTGAAGCTACTTGTGTTACATAACAGATAGGAAAAATATAATATTGACAAGTAGAGTGAGATTCGAATCAGGTTATAACCTGTAAAACAGCTGGGAAAATACCTTTAGAATGTCATTGAGTTTGAGAGATTTATGATGACCACAGGGATCATTTGAATTCATGGCTAGAATTGGACCAAGTAGTCATGTGATCAGATAGCAGTGGAAAACTGTCGAAATCATAAGACCTGTGTTTTCATCTGTGGTCCACTGCTCCTGACCTGGTCAGTCATCTAGATGAAATGAAAAAAATACGTGTGCACACAGAAGCGGCTGATTATTTTTTTTCTTCCCAACAAGAGATATTAAGTTCTCACGATAAAACAACATGCGGTTTTCAAGGAGGGAAATGATTTGGGTCTTCATCGGACATAGGCTGAAAGGGCATCATAATCGGCAGCCTTCATAGAGTAGACGAGGGCTATCTAAGAGATTTTCGATTTCAAATACAGTAACTCTATTTTTGTGTGCTTTTTTGTAGTGTTTGTTTTCTTTTTCGTCTTTTTTTTTTTTTTAGTTCTTTTAGTAATTTTTAATATTTGTTTTTGTTTTAGAAAGTCTGAGCCCGATCATAAAAATAAGAGTAACTTTCTTTTAGATAAATTACCATACAGCTTGAAATCCATCTATCTATCTATTTATCTATCTAATTCCCCATGTATCTTAGTTCTTATATATCTCAATTTTATCTATCTGAAACACTTATCTATCTACCAATCTATCTGAATCACTTTATATATATATATATATACATACATATATATATATATATATATATATATATATGAGGGAGTGTTTATCAATCTGTCTGTCTGAATCGATTCCTATCTATCCGTCGAGGAAGGTTATCCGATAAAAAAAGTTAATTTTCCTTAAGAAGTTGGCATTAAGATTCACTGTTTACAGTTGCATTTTATTTTTTTCAAATAAATCAATCCTTTCATATCCCAGAAGACTATCAGCATGATCTACTTTATTGACCACTACGCCCGGAACCTTTTTTACCGGTGAGTCACTGTGTACCTATCTAACTACCTGTCTATCTTTTTGCATATCAATCCAAGTAAATTCCTTTCTATCTATCTATCTATCTATCTATCTATCTATCTCAGTTTCACTTTTATGTATGTCTGCCTGTTAGTCTCTGTCTCTTTCTTCCTCTCTATCTATCTGTCTATTTATTTGGATGAATTCCTCTCTATATATGTCTATCTGAATCAGATCCTATCTATCTATCTGTCTACCTATCTCTTATCGGTCTGCCAGTCTGCCTGTCTCAGTCTCTTTCTCTCTCACTAACTCTCTCTCTCTCTCTATCTATCTCTTGTGTGTCTGCCTCTCTTTCTCTCCCCCCTCTCTCTTTATCTATCTATCTGAATTAATTCCTCTCTGTAAATATGTCAATTTTAATCAGTTCCTATCTATCTATCTATCTATCTATCTATCACAGCCTCACTTTGTCTCTCTGTCTATTAGTCTCTCTCTCTCTCTCTCTCTCTCTCACTTAATTTAGCGATTTATTTATCTATCTATCTATCTTAATTCCTCACTGTATATAGTCTATCTGAATCAGTTCCTATCTATTTATCTATCTATCTATGCTTAACCTTCCGAATGAAGATTTTTGAGAATAATACACGCTTACCAAAATGAATATCAATGGGGCGGCGCGCACGAAAAAGTCAGTTTCAGGGGTAAGATTAGCTGCCAGAGGAAATAGCACAATCTACACCGTGTCTTAAACTGTTCTGCTCTCATTATATAGTTAAATCCAGTAGGATAATTGATTCTGTAAGCGACAAGAGCTCTTTTTGGTCAAACTCTAACATATTTTTCCCAGCTGCTTTCAGTCTCTAGCACATAGAACATTAGTATCTTTGAAAGTCGATAGTTCTCAGTCTTTGATAGCTGATTCAAAGCTGAATACGCAGCCACTCCCGAGGAATTCAGAATTTGTAATACATTCATTCTAACACACTTCGAAAATTGTGCAGAAGAAAGACCAGAGAAAATGTTCATGGCACCGGTAGATTCGGCACCAAAGAAAAAGGTAAATGTTTATTCTAGTGGGTTTTTTTTCTTTTTTGTTTTTTTTTTTTTTTCTTTTTGGTTCTTATTGATCCCAATGTATTTCTATAATCTAAAGAATACTCGGTGGTCTTGAAAAGTCTGCATTAAATTCTGTCTCCCCAGAAGATCGACAACGTGAAACTCTGAGTCGTAAGTTTCTATCTAGTTTATTATTATCATATTTCGTATTTGAAGTATTGTTTTATATTGCTCTAAATCTTCTAGCATATAGCACAGAAAAGGTTTTGAAAGTTTCTTTTGTTTAACGGCATATCAATCTTTGTAGGTTAGTTAATGCCAAAGCCATTCTTCTAAAAGAACAGGTTTTACTTCTTGCATTAAATCTTAATCTTATATATATATATATATATATACTAGTTGTCACATGAATCGGTTGGATATCAGTTATAACACGGCCAACTAGTAAATACGGCCCTGCATGTTACATTAACAGGCTGATTTCTTACAGGCCGATGTAATGTAAACAAAGAATAACATATTTTAGTTTATTTACAATCTTTTATTATTAAATTTCTGAAGAAAAAGATAAAATAACAGTTGGTGTCTATAAACAAAACAGGTCATATAGGCGACTGAAAATCATAATACCAAGGTAACTCGAATCTGTTTATAATTCGTGGATTAGTAAAAGGCAAAGTGTAAATATGCATTTTAAAGTTGAAAGGAATTAAAATAACATCGGATGAATTCTACCAACAGGATTATATAATTTTCTTTTCAATTCTTAAAGTTAATTATCTATTTAGATTAATTTCGTATACGGCCATGAATGGGTTAATTTTTTTTTTTTTTTTTTTGCGTTACATCGGCCTGTTAGAAATCAGCCTATTGATGTAACATACGGGGCTGTACTTACTTGTTGGCCGTTGTTATAATAGAACAATTTAAAGTCAAATTGGATGGTTTCAAATTAAATATAAGAAAAAGCATTTAAGAGATAATTTTGGGGATGTATCTGATGAATTAGTTAACAGAATTTGATTTGTATATAGATATTGTATTAGTTCAGTGCAAAATTTCTTATTTAAGTCTCATGTGAGAAGCAAAAATGCTAAACGAAGTAAAACAAACAAACAAAAAATGATAATAAGAATAATGAAAGGGGAGTGGAATGGTTGGAAATTAGAAGAAGAATCGAGACGATCATGGTTAAAGCATTGTTGAGATCGGCTTGAATTCTGAACAAAGTCCTGGCGACCCGAAGAGACTTGCGGTGACTCCAGTGAAAGCCAACCAACTAACGTTGGTGTAAAAAAAAAAACTCTCAATGAATAATAATAATAATAATAATAATAATAATAATAATAATAGTGGTCATTGTTTGAAATGGAACTGTTTTTCAAATTAAAACTGCACTTACACTAAACCTATTCATTTGATATAGAACTGTTTTGACATTTAACTGGGTGTAAACAAAATCTGTACTTATATTAAACTAAATTAGCTGAATTAAAACTGTTTGACTAAACTGAATTGCTTGAAATAGAAATGTTTTTAACAATTAAACTGTTTACTCTTGCTAAACTGAATTCTTTGAAATACAGCTGACTATTTGCATAAAAATAGATTTGGCTTTAAATAACCTACAAAGGTTGATATGCCATAAACTCCAACCAACCAACCAACCAACCAATTAAACATCAGTCATTTGTTTACACAGATTTAAATATCAAACAGTTCTATTTCATGCAAACAAGTTTAGCATGAGTGATTTGCTTTCACTCAGGTTAACTGTCAAACAGTTCTATTTGACCCATCGATAGAACACTTTTGGGTGCTACCACTCCTAACCAGAGTGGACCTGGGAGTGATGTCAATGAAAGCGTACTCCACATTATCCATAGCTCCAGCATTACTGGAGCCTCACTATCATATTGTTTTGTGTCATATCCAGAACAGTCGTTGGGGGTGTCTTACCCTTCTGCAGAGATGCGGTAAGTGTATTCTCTACCCCCCAGCAGACTGGTCTATCTCAGTCTGAGGTTTTGATTTTAAATTTTAAGAGGAAGCCCCTGAAACGGTGCACATTCTCTCCCGATGAGCCTAAGGAATGAAATAAGGCTAAAACTTTCTGTGAATAATCCCGTTGTGTTGAATTAATCGGTGAAATAACAATTTCAGGTCCGCTCACTTTTCGTTGAGTATCAATCACTTATTTAATAATTTCCTTCTTCTACACCCCTAGCCGAATGGTCAACCTCAGTCCGAGGTTTTTGATCTTAAATCTTATATTTATTTAAAAAATGTTGTTTTTAAACCTACTGATACAGAAAATTAAAATGATTTTATATAACGATGGTATTTTAATATAAATTTCTATTTTTTTATGATTATTTTATATTTCTTCATGAAATTGAAATATTAAAGAGGCTAAGTGGCCTGAAAATGGAGATGTCGGTGAAGTGTTAAAATTCCATTGAGGTTACAAGAAACATTTCATCGTAGATATTCTTGGGAAAAGGCGTGCACTTGGAAGGTCCCACCCATGTAAACAGAACCGTGAGAGCAAAAGAGAAAGAAAGAGAGAGAAGTGGGGGGGACAGAGGAGAAACTGAGAGAGAGAAAGAGAGAGAGAGAGAGAGAGAAAGAAAGAGAGAGAGAGAGAGAGAGAGAGCAGCTCACTTTTCTCAAATTTGTTGACTACGGAAAAGACGATGTTTAATCTTTTACTTTTTTTTTTATTATATCTAAGTCCGGACAGTTTCTTACACACAAGTGGTTGGCACAAAACGAAATAGATGATATCAACGTAATGGAAATGAAGGAAATCGGTTGAAACTATATGCTCTGGTATTATATCATCTTCATTATCAAGTCGCACTGAAAACTGAATTCTCAAAATCTCTCTCATATTCACTCTCTCTCTCTCTCTCTTTCAATCTCTTTCTTTCTTTCTATCGCTCTCTTTCTTTCTCTCTCTCTCTCTTTCTTTTTTTCTCTCTCTCTCTCTTTCTTTCTTTCTTTCTTTCTTTCTTTCTATATCTCTCTCTTTCTCTCTTTCTCTCTCTCTTTCTTTTTCTCTCTCTCTCTCTATATATCTCTCTTTCTATCTCTCTCTTTTTCTCTCTCTCCCCTTCTTTCTCTCTCTATCTCTTTCTCTCTCTCTCTCCCTCTTTTTCTCTCTCTCTTTCTGTCTCTCTTCCTCTACTATCTGTCCCCCTTCTCTCTCTCTCTCTCTCTCTCACACACACACACACGCACGCACACACATATACACCAACCATCTCTATCATCTATCGTTCCTGACAGGTCTACTTGATATAAGTACCGTATTTGACGGCATATAAGACGCACGGGTGCATAAGACGTACCCCAATTTATAAGACGCACGGATGTATAAGATGCACCCCAATTTCAACAGAGTAAATCAAGAAAAAAACAAAGTACAAATATTAAACCTGATGAAATTAATATAATGAATATTATCAATGATTTTAATCTGCATAATAGCCTTTTATATAATGACTGTGTATATGAAAGTTACTCTTAAGTCTAAGCTAAAAGGAGTTGCCAGGTAGCTAATTTCAGCCGACTATCGCTAATGTTAAACCTACATAAGGCATATAAGACGCAAAGGAATTTTAAAAGATATTTTTAGTAAAAAAAAAGAGCGCTTTTTATGACGTCAAATATGGAAAGTCTTTGTTGTTCGATAATCACTGGAGTGTCCATGTGTAGGAGTCCATAAAAGAACATTGCTTATGAGTTTAAATTTGTTTCTCCGGCAGTAACTCGCTTGTCTTGTTCGTCTTACATGAAGGGCTTGTGAAATAAGAGGTAAGTGGCCGTACAGCTATTGTTTTGTGGGGTACTGTTTCAAAATTTGTTCAAAACAACACACAGCATTCATGTGTACTTCCCGTATTTTCTAAGTGCCCATGTGGTGCATCCATATAGTAGTATAGACACGGCTATGGCCATGAAGAAATTCTGATTTTAAAGGAGTCATCTCTACACTAAGTGGCAAGTCCCTAAAATCAGTTTGGTTGGGTTTTATAGCATAATAACCGTTATAGGTTATTTAATGCCAAATCCTCTTTATACGTATATTTTAAATATATAGGATTTGGTTTGGTTGGGTTTTATGGCATATCAACCATTGTTGGTTACTTAATGCCAAATTATTTTTTGTGAATATAAACAGTTATATTTCAAATAATTCAGTTTAGTATAAGTACAACGGATTAAATGTTAGAAACAATTCTATTTCAAACAATTCAGTTTACCATAACTGCACAGTTTAAATGTCCCAAACAGTTCTTTTCCAAACAACTCGGTTTAGTATAAGTACAGTTTTTTGTTTACACACAGTTAAATGTCAAAGCAGTCCTATTTCAAACAATTCATTTTAGTGTGAGTATAAATTTTTGTTTAAGACGTTTAAATTCAGTTTAGCATGAGTACACAGTTAAAATGTCAAAAGCAGTTCTATTTCAAACAATTCAGTTTAGCATATGTACACAGTTCAGTTCTATTTGACCCATAGATAGGACCCTAACAGGTGCTACCAATCCAGGCCAGAGTAGACCAGGGAACGAAGGCAATGAAAGACTGCTCCACATTCCCCCAAAACCCCAACATTACTGGAGTATCATCATCAGATTGTTTAGTGTTGTATAAGGACACTCGTTGGGAAGGCGTCTTACTCTTCTGCAGAGATGTAGACGGTGCAAGGAAAAATGAAAGGTTAGAGTCATTTTGATTAAAATTAACATTGAGAAAGTTTGCCACTTGAGTATGGGGACCGGGGACTGGGTCTATGTGTGAGGTGGGGTGGGGGTCTTAATCTCTTAGAGTTTTTTTAGAGGCTTCCATCGATACTTTCAGAAGATGCAAATACTTTTACGTGCTTCGAACATCTATCGATAAAATGAAAGAAAACGGTTCCAAGTTAACAAAGAAGCAGAAGATACCCCGCAAAAACAATTACGGACGCCAACTACACTGATGACATTGTGCTTCTGGCTACATAGTCTGAAACGAGCAGCTGCAGGCATAGGGTTCCATGTCAATGCACACAAGACAGAATATATGTGCTTTAATCAAAGAGGCGACATCTTCACACTAAACGGTAGCTCTCTGAAACTAGTAGACAAGTTCACCTACCTAGGAAGCAGTGTCTCATCAACCGAGACAGACATCAACACGCGACTAGCTAAGGCATGGATAGCTATCGACAGGCTATCGGTCATATGGAAGTCAGACTTGACCGATAAAATAAAACGCAGTTTCTTTCAAGCAGCGGTCTTGTCGATACTGTTGAACGGATGCACTACATGGACGCTTAATAAAGGTATAGAGAAAAAGCTTGACGGCAACTACACAAGAATGCTGCAAGTAATATTGAACAAGTCCTGGAGACAGCATCCCACAAAGTAGCAGCTGTACCGCCTCCTACCACCAATCACGAAAACTATCAAAGTTAGACGAACCAGACATACGGGACACTGCTGGAGAAATAGGAACAAACTTATAAGGGATGTACTCCTGTGGACCCCTTCACATAACTGAGCAAAGGCGGGACAACTAGCTAGTAACTACATACAGTGGCTTTGTGTCGATTCGGGATGTAACCTTGAAGACCTGCCGGGAGCAATGGACGATAGAGAAGGGTGACAAGAAAGAGTCAGGGATATCCATGTTGATTGCGTGACATGATGATGGTGACTGTGTGACATTTGCAAATTCGCTATGATGTTTAGACTGAATTATTAAAATATTTATGAAATCGGGAAACAAAGTGTAAATGTGTGGCGTTTTCTTCATTCTTTTTCGCCAACTGGTATCAAGTGACAACATTTTCTATGCTGTTAGACCAGTAAAAGTTAAATTTCTTAACTAGATGAATATAAGAAGTTGCTAAAAATTTCTTTGATAAACGTTTTTAAATTAATTGTAATAGAAGTCAGCAGATGCATGTCTCTAGTCAAAATCTCCAGTAGAATGGCTGACTGGGTTTTACTGGGTATTGCCTTGATAGTAGAGCAAAAATTGGCCATTGGTTCATGGTGACAGGTAAATTTCTTCAGAAGATATCACCAACAGGTCTTTTGTTAATTTTTTTTATTTTAATTAGTTATAGATAATTAGCAACTTAAACCCCCCAGATACCCACCTCCAGTCAGAGGCTGCAGTTGAATGGTTTCCAGACTTTTACTTGATCTTAGTCTAAGATGAATAATATAAAAATTCTATTGAATGTTTATTAAGACTAGCTTTGAACGATGTAATTTAAAGGGGAGGAAATAAATAAAATGTGATGAAGTCGACTGTTTTTCATCAAAGTTTTAATGTTTGATCAAGTAAAATTCGAAATCTACCTCCTATACATTGACTTGAACACTGAACGCTGTTATCAATGAGGGGCACATAACTATATGTTTTTTCATTAATTACACATTAATAGAAATTTAGACCACCAGATGCTCGCCTCCAGTCAAATATTCTCTCTCTCTCTCTCTCTCTCACTCTCTCTCTATATATGTATGAATTTACCCGGCCGCAAGGGCATGATGTGACACAAGGTCAATTTCAAAGCGGAGTTGAACAGTTTTGAATTTAGAGTTTTCTTTCTCCTAGATTGGATGCCATACCAATGCTGAAGAACTTACTCTGCCCTGCTATTTACATATAGCTAGAGGGAAGATAATTGGTTTTATACCTTTCCAAAGGGTATTAGAGCTATGGAAAATGTAATCAGTCTCGTCCTGGATTTGAACTCGTGTCACCGAGTCAATTTCCTTCGACGATAACCACCTCCAACACGCTCTCTCTCTCT
>OY757925.1:63244171-63309171 GCA_963585895.1 Sepioteuthis lessoniana | reverse complement strand
AATAAGTGAAAAAGTCTGACGATCACTAAATTCTGTGAAACTTGCTGTCACACAAGTACGTTCGTTTTTAAAGGAATTTGTTGAAAAATTTGTTTTTAGGAAATCTTTTTTAAAACTCCACTTTAACATACAATATATACATACATATATATACATATATAAATACTGTGTGTGTGTGTGTGTGTGTGTGTGTTATCAGGCACACAGGATGAAATGCTGTAGAAAAAGAACAAGGCGACAGGAGTTCATATCGTGATCGAGCCTTTTTGCATTTCATATACATAATACATTTTGGAAAGTTATTTATCAAGTTACATTACTCCCAGCTAATAGTAATTAGCAGGACAGACTATCAGGTGCTACCACTCTGTGGCATAGTGGGCATGGAAGTGATGGCAATGAAGGGGTACTCCGCATTCCCCAAATCTCCAGCATCACTTGGACCTCACCATAAGATTTTTTAGAGTCATCTCAGGACTCTGATTGGGGGGGGTCTTACCCTTCTACAGAGGTGCAGTTGGTATATTCTATAGACCAAACCGACTAGACAAGCAGACAGAAAGACACTGAGAGATAGATATAGTAGATATATACGGGATGTTTCACAATTGTTGAAACAAAGCAGACCCTTTCAAATCTTTCCCGTTGACTTTATTTTATTCCTTTTTTCTGATTATTGAGGGGAAATCGAAAACATTTTCATATATTCAATCAATTATAGTAATATCCAACCTTGGTCAATGTAGAAGAAAATCTTTTGTGTTACGAGGGGCATACGATAAGTTTCGAGACTTTTTTCGTATGGGCACTTTTATTGATAGTACACACATGAAACTTTAGTCACCTTCGAAGTAATCTCCTCCGGCTGAAATGCACTTGTACTGTTCCAACAACTTCTGGAAGGCCTCATGGAAGTCCAATGACCTTCGTCACAGCCTCTTTCATCTCCTCAATTGTCTCATAACGACAGCCTGTGAGCTTAGGGAATAAGCAAAAGTCACAGGGAGCAAGGTCTGGACTTTAGGGAGGCTGAGGAACTGTTTTGGTGCCCATCTTCATCAAATAGTCAGTGACAAGGATGGAGTTGTGGACTGGTGAATTGTCCTGGGGATATGCCACTGACCCGATTTGAAGAGTGCTGGCCTCTTCCGACGGAATCTCTTCCTGAACTCCCTTAAAACCTCAACATAGTAACCCTAATCCTAACCCTTCGGCCAATCAACTTTGATGTTCTGACTTCCTTACTTCTCCCACACCTCTCATTATCCCTCAAAGACTCCCTGCATTCCTTGAATCTCTTATGCCACTCAAAAACTCATGCTCGATTCATGAAAAATGGTCGAAAAGCAGTCTAAAGCATTCCATACGTTTCTGTGGTATTTTTCTAAGTTTAAAACAGAATTTTATGGTATATCGTTTTTCTAAAGTGTCAGATTGCATTTTTGAAATTCACCACCTGTGACAATCACGGTTTAGTAGGATGTATTCTAATTCCTGCTGTAGCTGTTCATTTGAACCTGAAATCATAAAAATTGGTCAGTCATCTCATAAGATGTATAGTAATAATATAGTGAATTTTCAAGAGTCTACGACAGTTTTAAATGCCTATACGAAAAAAGTCTGGAAACTTATCGTATGCTCCTCGTCATCTCCAGTCATCTCATAAGATGTTTAGCAATAACATACTGAATTTTCAAGAGTCTACGACAATTTTAAATGCCTATACGAAAAAAGTCTGGAAACTTATCGTATGCTCCTCGTCATCTCCAGTCATCTCATAAGATGTTTAGCAATAACATACTGAATTTTCAAGAGTCTACGACAATTTTAAATGCCTATACGAAAAAAGTCTGGAAACTTATCGTATGCTCCTCGTAAGACATATTATGAAACTAAGTCTTTCATGATATTCCAAAAAAAATTCAGAATGAAGTTTAATTTCAGCACATTTACAAAGAGGGGTCAGATTTTCTAGTTGATCAAGAACTTTGAAAGTCATAGCACTTGTGAACATTGAAGAGCAATGAGTTTCTCTCCCAAGACATTCTTGAAAAGTTTCAAGCGATCACCAAAGAAGAGCGTGCTGGTGTTATCAACAATTTTGCATATCGCATTCATCAGTAACTTCAACTGAACATCGAACGTCAAGAGCATTTACACTAGGGCTCCTCTTGACATTTCTTCTTAGTTCATGTACGAGACTAAATGGCTACAGATCCTAAAATTTTATTCTTTTCTCTTTCCATAAATATTATCTTTATTACTCTACCATTTGTGGTCCTAGATTTGTTCCCGATATTTTTTTTATTTCAAGTATTGTGAAGTACCCTGTATAATGTTGACTTTGTCCCCGTCTCACGAAAATAAAATTATGAGGCAGCCAAAAAGAATTGGATTCACAACAGCATTTCTAGTTTGGCGATATAAACTTCTTATCCAATATTTTAATGCAGTGATCTCTCTCTCTCTCTCTCTCTCTCTCTCTCTCTCTCTCTCTCTCTCTCTCTCTCATATTTACTTAAATATCTAAGACTGTCTGGGTGTCTGTCAAAATCCAATAGTTAGCGAGCTAAATGAGCTACACGGACAAACTACTGTTAATGAATTCGATTCCCACAAGGTGCCATATCTTAAATCTGTTATATATTGAATTCTAATCGTTTGTTTGCTTATCTAAAACCTGCTTGATAGAGACGTACGTCGGAGTATTCACTCGAGTCACTCCTGTTTACTCTTGACCAGAACACATTCTTTTATTTGGAATATCATTGTTAACCCAATGTACAGATGTCTAAAAAAACGAATGCAATAAAGAAACATCATCCTTAGAAAACTGGTACGTCTTTTAGAGGCCAATTAGAGCGTTACATGACGGATACAGAAATTTGCCCAGTCGGCTGGGGCTGTAGAATACACCGACTGTATCTCTACAGAAAAGTAAGACCCCCCCCTCCAAATAAGTGTCCTGGATATGATGCTAAACATTCTGATAGTGAGGCTCCAGTAATACTGGAGCTTTAGGGAATGTGGAGTACTCCTTCATTGCCATTGCTCCCAGGTCCACTCAAGCCAAGAGTGGTACGACCTGATAGGGTCCAATCTATGGGTCCAAAAGTACTAAACTATGCTAAACGGAATTGCTTGAAATAGAACTGTTTTAACATTTAACTTGTGTATTTATGCCAAAAGGAATTGTTTGAAATAGGACTTTTTTTGACACTGAAATTGTGTACTTACGCTTGAGTAGATTGTTTGAAATGGAACTGTTTTGATATCTAACTGTGTCTAAAAAACTATAAGAAATCTAAACTGAATTGTTTGAAATACAACTGTTTATATGTATAAAAATGCATTAGCGATTAATAATCTACAATGGTTGATCCTATTTACCAACCCCTCTGCTCGGGCAGAATATGACCCAAGGTCAATTTTTAAGCGGAGTTTAACAGGTTTGAATTCAGAGTTTTCCTTCTCCTAGACTAGTTGCCCCACCAAGCGCTGAAAAACCGAGTCTGTCCTACTATTTACCCATAGCTGGAGGGAGAATAATTGAATTCATACCTTTCCCAAGAGTATTAGTACTATGTGAAATGCAATCATTCTCGTCCAGGATTTGAACTCGAGTCGCCGTGTCCATTTCCTACGACGATAACCATTACACCACGGGCACTTCCAATCTACAATGGTTGATATGCAATAAAACGAAACGAAACCAACATACAGAAAGTTATCCTTTAACTTTTCTGTTTTGATCTGTGGAGACGTGGTCTCTAACCCTGCCAGGGAACAGTAAAACTACATCCCGATGCTTTAACTACACATATCAAGTAAACCATTTGTTATTTTGTACCCCTAATATATATTGCTTGTTCTGGAAACAATGTGAATATTTCTGGCTGTGAAATGATTAAGTAATTGATTTCAATGGCGTTGTAACCATCAGGATTTTTTGTTTGTTTGTTTGTTTGTTTGTTTGTTTGTTTGTTTGTTTGTTTTGGCATAAAAAGTAATGAAATTACGTATATTTTACGTTAACATTTACATTTTTGGTTTGATTTGGTTGGTTTGGTTTTATGGCATATCAACTACAGTGGGTTATTTAATGCCAAATTCTGTTTTTACTTTTATATTAAATATGTAATTTGTAAACACATTTTGTTGATAAAGTTAAATGATCAAACAGTTATATTTCTAACAATTTAGCCTTGGTCAAATTTGAATGGTTCCAAATATTGCTATGTATCACTAAAAATTCAATTAAACATCAAATATTTGTTTACACATTGTGAAATGATCTAAAAGTTCTATTACGAAATTTCTAAATTATTTGTATGCTATTTTTCCCGTGATTGGCTATGCCGACATACACACATCACAAATAGAATACAAATAAATTTCTCATTTCAAAAAACACCATAGAGCTCCCTGCAATTTCTTTAGGAAACAAAAAATATCACATGACAATCGTCTTGGTTTTCTAAAATTCTAGTCACGGCACCAAATCAATAGAATTTTGCATAGCCGGGTTTAAGATGCAATAATATTTGTTTATAAAACTGTATACGTTTTCTTTATTTACGAAAGTTGTGGGGAAATGGCTGTATGAGACTGAGAGAGACAGATACAGAGACAGAGACAGAGTTGGGTTGCTAGGATTGACACCACTTTGAGATACATATATTCAGAGGCTTATTTCTCTCATAACAGGTTGATTCAGAACCGGTCCTCAAACCGGAGGCCACCACCCCGGCTATCGCTCAAGAAGACATGTGTCTATTCGGCTGACTGCTCTTCCCGACTGAGCCCAGGTCTCGAAAACTTCCGACATAATATATTTTTCTGACACCCTCACATTATCCTTCCGGCACAATTCAGGCGATTCCCCCACGCAATTCACATGGCATTTCTGCCTTCCCTTGTTTACCTTAAGATGCAGGTGCAACATCCTGTTTTGAAATCCACGACTAACATGGCCTATCAAAGGTCAATATGTAACAATAATTCTCATGAGTTCCAAAGCTGAAGACTCACTACCAGTTTCTGGTGTCATACCTCTGCCAATTAGTAAATACAGTTTTGTATGTTAAAATTACTAGGCTGAATTCTAACTGCCCGAAGTAATGTAAAAAATCCATTTATGGTTGCATATGAAATTAACCTTAAAAGAGACTTAACATTAAAAATTAAACAGATAAAATAATATAATCATATTGGTGGAATTTATCACACGTTATTTTTATTCCTTTAACATTAAAATGCATATTTACACTTTGTCTTGTACTAATCCACGAATAATAAACGGCTGTGAGTTACCTTGCTATCATGGTTTTCAGATGTTTGATGGAGAATGAATTTTTCGTTGGAAACCAGTCATTACAGTAAACAAATTTTACCCATTTCTCGAGGATGTTGGATTTTCCAAGAGAAAAGTAAATGCCGATACTTTTTCTCTTTTGGTATGATATCCACTAAAACAGCTAAATATTACACATTTGTTTACCATTTTTGTTAAATAAAATATCACGGAAAACATTTAAAATTCAATGCAGAAATGCAATCAATTATCATATTTACCAACCCCTCCGCTCGGGCAGGATATGACACAAGGTCAATTTTTAAGCGGAGTTTAACAGGTTTGAATTCAGAGTTTTCCTTCACCTAGACTAGTTGCCCCACCAAGGCTAAAGAACCCAGTCTGTTCTACTATTTACCCATAGCTGGAGGGAGAATAATTGGATTCATACCTTTCCCAAGGGTATTAGTGCTATGTGAAATGCAATCAGTCTCGTCCAGGATTTGAACTCTTAGCGTCGTGTCCAATTCCTAAGAGGATAACCATTACACCACGGGCACCTCCTTAAAATGCAATCAATTTTGTGTTAGCAAATTTACCAAACAGTGTCTATAAACAAAACAGGCCGTATAGGCGAAAAAAGCAGCCCTTTATAATTCGTGGATTAGTAAAAGACTAAGTGTAAATATGCATTTTAATGTTGAAAGGAATTAAAATAACGTCGGATAAATTCAACCAATATGATTATATTATTTCATCTGTTTAATTTTTTTATTGTAAATTCTCTTTTCATGTTTATTCCATATGCAGCCATGAATGGATTATCTGTTATTGTTGTTGTTTTCATTACTCCGGCTCGTTTGATTTTAGTCTTAAAATGTAACTTGCGGAGCGGTATTTACTAGTTGCCCAACGTCATACCAAGGACACCCCTTTTATTAGTGGTAGGGGATATAGTCGGCATATTCTAAGCTCCAACGATTTGAGAAATTTCTTGTGATTGGTACACGTTTGTTCATTTTTCTTTTTTTGTTTTCAATGCTACTATGATGTATATTGTATATATTAAATGTTTAATGTTTTTGTATGTGTAAATTAGCTTATATTGTCCTTCCTTCCGTTTGTTCTATACTCATGACGTGGGAAGAAACCACAACACAACAGTTATAAAAATATAACTCTCTTTATTTTTCTTGGAGTCAAAGCTTCTGTGGTGTAAGAGAGACAGACGAAGACAAATAGGGACGGAGGGAGACTAATAAAGACTGACATATTGACCCATAACTTCTCTTGAACATAACACGCTGTGTTATCATTAAGGCCTGACTTAGCTCTTCTTCTGTTTCTCGGCCAGGGTTTCTCAACCGGTGGCCCACTCTGGGCTACACTGCGGGACGCTGCCCCCAGTGGGGCGCCAAGCCACTCGCTGGCACTCCAGTGACTGCAAGCTGATACTGACTCAAGACTCACACTCACACTGCCTGTATCTCACGTGAGCATCTGCTTATGTTATTTCATAACTCCCACAGATATCTGCTCAACCACATGACTGCTTCTGCTTATTTTCACAGGTGCGCCCTGTGCAGAGAATCTCTGATTGACGGCTAGGTCAAGGGTCAATATGCAATACGTTGTGCTCTGTGTTAATATATCGCCGATATACAAATCCTAATTTTAGCTGTTCCTGAGTTGGGAGTTAGATATCTTTCCGACCACCGAGCATCTTGGGTGGGTAAGTCAATGTATTGTAATGGCTATAGTACTGGACTGCGGTTCTCGAAGTAAGCGAGTTCGAAGACCAGTCATGATACTCTGTTCACTTTCGGACTAATACACTTGAGAAAAGGATAAACCTTAGTATATCCTCAGCTGTGTGTTACATAGTATCACTGCTATCCTTCTACAAGGATGGCTTTAGCCTTAACTAACCCACGAACGTTGATATGCCATTAAACAAAAAAAGAAAACCAATAAGTTGATGGCACTACAAAGAGACATCGAGAAACGTCGCATTTGCTATCACTGTTCTATCACTCTTTTTTATTTATTTATCTATTAATCTATTCATTTATTGCCTTTCGCTTTCGTCATCTTCTCCCTCTTTTGCTCGTCATATTCAGCCATCTTGCTTTTCAGTCTTCGCTTCGGAGATATCTTTTTGCCGCGCAGCTTCCAATAATATAGAATTAGCATAGATGTACAGGCCGTCTGATTTTCGCTTTGCATCTGAATGATTTAATGTTTATGGAAGTCTTGACTTGAGTAATTTGTCTTTATGCTTTGTGTGCGTTTCTATTAATATGAATATTTTTATTGTCTTGAAATGTGAGCTCTGTTGTCTATGTCAAGTCCTCTTTTTTCTCCTTTTTTCTCCCCTTTTTCACAATGAATTTCGACACTACTATCAGTTTTCTCTCAATGAGAAAATTGAGCGATGAGGGATTGCTTCAAATCCTAAAATGTCTTCTCACCATTCCAGCGAAATTCAATAATGATGACGAAAATGATATCAACGAACTGAGTTCAATCTCCGATGAGGACGTGTTGTGTTCATTTTGATCTTTGGGAGACAATAAATAATTGTTTGACAGGAATAATAGGAGCTTGTCCATAGAGCACTTCTTGATCACATGTGTTAATCCCAGCATCCATCTCGAACTCCTTAGTCTCTGGTCTCTGAATATTAAAAACGTACTTTTTTTGCATCTACTCATTGAACAGTAGGAACATGTCTTCTGTCCAATAATGATATAACAAAGTCACTCTGCCTAGACTGCATACATAATTTTGCCGCCATCAATCCTAACGAAGAATATTAATATTTTTGTAAATGCATATATATTAATTAAGTTGGCTCATTGGCCTAGTGGGTAGAGTGTTCACCAATGGTCAAGGAAACCTGGATTCAATCCCAGTTCATATCATACTAAAGACTTTTAAAATGGTACTTGATATCTCCTTGCTTAACACTCGGCAATATTAGGTACGTATCAAGGGTAAAGTGGAGCAATCCAGGGAAAGGATTAGCACCCTCCCCTACAGTTCGGTGTAGTAGCTATTGAAAAGAGAGCCTTCTGGTCGCCCTCGACTACGGTCGCCAACTTTACTTTACCTATATATATATATATATAATACAACAGTCTATGGTTGTACTAGTCTCAGTAGGTGAGTTTGTGGCAGACCAAATGCGGTATAGAGGATTTAGCATTAAATAACCTACAATGGTTGATATACTATAAAACATAACTAAACCAAATCCTATGTATTTAATATATATGTATATACAGGATTTGGCTTTAAATCATAAAATGGTTGATATGCCATAAAACCCCACCCAACCAATTTCTTTATAATCAATATATATTTATAAACAGGATTTGGCATTAAATATCCTACAGTGCTTGATATACCATAAAAGCCAACCAAACTGAATCCGATATATTTAATATATATGTATAAAGAGGATTTGTCATTAGATAACCTACAATAATTAATAAGCCATATAAGCCAATCAAACCAAACCAAACCAAAAGAGATGGGGAAGTCTCTGTGACATAACGTCTAAAGTGCTTGACTGTGGCCCTGAAGTAAGCAAGTTCGAACTCTAGTCATGCTATTAGGTTCACTTTCGGACTAATACCCAATGCCTCAGAAAGGGCTGCTCAATAATCATCGGACTTTCAAAGAGAACTATTCCACATTACTCAGAGCTCCACCGGAAACAGTTCAGTATCATACATAAGAGGCCAATTTTATGAAAAGGTCTTGTCAAGGAGTTATTAGAATTAAGTTATATTATCTCAGGAATTAAAAAAGGAATTTCCCTTGATCTAAATGAAAAATAAAATTCAGTGTCCACACAGAATTGGCATATATAAGTCTTGGCCGGATGGCCAACACTGGCGTGTCTTTGTATAGCCTCTCATAAGAGAATGTCACTTCTGTGGTCTTCCTTACTTGTCCAGCATTTCTTCGCATGACTTGTTCGTTTTATTTAGACGATTTGTGAGATAGGAGATAAGAGATCGAAAAGTTGCTGGTTTCGAGGGTGCTGCTTCTGGGATTTGTTGAAAACAGCATGCAGGATTTTTTTGTAGTTCTTATGTAGCTTTTTCTCATTGCGTTTTGTTAGCATCCTTGTGGTGCAACCATACAGTAGTATTTACACAGACACAACTTGGAAGGAGTCAAGTATTGTTTTATCTTAGAGATCAGATTTCCACATAACTAATAACCTGTGAATAGTTTTTTACACTTTCGTTAGGCGTATGCTGACACCCATTTCTGTAGATGAGATATTACTACCAAATCATGGGAGCTGATATATCAGTTCAGTGTAAACCTTGCCAGTGGATGTACATTCATTTATGTTTAAAATAATTTCAATGTAAAAAAATCTTATACTTTTTAAAAAGTTTTTTATAACGGTGAAAAGTGATAGGAGAGATTTGGTCTGGTTTGGTTGGGTTTTATGACATCTAAACTATTGTACGTTATTTAATGACAATTCTTGTTTATATCATCATCATTTCGTGCCGCTATCACGGATTTCCTTGACCCCCTCTCGTCATTCATCTCTATCGTCCATCTCACCTGGCAGGTCTTCCAAGCTACATCCTGTATCAGCACAGAGTTGTTATATATATATATATATATATATATACCGTCTTGAGCTACCGAAACTGTGTTATCACCCTGGTTGGCGGCTGATGAGGCTAGGGTATCGCACGTGCTTTCACACGTTGCATGATGAAATATATATATATATATATATATATATATATATATATATATATATATTATAACAGTGTTGGTTGTCACTAAATCACTTTGTGGGTTTGTGTCGAACCAAGTGCAATATAACTTGGAGAGTTGCTCAATATCTAGGATAGAGCTATGATAATTATAATATATATATATATATATATATATATATATTAGATATATACATATATTTAATTCGTGGAATTTAGACTGCGACCCCTGGGTTTTTATGGAGATTTTTGCAAAACAAAAATCACCAGGCAGTTAAGAAAATGAAATGAATCGAAAAAATACAGTCCAAAAACTGTTGGGTTTTTGTATGATTCTTTACGTGTGGTTAACACAGTTAAATGTAAAAACAGTTCTATATTAAACAAATCAGTTTTGTGTAAGTACAGTCTCAGTGTCAAAAAAACAGTTCAATTTCAAATAATTCAGTTTAGCATAAGCACGCAGTTTAAATATTAGTACGGTTTATTTGTCAAAAACATTTTATTTCAAACTATTCAGTTTAGTCAAACAATTCAGTTTAGCATAAGTATCCCATTAGTTCTATTTAATCCATAGATAGGGCCTTATCAGGTGCTACCACGCCGGGCCGGAGAGGACTTGAGAGCCATGGAAATGAAGAGGTGCTCCGCATTCCCCAAAGCCCCAGCATTACTGGAACCTCACCATCAGATTGTTTAGTGCCATATCAGGGCACTCATGGGGGGTTCCTACCCCTCTTCAGATGTGCAGTTGGCGTATTCTATAGCCCCAGCCGACTGGGCAAAGTATAGATAGGACCCTGACAGGTGCTACCACTCCAGGTCAGAGTGGATGTAGGAGAAATGACAATGAAGGGCTACGGCATATTCCAAAGCTTAAGGGTTGGAGCCTCTCCATCAGATTGTTTAATGACATGGTCTTACTCCACCTCAGAGATGCAATCAGGGTATCCTACAGCCCTTAGTTAATTGGACAACTATTTTTTATGTTTCTTTGCGTAACTTTCACGCTAAAGCAATAAAAACGATTGAATCATTAAAATTCAGAATACTTAAAACCATTTAACCGTGCGTAAATTATTTGTATTGAATATAGTTGTTTGTTGTAATAATTGTCAATAAATATTTATAGCAGTTAGTTACTTGAAAGACTATAATTTTTGGCAAGAAAATACACAATTCGGCATTAAATAACCCTAAATGCTTTGACATCCTGTAAAACCAACGAGCCAACCTGTCAGGAATTCTAAGCTGGGTGGGCTGCCTTGACAGTTCAGATTTCATTGAATCTGTTCAAGGAACGAGAATAAAGTATCTTTGTAGGCAACACGAAAACAGAAAAGCATTAAGAATTTCTTCATCGTGTGTAACTATTTGCCCGTAAATTGCAATGAAATCGATTCGTTGACTTTGTGAAGCAAAATGTCTTCGTAGCCATTGAAGTGTCGACCAATTTGCGGGCATCTTGCAGAACGTAATTGCTTACAACAGCGTGCAATTACTTATAGGGGCATTTAACAATGTGCAAATGCACCTCTGTGTGTAATATGCATGAAATGGCGAATAGGTGGAGTGTACAATTAGCATATACTGGGGGAAATATAATTTACTCAACTCATACAGACTGGGACAGGAAGCAAGAGGCATATGGCGAAAAGCGAGAAAATAAATGGCATATCTCGAAGTCTGTGCTATGTAAGTAAGATATTCAGTCAGTGTATCATGAAGATTTTGTAAAGATTAGACTGGCGCAGAGCCAAAAAATTGAGATGAATAGACCTTTGAAGGATTAATGAAAGATAATAATATCACACTAAAAAATGCAGGAGAAGAAGCAGACGGTATCCCGCAAAAACTTTAACTGACACAGACGATGTGAATGATCTAGCACTTCTTGCAAATAAACCTACTCAAGCCGAATTTCTGTTACACAGACTGAAACAGCCAGCAAAAGATATTGGTCTCTATGTGAAATCAGATGAAATAGATACTATGTTTTAATCAAAATGGTGTCTTTGCCACATTAAATGACCAGCCTCTGAAATTAGTTGACCATTTCATATACCTCAGTAGCTGTATCTCATCTACTAATGACTATGTCAACATACGCATTGGTAAGGCATGGACAACAACAGATGTTAAAGACCATATGGAAATCTGATCTCTGATTTTAAAAAAAGTGAAATCTTTCAAGCTGTACTCGTGTCAGTAGTATTGTATGGTTGCACTACTTGGGTTCTATCGAAATGCCTTGAGGAAAAAGCTAGATAGGAGCTACACAATAATTTGACGTGCTGTTTTCAACAAATCCGGGAAGCAGCACTCCACAAAAAAGCAGCTGTATGGCTACTTCTTTCCCATCTCACAAACCTTCCAAGTAAAACGAGCGAGGCAACGCTGGGAAAGTAAGGACGAAACAATTTCCTATGGATTCCTACACAAAGACTTACCAGTGCTTGCTGACTGGTAAAGACCTTCATATATTAGCTCTGTGTGGACACTGGATGCAGTCTAGTCAGGTGGGATGAACAATAGAACAGATAGAAAAAGAAAGCGAAACTATGAAGAGACTACACGTATTTAGCACGATTTGATGTTATATATATATATATTGTCATTCACAGACAGACAGTCTCACTGTATCGCAACTTTTCAGTGTGGATAGACACGCTGGACGCGCTTCAAGCTAGGATCGAAATCTGCCTAACTTTACGTTAGACTGATACCTTACCACCAGCCATTTCGGTGTCCTACGTCAGCTCAGGAATTTAACACATTTTGTATTAGCTTTTGTTTGTTTACATTTTATGCTATCGGATACCAGGGTGCTCAATTCGTAAGGAGAGCCTTTGCCTATGGTTCTGAGGCCTATATTATCGTCTCTCTAGCAGAGAAAGTTTCTCAGGTACCAGATATGTAATTTGGTGTATTTCTTCTTTGAACGTCAACATGGCTCTTACAATATTCGCTGGTTTGAACAATCGTAAAGAGAAAAAAAAACTCTGACAGTTTGTTGCCTGACCAGCAAAATCTTTATTAGCTCTGTGCAGACACCGGGTGCTATCTACAAGACTTACCAATGACGATGAATTATAGCAACGGATAGAGGAATATTGAGTCCAAGGAGTCCATACCGTATGCAAGCCTTGATGATAATGATGATGATTAAAAAGCAACAATAATTTCAGTGGTTTGGTTCCGTTTCTTTGTTTAATGGCATATCAACTGTTTTTAGGTTATTTAATGCCAAAGCCATTCTTCTAGAAGAAGAGTAGTGGTACTATTTAACACATAGCTGGGAGGATAAGGGGGTTCAGACCTTTCCCAAAGGTATTTGCCCGAAAGTGAACGTAATAGCGCGACTGGAGTACGAACTCGCGTACTACGATTCCACAGTCTATCGCTTTAACCATTACACCACGAGGACACCCCCATCCGTTTGGTTATCTGCTATATCAACCAATGTTGTTTATTTAATGCAAAATCCTGTTTTTACAAATATATTAAATAAATGATTTGTAAACAGATTTTTTTTTTAGATATACGCAGTTAAAGGATCAATCATTTCTATTTCAAACAATTCAATTTAGCATAAGTATACAAAGTTAAATGGTTCCAAGTATTGCAATCTACCACAAGCAATTCAAATAAACATCAGTCATTTGTTTACACACGGTTAAATGACTCAGTAGTTTTACTTCAAACAATTCAATTTAACAGAAGTCATTTATTGTCACTCAGTTGAAATGTCAACTAGTTTTTTTTTTGTCCCATAGATATGACCCTATCAGGTGCTATTACTCCGGGCGAGAGTGGACCAGGGAGCGATGGCAATGAAGGGGAACTTCCCATTTTCCAAATCTCCATGGCTGGAGTCTCACCATCATATTGTTTAATGGCATATGCAGGGCACTCGTTGCTGGTGGGAGGGTTTTACTCCTCTGCAGAGATGCAGCCGTATTCCATAGCTCCGCGTGGACTGTTTAAACTTGATTATATTTGCTGAGGAAGGAAACTAGTTATTCAAACAAAAATATCAAAAAACATTTTACGAGGTAAACAAAAAGTAATATTGAGGTTCAACTAAAAAACAAACAAAAAAAGCAGCATGGGGTTAGCGAGGGGAATCAGTAGAAGAAATGAGTATGGAGAGAACCGAGTCGAGTTGCTTTTTTAGCACCATACTAGTCATACGCATTGTGATTTGTTTGTAGCAGTTTGGCTTTCAGAATAGGATTGTTGTTGGGCGGTGGTGGCGAAAGTCGGGTACGGCCGGACGGGTGGAAGTATGGTGTAGATTGTAGGAAGTAGAAGCGGATCCTGGGTGATAGAGGTTGATGGCGAGAGTGGGGAAGTAAACGTTGAGATGCAGAACTGGGCTGATGTTGACGGGGGAGCAAAAACTACTGACAGCAAGGGTCACCAAGGCGACGATTGATTGACAGCTGCTTAAAGTTAATATCTTACGTCTGCCACACGAACACACACTGACGTAAGCACAGACTCACACTCGTCCTCATTATGGCCTTATATATATATATATATATATATATATATATATATATATATGTGTGTGTGTGTGTGTGTGTGTGTGTGTGTTTGTGTGATTTATGAAAAGGTTATTCTTATATACAATAAAAACTAATCAAATTTATTTTAAACGTAAACAAATATATATGAACTGGATGAGAGATATCTAGATTGAGACAGAACGGATAAATCAGTTCACATACCTCGTCAGCAATATCTCATCTTTTGAAAAGATGTTAACGTACACTTTGTAGAGTCATGGACTGCTATTGATGGTTTTTTGGTGATTTGGAAATCTGATTTCTCAGATAAAACAAAACAGGTCTTCTTCCAAGCTTTTCCCAGTCGTCTGGGATTGTATTATACACCGACTACTTCTCGGCAGAAGGGTAAGACTCCACCCAACGATTATACTGGATATGACACTAAACACTATGATGGTGAGTTTCCAGAAATGCTGGAGCTTCATTGCCATCGCTCCTAGGTCTTATCTGGCCCAGAGTGGTAGTACCTGATAGGATCCACTCTATGGGTCAAATAGAACTAAACCGTGTACTTATGCTAAACTGAATTGTTTGAAATAGAACTGTTTTGACATTGAAAATATGTCCTTATGCTTAACTGGATTGTTTGAAATAGAACCGTTTTGACATTTGACGGGGTAAACAAAAAATTATACTTGTAAAGTAAAGTTGGCGAGCGTAGTCAAGGGTGACTCGAAGGCTCTCATTACAATTGCTACTACACCGAAGTGTAGAGGAGGGCGTTACTCTTTTCCCTGGATTGCTCCACTTTACTCCCTATCCTTATCTTATAATGCTGAGTATTAAGCAAGGCGGCATCGAGTACCATTTTTTAAGTCTTTAGTATGACTCGACCTGGGATTGAACCCCGGTCTCCCGGACCTTTGATACTTGTACTAAACTGAACTGTTTGAAATTGAACTGTTTATATGTATAAAAAGATATTTCGCATTAATAAAGTATAATGGCTGATGAGCTATAAAAACAAACTAAAGTAATTTTTGCAAGTTATGAGCGTTTCAATTCTACTGTATGGATATACCTCATGAAGGCTAACGAAAAAACGCAAAACGGTTACTATGTAAAAATACTGTGAACTGTTTTCAACAAATTTTAGAAGCAGTACGGCATAGAATAGCAGCTGTATGGCCACTCACCTCCAATCTCACAACCGTCCGAGTAAGACGAACCAGGCATGCGGGCAACTGCAGAAGTAAGGACGAACTCATGAGCCACGTTTTCTTACAGACTCTTACATAAAGACGCACTGGAGTTGGCCAACCACCGAAGACTTACATACGTCAATTCAGTGTGGGCTCTGGATGCAGTCTAGAAGACCCACCAGAAATGAAAAATGATTAGGATTGATGGTGAGAGAGAGAGATAGAGAGAGAGTCAGGAAAGTCTGTGCTTTCAGCGTGAGCTAATTATATATATATATATATATTTAAAGATGATTGTTGTAGGCCCAGAGAAAAAATAAGGATATATCTTAAAATAAGAAGGTCCACGAAGAGATTTGTATTTTTTTAATTTATTTATTTTGTTCTTACATACGTGTTGTATATATATGTGGTGCATTCAGTAAGTTTCCAGACTTTTTGTACAGGCTTTTAAAATTCACTGTCATTGCTATATATCTTATGAGATGACTGATCAATTTTTATGATTTCAGGTTCAAATGAACAGCTACAGCAGCAATTGGAATACACCCTCCTAAAGCTTGATTGTCAGCTGGTGAATTTGAAAAATGCAGTCTGGACGTGAGGACACTTTAGAAGAACGATATATATATGTTACAAGTTATATTTAAAAATAAATAGTGGATTGATCAAAATTGATTATAGTGCATGTTCGGCAATGGTCCAGGATATCTGGTTTCAATCCCAGGTCGTGTCATACCAAAGACTTTTAAAACGGTACTTGATGCCGCCTTGCTTAGCACACTGTATTATAAGGTACGTACCAAGGATAAAGTAGACCAATCCAGGGAATGGAGTAACGCTCTCCCCTACTCCTCAGTGTATTAGCTATTGAAAGGGGAGCCTTCGTGTCACCCACGACTTAGGTTGCCAACTTTACTTTTTACTTATATCAGTTGTACTTTGGCATAATGGTCAGAATGTTCACCAATGTCCCTGGAGATCGGGTTTCCATCCCCGGTCGAGTCATACCGAACATTCCAAAAATGGTACTTTATACCTCCATACTTAACACTCAGCACTATAAGGTACGGATCAAGGGTAAGTGGAGTAATTGAAAGGAGTAGAGTCTCTGCTTACTCCTGGGTGAAGACTCGATTGAAAAGGGAACCTCAAATTACCCTCGACTACGATCGGCAAACTAACTTATCATATTTACCCAACCCCTCCGCTCGGACAGGATATGATACAAGGTCAATTTTTAAGCAGAGTTTAACAGGTTTGAATTCAGAGTTTTCCTACTCCTAGACTAGTTGCCTCACCAAGGCTGAAGAACTTAGTCTGCCCTGCTATTTACCCATAGCTGGAGGGAGAATAATTGGATTCATACCTTTCCCAAGGGTATTTGTGCTATGTGAAATGCAATCAGACTCGTCCAGGATTTGAACTCGAGTCGCCGTGTCCATTTCCTACGACGATAACCATTACACCACGGGCACCTCCTCGGCAAACTAACTTATATCTGTTTTCATTTTATGTATGGTTGTTATGCAATAAAATCTTTATGCGGCAGGAATTAAAAAGAATTATAATCTCATTCTGACATTTGTGTTACCTGAATATTCGCTAGCAGTGAAAACTTGTCAAAATAACTATTAACATTAACAGTTATGAACTGGTTTCACTCAATATCTTTTGACAAACATTGGTATGTCATGCATTCTGTTGTGGCCGACCAAACGGACCTTGTTTTATTCCTGTTGACAATTTGCAAATATTGTAGTATGCTGTTTGTCACATTGCTTATATTGAAGTATGCTTTCTACCCTATTTTTTATATCATAGTATGCTGTGTATCACATTGTTTTATATCATAGTATTAGATCTGCCGCCATCGTTTATATCGCATCGGAGCTATGGGTGAAAGAGTACCATTATTGTCCTTCTAGAAGGATAGATTTGTCATTAAATAAGCCACGAAATTGATATGCTATTAAACAGCAAACAAATTAAATTTCGTTAGTAGTCTTAGATATGCCACATTGTTTATATTGCAGTATGCTATCTACTATTGGCATAATGGTTAGAGTCTTCGCCAATGGCCCGGGAGACCGGGGTTCAATCCCGGGTCGAGTCATACCAAAGACTTTAAAAATGGTACTTGATGCCACCTTGCTTAACACTCAGCATTATAAGGTAATGATCAAGGGTAAAGTGGAGCAATCCAGGGAGAGGAGTAGCGCCCTCCCCAACATCTACTGAAAAGGGAGCCTTCGGGTCACCCTCGACAAAGGTCGCCAACTTTACTAGGTTACCTACCCCAATGTTTATATTGTTGTTTTAGATCTGTCACAGTGTTTTTAACGAAGTATGCTGTCTACCATATTTCTATCGTAGTATGCTGTCTACCATTGTGTTAATATTCTAGTACGCTGTCTAGCATGGTTTTTATATTGTAGTATTGGTGTTATATTGTCATATGCAGCATCATAACGACACAATAATAAAGGTGCAGTAAGACTTCTTTAACAAAATATATGTACCTCTCACTTTATTGTAAGGTTTGAAAAGGGTTACTCAAGGTTTCCGTGTGAGAGGGAGCTGGAGACCGAACAGAACTGAAATATTTTGACCCCCACTCTTATGGCCGTCAACGTTGTGTCTTTCTCGTTCTCCTGATGCTCAACCGGAGGCCCTGGGGTCCACTCTGCTGGGTGCTGGCTTTCTTTACAGCATCTTATCAGCATCTTCTCTGGATCCCAACTCATCAGGGCCTCAAGGCTCCTTCGGCCTGATGTGGCTTTCCCTACCACATCTCGTCTATAACTCCGTATCCAGCTCTAACTGGAACTCGAACTCAACTGTCTTGACTTCTGTCTTGACTGAGTTATATAATAGTTCAACGTCCACTCGATCGCCCACTCGATCTTTGAAATCGCATGTTTAATCGTCATCAAGCGGAAATAACTGTCATGCAGTTCACAGGTCACTCTCTTCCGGTGCGTCAGTCTATGAGAGTATCATGGGAATTTTTTTACCTCGTCCCATTTCATCAGCCAATTTCCGCCCACGCGATTTCCTCTCATAACTTCCATTAGAATGTGTCATTTCCTTCCGGTGCATCACCTCGGAATGGCATTTTTGGCCGGGTCAAAGGCCAAAATACAACATTGGATTTGCCACATTGTTTATGTTGTATCCCAGCGATGGGTTAAATAGTACCACTATTGTCCTTTTAGAAGGATGGATTTGGCATGGAATAACCTACAAAAGTTGATAAGCTATTAAACAACGAAGAAATCAAATTTATATCGCAGTATTAGATCTGTCACATTGTTTTTATCATAGTATGCGGTCTACCGCGTTGTTTATATCTTAGTATGCAGTCTACCACAATGTTTTTATTGTAGTATTAGATCTGCTACAAAATTTATATTGTAGTATGCTGTCTACCACATTGTTTGAAGTGTAATAATAATTCTGCCCTATAGTTTATATATGCTCGCATTTTAAATGCTGAAGAGTTTGGTAATAAATGATAGCTAATGTTATTCGTTTTGCCTACATAATGTTCAGCAAAAATTTACGAAATCTGGCATTTTTTGGTTTTGTAGAAAAATACTTTTCATAAAAAATTATCTGCTGTGTATTTATTGGCGGTACAGAATATATATATATATATATATATACCTTTAAGAAAAATAAAAACCGGTCACATTAGGATTATAAATTTATTTCCATCCTGTTATGGGTATTGATATGAATCAATAACACCAAAAATAACAGGACTTCATCAGATCTAATGGATAAAATAATTACAGTCAGAATAGACACAGGAGGGAAGGGTGGGAGGAGTAGAAGAGTGGGGGGGAGTTTCCTCCCCATTTGTTCACTTCCGATTTTTCTTTTTATTACCGGTTGGAATCACAATAAAGTCACTAGACGTATATTCTAAATTCATTTTCTACAGAAAATTAGATTTAAAATTTAAAAAAAATCTAAATACATTTCAACGTAAATCTCCAGATTTAATAATAATTCAGGGAATTACAACATTTCTTTTTAATCTTACGAATAGATAACAGTAATACTTATCTTAAATTAAATTCAAAATTTGAAATTAAAATTTTGAATTCAAAATTCATATTCATGCCCATTAATTCAGTTACTCTTCCATTGAAACGTTCGTTCACATCACATGGTGTCTTCCCATCTTTTTTCTATTTTATTCATTTCACCTCAAATCTCAAATTAATCCTATTTTTCTATTTGATTAAACATTATCTATGATATTTGTCTATAGTTTAAATTTATTCTTATGTCTAGCTATTAAATCACATCTCTGATTTAATAATTTTCCCAGGTCTGGGTATATTATAATTTGTATTTTTTCTTCTAGGCACAGGCTACATCTACTATCAAAATATTTTGGAGTATTCGACTTGTTCAATTTACTCCATTGAATCTTATAAGATCTGAAGAAATCCTGTTAGTTTTTTTTGGTGTATTTGATTTATATCAAAACCCATAACAGGATGGAAATAAATTCATAATCCTAATGTGACCGGTTTTTGTTTTTCTTAAAGGAATTATTGCTCTGTGATGTCAGTTACATTGAGGTCTTTACCAGGAAAATTTAAATGTTCATAGTTGAATGATTTTTTTTGTCCTGACGTATCTATTCCCGACTCCGGTTTAACTGGACTGAATAATATATATATATATATATATATATATATATATATATATATATATATATATACTGATTTAAAACGGCACACTGCTAGAAGGATGGGTAATTGGTCAGAAGATTGTAAAGAAACAATCTTTTAAGGAATATGAAATGTTTGCCTCTGGAATCAGCAGCAGTGTTTTATATTATTGTACCAGTAACAAGGAACGATCCCTGATCTGAAGTGTCATGAATAACTCGGGATGAACAGATTTTTACAAGAGTAAAGGGCTCCACCTAGCTATTTACCTATAAGTGGGTGGAGATGCAGACTCGTTCTTTCCCCGCGGCTATCAATACTATTGGATTGGTATTGGTGCTGGGGATGTAATTGGAACCAATCCTCACTCCCTAAGATTCAATATTAACATTACTATATACATGTTAGACTGACACTGAATAAACGGAAAGAAAGACAAGATAAGCCCACTTACATATACCAAAACATTTAGTTGTGTTATTGGTTGGTTGGTTGGTTGGTTTTATTCCATATCAACCTTTGTAGCTTATTTAATGCCAAATATATTTTATACAAATAAACAGTTCTATTTCAAACAATTTAGATTTGCATAAGTACACAGTTCAAATGTCAAAAACATTTCTATTTCAAGCTATTCAGTTTAGTCAAAAAGATCATATTAAAACAATTCTGTTGATTATAAGTACAGATTTTTTTTACACACAGTTAAATGTCAAAACAGTTCTATTTCAAATAGTTTAGTTTAACGTAGTACAGTTTTAATGTCAAAAACAGTTCTATTTCGAGCAATTCAGTTTAGCATAAGTACACTGTTTTATATCAAAACCGTTCTTTTTCAAACAATTCAGTTCAACATTAGTACAGTTTAGTCCTATTTGACCCTTAGATAGAACCCTGTCAGGTGCTACCACTCCGGGTCAGAGTGGACCTGGGAGCAATAGCAATGAAGGGGTACTCTGTATTCCCCCAAACTCCAGCATTACTAAAACCTCACCATTAGATTATTTAGTGTCATTATCAGGACATTCATTCGGGGGGTAGGTCTTACCCCTCTGCAGAGGGGCAGTTGGTGTTTTTTACAGCCCCAGCCGATTGAACAACCAAAACATTTAGTATATGCACAATATACAAATAAGAAGTGCTGCAAAGAACATAAAACGTATTCTAACGCATAGAATATGCACATATTTTTCTGTAAGCAAGCAGTTTGAAAATGGTGTACAAAGACGAAAAAGGTTAATTGATGGGCAGTATAATGTTAATAGCTACGTGTCATATGTTACAATCCAGTACGTTAGCCTCTACCCAACGGGGACTCCCCGCTGAATATTCTTCATAGATTTTTCGGATTTTTTGGGTGTCGTGTAAAGTTGAAGGGTGATGAGGTCGATGAAAGGATGAAAATCACAGTTCTTGAGATTTATCATTCAAGATATAAATACTTTTCATTATCAAACAGTGCTTTTCATACAAATTTTATAAGGTGCTGCATTTATATACAAGAAAAAACAATTTCCGCTATTTAATTCTTCAAGCAAACATTTAAAATAAACAAATTCGGATCTCGATGCACTCAGTACAGAATATTTAATTAAATTCTAATTGTCAGTTGAGTTTCTGTAGATTTTTAAATTGAAGTCGAACCAGATGCTTAAATTATAATTTGCGTAAATATGGTGTCAAAGAGTAAAATTTCCTCCCTCTCTCTCTCTCTCTCTCTCTCTCTCACATACATACACACACACATGCACTCTCTCCCCCCCCTCTCTCTCTCACACACACACACATATATACATATGGGGTTAATTAGGATATGTATCAAAAGAGCTCTGAGACCATAAAATATGTACGACGTGTGATCAAAAAGTTTGCGAACGGAAATCTTAATTTTTTCTTAATTAAAAATCTTATGTCATACTCACTGCTGATGTTTTATTGGTTAGTAGATTGGTTGGTTGGTTGGTTGGTTGGTTGGTTTTCCAGCATGTCAAAATTTATAGGGTTATTTTATGTTTAGGTAAATGTTTTTTCGCAATTATATAAAGCAAGTAAAGTAGGTGACCTTCGTCGAGGGTAATCCAAAGGTTCCCTTTTCAATAGCTACTACACCAAGGTGTAGTGGAGTGTGCTACTGCTTTCCTTGGATTGCTCCACTTTACCCTTAATCCTTACCTTATAGTACTGAGTTTTAAGGAAGGCGGCATCAAGTCCCATTTTTTGAGTCTTTGGGATGACACGACCTGGAATTGAACCCCGGTTTCCTGGACCATTGGCGAACACCCTGGCCCGGTGATGTAGCTTCAAGTAATTATTCTTATTTGATAATACCTACGTGCAGTAATAGTGTATCATGCATTTCTACAAAAAAAAAAACTGATTATTTAAAAAGATGTATTTCCCCCGAAGACGGGGTCCTAACAGGTACTGCCATTCCAGGTCAGAGCTGACCCGGAAATGATAGAAACAAAGTGGGGGCTTTCCACTCCCCTTATCTCCAGGCAGATAAAACAAAGATATTATCATTTTGGGTCAGTATGGAAATTTGAATAATAGCAACAAAAGGCTGACTTCATACTGCCCAACGCTCTAAATAGATGGGACCCTTACAGGTATTACCAATCGGAGTCAGAGTGGACCTGTGAACGATTGCAACAGAGTGCTAATTTCACTCTTCCCGTTGTTTCAGAAGCTGTTCCTTACTACAGGGATTCGTGCGAGCATTATCAGATTTTTTTTATTACTGGAGTTGTCATTTCAAGGATCCTCTGATTTTTTTTATTACTGGAGTTGTCATTTCAAATACCTCTGATTTTATATGAAGAAACTTTGGTTCCAGTATTATATATATATATATATATATATATATATTGTCTCTCACAAATTTTTCCAACTTTTCAATAATGAGTAACTTCATTCACTTAATAGCCTTCCTGAGGTCGACATCCGTGGAACATGAGTAGGAGGTAAATTTTTCTGGATTATATTTCATTTCTTTTCTATTGCATTTCTGACAAGGTATCGAGCATTTTACTTTTTACTGTGTAAGCCTGTGATTATTTTGCAACACACACACACACACACATATATATATATATGTATATGTACATATGTACATATTGTGAATAAAGGTCTTTATACTGTTCATAAAGCATAGATGAAAAACATGTCTATTCACTTCACTAGCAAGGACTGAGAGTTTGAAGGGGTTGACGTCAACAGCACATGATGGAAACACCCACTTAAAAATTCAATCGAGCACTCTGCAACATAGGAGAACTCCCGTTTTCAATAATGACTGAAAATGGTCAAAATGACCTGTGCGTCGACTTCACTAACAATGGCGTCGTTTAGTTTTTAAACTCCTTACAAGTTGGGACATCTTGTTTGCCAATAATAGAACTGGATAAAAAGCTATACACTGAATTCTTGTCCGTCATTTTCAATAAAATATATCAAGAAGGGAGTCAGCTTCCTAAACACATACACACACACATACCCACACTTTATATATATATATATATATATATATGTGTGTGTGTGTGTGTGTGTGTGTGTGTGTATTGTAGACAAGGGTTTACATCCTGGTCATAGAGCGTTGGTGAAAAACATGTTCATTCACTTCACAAGCGTGGACTGAATGTTTGAAGGGGCTGAATTCACAAGAGACCGACAGGTAATCCTAAGACAATAATGTTTTGATCAATACACAACCAATATATTGTATTGTTGTGATGGAATATCCCACATCCCCTCTCAGTCATGTTGATTAACTATAACTATATAAAAAAATAGGGTCTTTGCTTCGGGGATTAGGCCGACTGCATTAATTTGCTGTTTGGCTTTGCTTCCTCCACCCCCGGTTTTCTCACCGGGCCGTCTGGCATTCGTGTCGGACGGGGTATTGTCCATCTAAAGAAAACTCGAGGCCAAAAAGCCTCTGGCTTCGCTGGGCCACCTTTGGGACTCATTTCTGAATCCATTTCCAGCTAGGTTCAACGGCTCACATAGCACCAAGTGAGCCGATGACCAGTACAGGGTGGACCGTTAAATTGTCGCCCTAGAAAAGACGACATGATTCCATTTCCGTTTAATGAAAACCGGTTTTCTTTTTTTGTTGCAGACCATCTACAAGTTGGCCAGTTTTGTACAAATCCCAAAAGCGATAGGAGCCTTCTATCATATCTGAAAGTGACACAATTTTCAACGAGTGAGATCGGAGATGCGCTGCTGTACAACTCATGCACTCTACCCATACAAGTTATCACAACAGGACCATTGCCAGCACCCTCAAAATGCAAATCTGGATGGTTCAACGCTTAAGGGACGTGTCCAGGGTGATGAAAACAAAGTTTCCGGCTACGGTTATGGTCTTTGGTGTGGTTTCAAGTGAGGACCACAACATACCACCTTACATCTTCGAAGTCGGCTTGAAAGTCAACACCAAAGTGTACCTGGATGTGCTGAAGAGTTTGATGATCCCCTGATGCAATCAGGTGGCCGGTGGCAGACCCTGGGTATGGCAGCAGGACTCGGCGACAGCCCACAAGTCCAAAGCTTAGCTTCAGAAGGAGTGCTACGACTTTGTACCCTTCTCTCACTGTCCCCTCCTCCCCCGACCTGAACCTGTTGAACTACTTCGTTTGGTCATACGTCGAGGACATCAACATGATCTCCTACAACACCAGAGCCAGCCTGATCACTGCCATCCACCTGTTATGTTTTGACCTTTTGACCCGGCCAAAAATGCCATTCAAGGTGGCGCACCGGAAGGAAGTGACACATCCCGGTCGCTGGAAATCGGAAGAGGTTGCGCAGGCGTTGAGGCGTGTCTATATTACTGCGTGTGAGTTTGAAGGTAATATAAGGCCGACGAATTGAGGACAGTTGGAGATAGGCGAGAAGGAGGGCAAGCAGTACAATGGAAGACGGAGGTAGACGCGAGTGTAGTAGGGAAAGCCAGCACACAGAAGAGTTTACTCCAGGGTCCGGTTGAGCAGCCATGAAGAACGAGAAAGACACAACGCTGACGGCCATAACTTTGGGGTCAAAATATTTCAGTAATGTTCGGTCTCCAGTTCTCTCTCACACGCAAACTTTGAGTAACCCTTTTCGAAAACTTACAAATTAAATGTAAGGTAAAATATGTTATAAAGAAGTCTTCCTGCGTCTTTCTGTGTGCGTCGTTTATTACTGCGACTTTATCATCGTGCGTCTGTCTATTATTGTGTCGTTGTGATGCTGCATGAACATGTATATGTGTATGTAAGCATATTTATTATGTCAGTATATAACACACCGAGCTCCCGCTGGTGCTTGTAGAAAGGGCATGCTCCCAGTTCCGGATCCGTATCGTGGCGGTGATTGAGTCTGAAGGCGATAATATTGAATAGATATCAGCTCTACTACATAATCAAGTTACCTGAATTGATTTTTTTCAATAACCGTTTTAAAATAAAGCTGTAGTGTTGTTTTCTTTAGGACGACAATTTTATCGTTTCACCCTGTATAGACCAGTAGGGCTCGTGCTTCGGCTTGGGTTCGACCTTCTCCTTCCCATAACCCTCACTATATTCCGACCTTCGGGTCATTTGACCTCGTGTCAAGTTCTGTCTGGTAGGTTTGGTTTGGTTTGGTTTCTTTGTGTAATGGCATATCAACTTTTTTTAGGTTATTTAATGCCAAAGCCATTCTCCTAGAAGAACAGTAGTGGTACTATTTAACCCATAGCTGGGAGGATAAGAGGGTTCATACCTTTCCCAAGGGTATTTGCCCGAAAGTGAACGTAATAGCGCGACTGGAGTACTATGATTCCGCAGTCCATCGCTTTAACCAATACACCACGAGGACACATCCTCTGTCTGGTAGAAGGCAGAGACAAAAAACTATTCTTGCTTCGGGGATCAGTAGTGTGCCTCACTATTCCTAGTCTGTCTTAGTGTAACTCTCTTGCTATAAAACCCTTTCACTATTCAAAGAACGTGTTGACTGTTCCTTACCACCTTGTCTAATTGTATCCCTTTTAAAGATAAAACAATATTCTAATTTTGTGTACTTATACACCGACTCCGTATTTACAGATGAAAGCCCATTCTCCTAATCTACGGAAGTCCAAGAGGCTGAGTCGACTGTCAGTTTCTCGCCATCAAGCGCCGTTAGCTAACAATCTATGCTATTCAAACTTATATCTACTTACGCTCTCTCACCGATTATAAGGACTCCTTGATGGGGATGCCCATGGTGTAATGATTATCGTCGTAGGAAATGGACACGGTGATACGACTTCAAATCCTTGACGAGGCTGATTGCATTTCACATAGCACTAATACCCTTGGGAAAGGTATGAATCCAATTATTCTCCCTCCAGCTATGGGTAAATAGTAGAGCAGACTAAGTTCTTCAGCCTTGGTTAGGCAACTAGTCTAGGAGAAGGAAAACTCTGAATTCAAACCTGTTAAACCTTGCTTAAAAGTTGACCTTGTGTCATATCCTGCCCGAGTGGAGGGGTTGGCAAATATGGATAAGGACTCCCTTTTTATATATATTAGTAAAAGTAAAGTTGGCGACCGTAGTCGAGGGTTACAAGAAGGCTCCCTTTCAATAGCTACTACATCGGGGTGTAGGGGAGGGCACTACTCCATTCCCTGGATTGCTCCACTTTACCCTTTGTATTGCTGAGTGTTCAGCAAGGAGGTATCAAGTACCATTTTGGTATGACGCGACCAGGAATTGAACCCGGACCATTGTGTGAGTGTGTGTTTAATAAGCTG
Organism: Sepioteuthis lessoniana; assembly: GCA_963585895.1. Taxonomy (NCBI): domain Eukaryota; kingdom Metazoa; phylum Mollusca; class Cephalopoda; order Myopsida; family Loliginidae; genus Sepioteuthis; species Sepioteuthis lessoniana. The sequence goes on along the minus strand of OY757925.1, from coordinate 63,281,950 downwards.
ATTCTCTACTAGACATACTTTATAGAAAATGACAAGAAAGGATCTAGAGTTTAGCTTTTTATTCAGCGCTCTGGTTGACAGTTGATAAACTCACCGAAGTCTTTGTTAGTGTAGTCTGGCGACAGGTATTTTCAACCATCAGTCATTTTCGAGGACGAGAGTTCTCCCGTGTCGTAGAGTGCTGAATTGATTCTTTGTATAAGAATTTTTCAGGGGGCCGTTTTATGCATGTGCTATTGACGTCAGCCCCCTTAAAACTTTCAGTCCTAGCTTGGGAATTGGATATACATATTTTCCATCGATGCTCTTTGAATAGGATAGAGACCATTTTATTCAACTCCGGTGATGTAATTAAAAGACTTTTTAAAAAATTATTCTTATACCTTTTCTCGTAAACAATATATGTAATAAATCTGTTTAGAACCCGTTGATTACTATGGCAACATTTGTTATATGGTTTTATCCATATACCAATGAAAAGTTTGATATAGAAATATTTTTGATTAATTATGCTAAACTTAACTACTGGAAATAGAACCGTTTTGACATCAGAACTGCGTACTTAAGCTGAAATTAATTATTTGAAATAGAACTGAGTGACTAAACTGAATAGGTTGAAATAGAATTGTTTTTGACAATTAAACTGTGTACTCATGCTAAACAGAATTGTTTGAAATGGAACTTACTATTTGCATAAAAAATGAATTGGGCGTTAAATAACCAACAGAGGTTGATATGCCATAAAACCCAACCAACCAACCAACTCATGAGTTTTATTTGGTTTTTCTTTGTTTATTTACCGTTGGAGCATCAATAGATACATGAATTATTAGAAAGGAAACTTAGGAGTAAGAAACGTTTTCAAGCACCAGTAAAGTTTAAATTGATTCCGAAAGTAGTAAATATCATAAGGTTAAAATATATTGTACTGTGTAAGTGCACACACACACACACACACACACACACACACACACACACACACACACACACACACACACACACACACGCATATATTGGTCAGATGATGGCATAAGCGAAAAACCGACAGTCTCCAAATAAATTTAGACATATGGCGGCAATCATATATATATATATATATATATAAAGAAAAACATTTCAAGTCTGATTAGCGTAGATATAGAGTCAACAGCGATCAGTGACTGTCAGTTTCTGGTCCATAGAATCAGCAGACCAATAGCAAGATTTTCTTATTATTTTGTCGGATATTATCTTCATTTAATTTGATATATATATATATATATATATATATATATATATATAAAGATGCACTACAAGGACGCTAACTAAATGGCTGGAGAAAAGGCTTGACGGCAATTACACAAGAATCTTGCGAGCAATATTGAATAGGTCCTGGAGACAGCACCCCACAAAGCAGCAGCTGTACGGCCACCTACCACCCATCATGAAAACTATCCAAATTAGACAAACCCGACAGGCAGGACACTGCTGGAGAAGTAGGGACGAGCTCATTAGTGATGTACTCCTATGGACCCCCACACATGGCCGAGCAAAGGCTGGGCGACCAGCTCGAACCTACATGCTGCAGCTCTGTGAGGATACGGGGTGTAGCCCTGAGGAACAGCTTAAATAGATGAACGATAGGGAGGGGTGGCGAGAGAGTGTCAGGCATATCCGTGCTGGCGGCACGACAAGAGGATGATTATATATATATATATATATATTAAGAGAAAACTTTAAAAATCACTCATATTTGTTTGTGAAAATATTTCTTTCAGCAGAATCTTTTTTTAAAAATATTTGATCTGCATCTTCAGACAAAGAAATGATCAGAAATTTCAAATGAAAATCATGAAAATTACTGAAAAAATCCATATACCACATCTCCGAACCAATTTTTTTTTTAATATAAAAACCAGACCATTTGGTTTTCCTGTGTGGTTGACAAATGTCATACCATTCATGTTGCAAGATTGTCAATTCTTGACTCCTTTCTCCTTTTCACTTCATTTTAAGTAATTAATATAATGACAAAAAAATTTAGGTTAGGAGATTGGATGTCTGGATTTTTGTGGAATTTTTCTAGATTTTCATTAGAAATTTCTCATTATTTCTTTGTCTAACGAAGCAGATCTGATATTTAAAGAATAAAGTGTCTGCTGAAATAAATATAATCACAAACAAATATGAGTGATTTAAAAAGGTTTTTCTTTATATATATATATATATATATATATATATTAAATGGATATAATACCCGACAAAATTATAAGTTGCCCAGTCGGCTGGGGCTGTAGAATACACCGACTGCTTCTCTGCAGAGGGGTAAGACCCCCTCCTCCTAACGGGTGTCCTGATATGACACTAAACAATTTGATGGTGAGGTTATGGAAATGCTCGAGATTTGGGGAATGCAGAGCACCTTTTCATTGCCATTGCTCCCAGGTCCACTCTGGCCCGGTGTGGTAGCACCTGATACGGCCTTATCTGTGGGTTAAATAGAACTAACGGCATACTTATGCTAAACTGAATTGTTTGACTAAATTGAACAGCTTCAAATAGAAATGTTTTTAACAATTAAACCGAACTTACATTTAAACTGCGTGCTTATGCTAAACTGAATTATTTGAAATGGAACTGCTTTTTGACAGTAAAACTGTACTTACACTAAACTGGTTATGTTTAATATAGAACTGTTTTGACATTTAACTTTGCTTAAACAAAATCTGTTATTATACTAAACTGAATAAGCTGAATTAGAACTGCTTGACTAAATTGAATAGCTTGAAATAGAAATGTTTTTCACAATTAAACTGTACTTATATTTAGAATGTGTATTAATCCTAAACTGAATTGTTTGAAATAGAACTATTTTTTAAATGGATTTGGCGATAAATAACCTACAAAGGTTGATATGCCATAATAACTAACCAACCAACCTACCAACCAAAATTAAAAGAAAATCTTGCTATTGTTCTGCTGATCCCATACACCAGAAATTGACTGTAATTGATCACTGCTGACTCTATATCAACGTTAATCAAACTTAGATCTACGTATGGTCTATCACCGATGTCATAGACAGAGTATGGTGATGATTAATTAGTTTCAACGGTAGAAAGTTACTGACTGATTTCATTTTCCACACCGAGTGACTCAGGGTTTAGAAAACTTCATCAGTCAAAAACTGCTGATTACTAGTTCTATGTGGTATATGAAGAGTTTTATCGTGGTAGTGGTGAATTGTTGGTTTTATTAGGAGATTCTGAGGTTTGTGCCTGACAAAATTTTCTTCTTACCCAATTCAATCCTTTCAATGTCGAAGCTGTAAAAACGAATTAAGAGCGGAAGAAAAAAGACTTGGATACCTTTAGATTCAAAATTTATTTTAGGGTTTACGACAATTCAGTCGTGAAGAATATTTCCTAGAACCAGTAGAAATAGTCGTGCTCCCCAAGACAAAGTGTTTAAAGAACAGAACCGAATTATCTTTAGAAAATAATCAGTTTAGTGTCCGTCATGGGTATCTATGTTCGGTGGGTACATTCTACAGAGACTGTTTCTAGTAGGAAGGGCACAACGCACGGCTGAGTTCGGGACTGAGAAGGCAAGTACGTTCCTTTGTAGCAGCAGAGAGAAAGAGGGTGCATTCGTCCGGTCGAGGTACATCGAGGTAAGTAAGAGAGAGAGAGAAAGAGTTTCTCTTTGGCTCCGGGAAACCCTTCTTTTTTTGGTATGCGCTGATTTCGCTCTCTGTCAGGGGCTTCTTGGGGAACTGTTACTTTTGCATTTATTCATTTATTTCATTTTTATGTTATCTTTTTTATATTTCTTTTTTAATCCCTACAGGTCTCATAAGGTCTAGTTACATGATTCTGATGTAAATGCGCGCGCAAGCACACACTCAAACACACGTCTATATATATGTGTGCATGTGTGTATGTCTTTTTATGTTGACATTTTCTTTTCCTATTAGCTTAAATATATTGAATAAACTCTTCAGACATTTCGCTGTACTTGCATTTCTGTTTATATGTTACCCTTAAGATATTTCTATTTTTCTTCAATTCTTCGAATTCATTTGCTTATACGTGTTATCGATAGGTTTTAAAACTCTCTCTTTCTTTCTGTTTTTATCGTTCTTTTTTCCTTTTTGTTCTTTTTTCTTTTCTGCAGACGACTTCGTCCACCATTTTTTTTCTCCTTTTAATTCATTCTAACACCCTAAACAGACGTCTGTCATTGAATTGATTTAGGAAAAGGTCGAGGAAATATAGTTTTCAAAAAATAAAACAAAACAAAAAAGCAATACACCAAATGAAAAAAAAAAAGATAATAAAAAATCTGCTTTGGGGCCCAGGCGTAGTTGCAGAAGATGGACGAGTATAAATATGTACTTAGCAACCTTACAAATATCAACATACACACAGGCGAAGGCAGCTAAATGAGGGCGAACGCTTTTGCCGGGGTGTTCATTCATTCATATTTACACACACACACACACTCACACACATGTATATATATATATATATATACTAGTCATAATACGCACGTTTTGCTGTAGCGTTTATTTTCAAGACAAGATTTTAAATTGCAATCATGCAAAAAAGTTAACCTGATCACTCCTGAGGGTAAGGCTTAGTATAAGCTGGCTGTATCCTCCGCAAAAAAAGAAAAAAAAACCACCACCACAAGAAAAGTGGGGGCGGATCCAGGATGTGACCCTAGAGATAGGTATTTCTTTAATCTACTCGAGAGTACCACTTCATGTTTTCCTGGTTTTGAGTACGCTCCAGGTGAAAGCTGTCACATTGATAACAAAGTGTTCTTTTATTCTGTGACCACGTGTCTGTTTTTTTTTTTCCTTTTCCAGATGTTTAACCTATCATTGGAGCTGAGAATAACCTGGCTGTGTCTCTTGCAGAGGGAGTAAGACACTTCACAATGAGGTGTCATGGTTAAAACACTGAACTGCATCTGATGGCGTAACTCTGGTTCTGATGCTCTCGTGAATGTGGAGTACTCTTTCATTGTCACTGCTCCCAGGTCGACTCTGACCTGGAGTGGCAATACTTGTTGTTGTTCCATCTATGTTACAAATAGATGTTAGGAACTCCTGATACCATATGACTGTAAAATATTTGTTTTATGAATAGATACCTGACACTACAATTGTTTACTATGGATTATTCAGCCCAAATGACTTATGCGAATTTGAATTGCTAGGAATAGAACTGTTTGATCATTTAACTGCATGTAAGCAAATGACTGATGTTTAATTGAATTGTTAGAAATTCATAGCCATACTTGGTACCATTTAACATTGTTGATTTATGTTAAATAAAATTGTTTGAAATAGAACTGTTTGATCATTTAACTGTGTGAAAAAAAATGACTGAGGTTTGATTGTTGGGCAGCCTGGGTTCTTTAGCCTGGGTTAGGCAACCAGTCTAGGAGAAGGAAAACTCTGAATTCAAACCTGTTAAACTCCGCTTAAAAAATTTACCTTGTGTCACATGCTGCTCGTGCATAGGGGTTAGGTAAATACAAACTGATGTTTAATTGAATACATAGCAATACTTAGAATTAATTAACTTTATTGACTTATCTTATACATCTAATATATATATATATATATATATATATATATAAACCGGATTTGTCATTGAATAACTTACAATAGTTGATATGCCATAACACCAAACCAAACCAAACAATGGATTATTATTAGCTCCTTGAAACCATATAACTGTATGCAAACAAATGACTATTTTCTTATAGAAATGATTATTTTAACCGTATAGATATAAGTATTAAAGAGGAATACTTGAAACAATCTGCGTGCACAGTATTCGTACAAAATAGCAATATTTGATATCATATAAATGAGTGGAAAAGAATGCATAGGATAAACTTCACCTAAAAAGTAAATATGAATGTTCAATGAACGTGATTCCCTAACCTCTAGGGATGAAATAACCCAAGTCGTGTTGACAAAGGATTATTTAACTAACGACCCTGGCTGATTTTGACATCAGATTTTTGTATACAAATACCAACCTATGTGGTATATGAAAAAAAGACCATTGCACAATATCTGTGTGTTTACCTTGATATTTACGATTCTGTCTTTTATTTCTTTTTTTTTCATAATCGTTACGAAATAATTAGTTCTGATTTTCTTGTTTCGTGTCTTTATGCTAACGCACTTTGTTAAAAAAAAGAAAACAATGAAAAAACGAGTCTAAACATTAATTTACATTGTAAATATTATCTCTTCATTATACCTTGATAAGATCAAAATAACTTTTGGCTCTACTCAGTTGACTATTGTTTATATATATATATATATATATATATATATATATATATATATATATATATATTATAAAACTGTTGGCAATCACTAAATCACTATGTGGGTATGTCTCGAACCAAGTGCAATATAATATGGAGAATGCTTAATATCTAGGATAGAGCTATTATATTGTAATAATAATAAATATACATTAGCTATATATATTTAATTCATGGAATTTAGACTGCATTTTTTCGATTTTCAATTCATTTCATTTTCTCAACTGCTTGATGATTGTTGTTTTGCAAAAATGTCCATGAAACCCGGGGATCGCATATATATATATATATATATATATATGAAGGTGCAAAAACAAACAGATATATTTCCAATACTTAAAGAGTATATATTATGGCTGTGATAGTTTTTTGGAGTAGACAATAAGCTACAACAATTTGCTCCATCTTCTCTCTCTGTATGGAGTCCAATGCCAAGAAAAAATCTACAAATAAGAGTGTTACTTTGAGATTTTTTTGCACGAACTCCTAGAATTCGACAGATTGTCAGAATCTGCGATATTGATCAGTTCTTCCGAAAACCATTCTTTCAAAGTTTTTGTCGATTTCTGGTTCGATAGGGTTGAGTTGCAGAACATCATTAATCTTTGCAGCTATGGAAGTAAAGGTTATGTCTCGGTAGTTCTTGGCAAAGAAACTATCACAGCCATAAGGATGCTCTATAAAAGCACAAAGGTAAAATTTCGCTCACCGGACGGTGACACAGACTTCTTTGAAATTATTGCTGGTACTCTGTGAGGGGACACTTTAGCCCCATATCTGTTCATAATCTGCCAAGACTACGTACTTCGAACGCCGATAGATCTAATGAAAGAAAAGGGTTTTACTCTAAATAAAAAGGCAAGAAGCAGACGATTCCCCGCATCAACTATTACGGACGCAGATTACGCTGATGACATATCGCTTCTAGCAAATACACCAACCCAAGCCAAATCCTTGATGTATAGTCTAGAGCAGGTAGCCGGTGGCATGGATCTCCATAGGAATGCAGACTAGACGGAGTATTTTTGTTTTAATCAAAAAGGAGTCACGTCCACTCTAAATGGTGGTTCACTGAAATTAGCGGACACGTTCACGTACCTCAGATGAAGCCTCTCATCTACTGAAAATGACTGAAAATATGCGACTAGCGAAGGCATGAACAGCTATCGTTAAGTTTTCGATCATATGGAAGACAGATTTATCCGATGAAATGAAATAAAATAAAATAAAAGACAATTTCTTCCAAGAAGCGGTTGTATTCATTTTGATATATGGACGCACCACATGGACGCTGTCAAAGCGTTCTAAAAAAAAAAAAAAAAAAACTAGACAGGAGCTATATTTCTGGAAACAACATTCCATAAAACAGCAGCTGAACGGCCACCTACTTCCTATCTTTAAAACCATCCAAGTAAGACGAATAAGACATGCTTGATACTGTTGGAAATAAGGACCAACTCATTAGAGACCTTCACCAATGGATCCCTTCACACAGACATGCAAGTGTTGGCCGGCCAAGAACTTATATACAACAGCTCTGTACAAATACAGGATGCAGTCTTGAAGAACTGCCTGAAGCGATGGACGATAGAGACGAATGGCGATATAGAGCCAGGGAACTTCAGCGTGACGTGATGAATGATGATAATGCTATATATATATATAGTTGTTCATTTACACACACACACACACACACACACACATATATATATATATATATATATTCAAACTTTGCCAAATCGCCCAGTTGGCTGGGGCCGTACAATATACGGACTGCACCTCTGCAAAGGAGTAAGACACCACCCAACGAGTGTCCTGGATATGGCACTAAAGAGTCTGATGGAGAGGTTCCAGTAATGCTGGAGCTTTAGGGAATGAGGAGTACCCCTTTATTGCCATTACTCCCAGGTTCACTCAGGCCCGGAGTGGTAGCACCAGATAAGGTTCAATCTATGGGTCAATTAGAACTAAACTGTACTTATGCTGAGCTGAATGGCTTGAAATAGAACTGTTTTGAAAGTTAAACTGTGTAGTTTTACTAAACTGAACTGCTTGAATTAGAACTGTTTTTAACATTGAAACTGAACTTATGATAAACTAAATTGTTTTAAATAGAACACTTTGACTTAACTGAATTGCTTGAAATTAATATATTTGACAATTAAACTATGTATTTAAATTTAAACTGCGTACTTAAGCTAAACTGAATTGTTTGAATCAGAACTGTTTTTGTATGCTAGACCGAATTGTTTGAAATGGAACTATTTTTGCATGTTAAACTGAATTGTTTGAATGGAACTGTGTTTGATATCGAAACTTTATTTGGGTGAAACTGAACTTTTTTGAAATGGAACTGTTCTGAAATTTACTGTACGTAAAAATATCTTTACTTATACTAAACTGAATAGGTTGAGTTAGAACTGTTTTACCAAACTAAATAGTTTGAAATAAAATATTTTTGACAATTAAATTGTGTCCTCATGCTAAACTGAATTGTTTGAAATAGATCTGATTATTTGTATAAAAATAGGTTTGTCATTAAATAACCTACAAAGGTTGATATGCCATAAAAACCAACCAACCAACCATATATATATATATATATATATATATATATATGCATAATTGGGAAAAATATGACCCCTTTATCCACTTCTCCAGCAATAGGTTAAATATTATCACTACTGTTTTCCAAGGATAATATTGGCATTAAATAACCCATCAACGTTGATTTGCTATAAAATAAAGAAACTATATGAAACATGATAGCTTTGTTTGTATTTACCCAACCTCACTGCCAGACAAGGTCAATTCTAAAAAATCTGGTTTGAATTCATAATTTTTCTATTCATAGTCTTCTTGCCGTACCAAGACTAAAGAACCCGGTTTGCCTTAATATTTACCCATAGTTGGACAGAGAAAAGGTGGATTCATGCCTTTCCTAAGGATATTAGTGCAAAATGAACTTGTCGAGAATTTGAACTTGAGTTGACATATTCGTTTCCTAACACGATAACCTGTTGAGTCAACTTTAAGCACACAGGGCAGAATAATCAAATGTTCAGAAAAGAATATTTCGTCATGTATAAACAGAATTTGACATTAAACTTAAAATGGTTGATATGCCCGTGGTGTAATGGTTATCTTCGTTGGAAATGGACACGGTGACACGAGTTCAAATCCTGGACGAGACTGATTGTATTTCACATAGCACTAATACCCTTGGAAAAGGTATGAATCCAATTATTTTCCTTCCAGCTATAGGTAAATAGTAGGACAGACTGAGTTCTTCAGCCTTGGTGAGGCAACTAGTCTAGGAGAAGGAAAACTCTGAATTCAAACCTGTTACACTTTGCTTAAAAATTAGCCTTGTGTCATATCCTGCCCGAGCGGAGGGGCTGGGTAAATAAGGATATGTCATAAAACTAAACCAAACGTATAGAACGATATTGATTAATGCCTCACGATGCTAAAATATTGCAAACCTTTTGAATCACCCGACTTTTTTTAAAACTTTCTTTTTAAAGACATCTTATTATATTATAAAAAGGAATATTTTAGAATTCTGCATTTTTTAAAAACAATTTGTTCATCTATATTTGTTTTAGATTTTTTTCTTCTATGAAAATATCAGGTGTTGTTAATACTGTTTGAAAGATCTATATCTTTTTGGTCAGAGTCATATTATTCATTCATTTTGCATGGGTGGTGTGTGAATGATAGATCACTAGTGGTCATCACTCCCAATCAGGTATTCTGCTAGGTCAACGATATCTGGCAATTCATCAACATGACGCAGCGATTTCCGGTTTCTTGTAATAAATATATATTTTGTTTAGAAGAAAATTTACTTCTTATAAAAAACATTTTGATAAATCGGTACCAGTGTACCAATTTATGAGGGAATGAAATAAAAGTCCGCCCACCGGAATGAGACAGACTACTCCGACATTGTAGCCGGTGTGCTGCAAGGCGATACATTTTATTACCTGCCTTGACTACGGACTTAGAACGTCCATAGATTTAATGAAAACAAAAAACAGTTTCAAGCTGACAAAAGAAAGAAGCAGAAGATACTCCGCACAAACTATTACGGACGCGGCCTACGCCGATGACATAGCGCTTCTGGCAAATACACCCACCCAAGCTGAATCCCTACTACATCGTCTTGAACGAGCACCAGGTGGCATAGGTCCCCATGTCATTTCAGACTTAAAAAGAATACATGCGCTTTAATAAAAAAAAAAAAAAAAAAGGTGACATCTCCACACTAAAAGGTGGTCCTTTAAAACTTGTGGACAAGTTCACCTACCTCGAAACCAGTGTCTCATCAACCGAGACAGACATCAGCAAAGACATGGACAAATCTTGATAGGCTATCGGTCATATGGAAGTCAGACCAGACCAATAAAATAAAAGGCAGTTTTTTTCCTAGCAGCGGTCGTATCAATATGGATCCACCACGTGGACACTAACTAAATGTATGGAGAAAAAGCTTGACGGCAATTACACAAGAATGCTGCAAGCTGTATTGAACAAATCCTGGAGGTAGACTCCTACAAAACAGTAACTTTACAGCCACCTACCACCTATCCCGAAAACTATCCAAGTTAGACGAATCAGAATGTGAGACACTGTTGGAGAAGTAAGGATGAACATATGAGCGATATACTCCGGTGAACCCTTTCACATGGAGAAGTAAAGGCAGGACGACCAGCTAGAACCTATATACCACAGCACTACGCTGATACAGGATGTAGCCTGAAAGACCTTCCGGGAGCGATGGACAATAGAGACAGGTGGCGAGAAAGTGTCAGGGAGATCCGTGTTGGTAGCGTAACATGATGATGATGAAGGACATGAAACTTTACGAGATTAATGGAGGTAAAGATTTGCGATGGACTATCTTTAAAGACGAAACCTTAGAAAAACGAAGGAATAAAAAAATAACAAAAAAAAAGAAGAATTGAACAAATTTACAAGTAAAGAACTGTATTAGAAATAGGGTAAAAGGTATTTTCCAGAGAAGATTTTGCAAAACTTAAAGAAAGGATGAAAAGAGTTCTTGTAAGAAAAACAAGAACGAAAAAAGCAATTAAGACTCACAAAAGAATGAAATCTAGAATTAGAAATCTGCGAATGCAAAAAAAAAAAAAAAGTAGAGAATAAAATGGAACCAATTGTTAAAAAGAAATATACACGTTAGATTCAAGAAATAAAAGAAAAAAAGACACTGAGAAATGAAGAAGGCAAAAGGGAAAGCTGAAAGGTAATGAACGAGAAAAGGATAAGAGAAAGAAATAAGAATAAAGTTCAAAATGTAGGAAATGAAAGAAAATGAAAGAAAAAAGATGGGAAATCGATAAAAGGAAAAATAGTAAATAAAAGATTAGATTAAGAAAGAAAGAAAGAAAGAAAGAAAGAAAGAGTACTTGTGACGGAAAATAGAAACAAAAAGAATAAATGAAGAACACCCAAATAGGAAACGAACGTTTAAAAAAATAGAAAAGAAAAAGAAAACATATCCATAATGAAAAGAAATTTTAAAAAAACTCAAGAGAATGAAAAATAAATAAAGAAAAATTCAGAGTTAGAAAGAAAAAATATAGTTTGTTGAATAAAAAAGGAGCAAGAAAGAACGAAAGAAAGAAAGTGTCGAAAAAACAAAAGAATGGGTGTGAAAAAGAAAGAAAGAAAGAAAATGAAGATAAAAGAAAGAAAGAAAGAAAAATGAAAGAGAAAATGAAAGCAAGAGAGAAATGAAGAAAAAATGAAAAAGAAAAATCTTAATGGATAAAAAAAGAAAGAAAGAAAGAAAGATGAAATCAAAAATGATATCAAGAAAGAAATTTTGAAAAATGAAGTACAAAAATCCCAGTGGATAAAAGAGAAAACATTGAAAGAAAGAAAGAAAGAAAGAAAGACATATTCCGAAAAATTTAGAAGGAAAAAACATTCGTTTAGAACTTTAGAGAGAATGAAAAAATTCCAAGGAAAGAGCGAAAGAAGAATAAAATAAAATGGAAAAAAGCCTGTCCCTGCGGAAGTGGAAATTTTAATGGAGTTCTGTTGTGAGGCTCGTAAAGCTGATTCTGGAGAGAGTTGTGACGCTGACTTGTGGGGAATGTTGTCTGGGCTGCTGCGAGGTGAAGAGAGACTTGGAAGTGCTTGAAGTGGTTGAGGAAGGGGGAGAGCAAGAAGTTGGGGGAACAGGTTGAAGGGTTGGTGTAAAGTCTAATTGCGCCTGACAGGTACAGTTTATGGAATTGTACCTGCCCAGTGTCAACTAATAAAGCACATTTAGCCTCGCATTAACGCCAACTAACCACCCACGTACCCTCAAGGGCCACACCCTGATAACACCTTAACAACTTCTCACCTTCCCACCACCAAACTACCTGCCTTTCTTTCTTTTCAGTTCTTCATTTTTTTATGTTTTATGGCGGGGGAAGGGGAACTTGTTCACCGTCTAATTTAAATTTACTTCTTAAATTCTGTCTTCTGATCTTTCATTTAAACCTCCTCTTTTCTCCCGAATTTTTCGCCATTCTTTCTCTCTGTTTTGATTGCCACGCAGATCTCGCCAAGAAGAACACTAATGTTATACCAATAAGTAAATGATTGATTGACTTTTATGGCATGTCAACCTGTCTAGGGTTATTTTCTGTTTGGGGGTTATGGAATAACGTACTTTTGTACATTAATTTTTACATTTTTTTTGTATAGTTGCTTCTTCAGAGCTTTTTCTTTTTCACACAATTATATTTTATCAAGCACTCTTACAAAATATAAATAATTTACACACAGTAATTTGATTTCAAGTAACTAATAATAATCCTCTGTAATTAATGATAGATTAAAGTAACTATTCTTGATATGAATAATTTACGTTTATATGATATCAAGTATTCCTATCTAATACAAATAATTTGCTCATAGTTTATGGTTTCAAGTATTCTTATGGCTGCACTACATGGACGCTAACAAAACGGCTGGAGAAGAAGCTAGACAGCAATTACACAAGAATGCTACGTGCAATCTTGAACAAGTCCTGGCGGCAACACCCCACAAGACACCAACTGTACGGCCACCTGCCCCCTATCACGAAAACTATTCAAGTTAGACGAACCAGACATGCTGGAGAAGCAGGGACGAACTCATAAGAGATGTACTCTAATGGACTCCCACACATGGCCGTGCAAAAGCAGGACGACCAGCACGAACATACATTCAGCAGCTATATGAGGATACGGGATATTGTCCTGAAGACCTACATAGGGCGATGAACGATAGGGAGGAGTAGCGAGAGAGGGTCAGGGATATCCGTGCTACCAGCGCGAGATGATGATGATGATGATGTAATTAATGATAGATTAAAGTAACTATTCTTGATATAAATAATTTACGTTTATATGATATCAAGTATTCCTTTCTAATACAAATAATTTGCTCACGGTTTATGGTTCCAAGTATTCTTATATAATACAAATGATTATATGGTTTTAAGTAATTATTCCTGTTAAATGATTGCAATTTGTTTGTACACAGTTATATGTTTTCAAGTGACTGATGATAATAATAATAATAATAATTGAGAAAAAAGTATGACTTAAAGTAATAATTCTTAATACAAATAATTTACTGTTAAATGATATCAAGTCTTCTTGTCGTATATTAACACTTTTCAAAGAGATCCATTTGACTATTAGATGGGACACAGACAGATACTTCTACTTTGGGTCAGGGTCAACCTGGGAGTAATAGCAATAAAACGGTTACTTCACATTGCCCAGATCTTCAGAAATAGAATAACCCTCAGATGAAGTTTTATTACATATCCAGGACGTACCTTTTTTTTTTTTTTTTTGGTAGGTGGGGCTTTTATTACTTTGTAAGGAATACATTCAGAATGTTCTAAACCTTGTTGACATGGCAACCAATTTAGAACATCTATTGATAAAATCAAATAAAACGGCTCCAAGCTAACAAAGGAAAAAAGTAGAAGATACCCCGCAAAAAACAATTACCGACCTCGAATATGCCGATAATATAGCGCTTCTGGCAAATGCACCCACCCAAGCCGAATCCCTGCTATATAGTCCGGAACAAGCCGCTGCAGGCATTGGCCTTCATGACAATGCACACAAGACGGAATATATGTGCTTTAACCAAAGAGGCGACATCTCCACACGAAACGGTAGCTCTCTGAAACTATTTGACAAGTTCACCTACTTAGGAGGTAGTGTCTCATCAACCAAGACAGACATCAACACGCGACTAGCAAAGGCATGGACAGCTATTGATCATATGGAAGTCAGACCTGACTGATAAAATAAATTCTTTCAAGCAGTGGTCGTGTCCATACTGCTATATGGATACTCTACATGGACGCTAACTAAACGTATGAAGAAAAAGCTTGACGGCAACTACACAAGAATGCTGCAAAGCAATATTGAACAAGTCCTGGAAGTAGCACCCCACAAAGCAGCAGCTTTACAGCTAGTTACCACCTATCACGAAAACTATCCAAGTTAGATGAACCAGACAAGCGAGACACTGCTGGGGAAGTAGGGACGAGCCTATAAGTGATGTACTCCTGTGGACCCTTTCACATGGACGAACAAATGCAGGACGACCAGCTCGAACCTACGTAGATACGGGGTGTAACCCTGAAGACCTCCACTCGCGCTATGACTTTCAGACAAATACCGTTGGAAAAGGTATACACCCTCTTATCTTCCCAGCTATAGGTTAGATAGTACCACTACAGTCCTTCGAGAAGGATGGTTTTGCTATTAAATAACCCAAGAAGGTTGATATGCCATTAAACCACAAACAAACTATGAACACTGTAATGAAATCATTTAATAATCAACAAAATACTACTTAGTTATTTTTTTAATCTTTTTATTAAGATTTTTAGTGTTTTAGTGTAGATAACTCTCCCCCCACCAACGAATGATTGATTCTTCACGTAAAAAGGGTAGTTTCAGACAACTAGATGACTTTTGGACAACACAACATATACAGACAGTGAAATGCTAATCCAACCCAAACCTGCCGTATCCTGATTGGTGAGAAAGTAAAAACTGATATTGCTGTGTTAGAAATATAATTGTTTTCAGTTATATTTTGTTGTTCATGATATCATTGGTTACAACAAATTGTATGGGGGCGATTACCCCTTGTAGGGGATACAATGAGAGTGCATAAGACCAATAGTTATTTGCCCAGTCGGCTGGGGCTGTAGAATACACTGACTCCCCCAATGAGTCTCCAGCATATGACACTAAACAATCTGATGGTGAGGTTTTAGTAATGCTAAGTGGTTTGGGGAATGCGGAGTACCCCTTCATTGCCATGGCTCCCATGTCCACTGTTGGCCGGCATGGTACCACCTGATACGGCCCTATCTATGGGTTAAATAGAACTAATGGCATACTTATGCTAAACTGAATTGTTTGACGAAACTGAATAACTGGAAATAGAATTTTTTGACAATTAAACCGTACTTACATTTAAACTGCGTGCTTATGCTAAACTGAATTTTTTGAAATGGAAGTGTTTTTGACATTGAAACTGTACTTACACTAAACTGAATTGTTATACATAGAACTGTTTTGACATTTTACTGTGTAAACCAAATCTGTACTTAAGCTAAACTGAATAAGCTGAATAAACTGAATAGTTTGAAATTGAAATGTTTTTTACTATTAAACTGTGTACTGATGCTAGACTGAATTATTTGAAATAGAAATGATTATTTGTATAAAAATAGATTTGGCGTTAAATAACCTACAATGATTGATATGCCATAATACCCAACCAACAACCAATATCTTTTTTAGATGAACACTTTATTGAAATCATGTAATAATCTACAAAATATTGTTTGCTATTTTTATCATGTTTTTAATTTGATTTTAAGTCAATGTACAAGGTGTTTTACCCCTTTTGTAGAGGGTAGTCCTCACCAACTTAGTCACCACAAACAGCCTTCTAGACAAGATAAGTTAGCTATGGACGGAATGAAAAATGTATAAGAATAAAAAATTATAGATATATTGAGTAATACACCTATGATAGCCCTCGCCCGACGGCCAGCGGCTCTGCTTTCTACATTTCACCGATATACTCTCTTGTACTTGGTTTATTATACAGCTGATTATCATCTTGTGAAATGAAGCGATGTTTCGAAGCGAGACAAAATCCCACAAATCGCGTATTTCTCCCAGCGTTGAATCTCGCTTCACATTCGTTTATAGCTTACGCTTGACTTTTAAACGACTCTTGCTTTGCCGTAACCACGGAGATTTCGCTCTACAAGAACTGCCTGTCGTCAGCCAATGTGTGTTTTATGATATGTTTTATTGAATAGCTGCTTCGGCGAGTAGACTTGAGTTTAGAAATAGAATTATTTTACGATCAATTGATTGCTTCAAAGAGAAGCCGTTCGCAGAGGCGTTAAGTAAGTAAAATATCTCCAACAGTCTTGTTACCGGTTTCATGATCTGCAGTCTCTACGAGACTTTTTTTCTTCCCTTCCTACGTTTCTCCGTGCCATATTTAAAAGCTGTATTTTTTAAAATTTGGCTGAAAGTTGACTTGACCTCAGGTCATAAACCTTGGAAAGCAGAACCATAAGTCGCTAAAGAAATTCATTGTTCTCCTGACTGTGACAAGAATAATCCTATTGACTCAGATTGATTGATTGATTTTAGCGACATGTCAACCTGCCTTGGGTTATTTTATACCAAGAGGTAAAGAAATAGCGAATATAAAACAAAATCCATTTGACCCATAGATGTGACCCTAACTGCTTCTACCCCTCCCGCTGATTTTTTGATTTTAATGACATATCAACCCGTTTGGGGTTACTGTATGACTAGATTTTAGGGAATTGCATAAATTATAAGTTTATATTTAAATTTTTCATGTATTTTCTAAACCCTGTTGCAATTTTTTCTTCCTAATAGTACAGAGACAGAGCGAGATTTTTTAGGTGGTTCAGTGAAAGACATTTTCCTATTTGCTAATCTTTAATCAATTCAAATTTAATGTATGGAAAAAAATTGCCCACTCTATAAAGATTTAAAAAATTTCTACCTGCGAAAAGGATAAAGTTTTTGCATACGATTATATGATACGAAGTAGTCTTATTTAATAGAAATGATTTGCTAAAAGATCTATTTAACCCATAGTTTGACCCTTAAAGGTACTCCCACTCCGAGTCAGAGCAGACCTGGGAAAAATGGCAATGAAACGGTGTTCCACACGCTTTCAGAGATCAAGAACTGGAGCCAAACAACTAAATCTATTTTACTTCTGATTTCGCCTCTTCGAAGTTGCTTTCCCACTCTGCAGGGGATTCAGACAGTTTAGAATATCGAAAAAAAAAAAAAAAAGGAATTTCAATCAAGTATATGCGTGGAGACAATTTTCTTGTTTAGATAAACATGGATATTTATTATCTATTAATAAGTTCTCACTCAATATACAAAAAAAAAAAGACAAAATATAATTTTGAAATAGCCTTGTCAGATGGAACTGTAGAAAATGCTGGCCGCATCTCTGCAGAAGGGGAACGGCTCCTCCTAAATGAGTGTCCTGGATATAATACCACCCATCTGATGGTGAGGCTCTAGTCCTGGAATTTTGAGGAATGTCGAGTACCCCTTTTATAGCCATTACTCCTAGATCCAGTCGGCCCCGGAGGAGTTATACGTTTCCAAGACTTAACTATGGGTCAAATAGTATTGTCTAATCATTTACTATACTTACAACCATTTGACTGAGTGCAAACAAATAAGCTTTGGTCCGTTTAAAAAAAAAACGTTACCTATAGACTATTCATTTACAAATCCTATATATCTAAAATAAGTGTATAAAAAGGATTTGGTATAACCTGCAAGGGTTAATATGCCACAAAACACAACCAAACATATAATTCTTAGACTTTCAATTAACATATTGAACCAAATTTAATTATTTTTTCAAATTAAAACTATGCAAAACTTTTAATGGTAAGACCCCCCCCTAACGAGGGTCCTGCATATGACACTAAACAATCTTATGGTGAGGTTCCAGCAGTGCTGCAGCTTTGGGGAATACGGAGTACCCCTTCATTGCCATTGCTCCCAGGTCCACTCTTGCCCGGTGTGGTAGCACCTCATAGGGCCCCATCTATGGGTTAAATAGAACTTACAGCATACTTATGCTAAAATGAATTCTTTGAGTAAACTGATTAGCTTGAAATAGAAACGTTTTTGACAATTAAACCGTACTTACATTTAAACTGCGTGCTTATGCTTAGCTGAATTATTTGAAATAGAACTGTTTTTCGACATTAAAACTGTATTTACGCTTAACTGAATTGTTACATATAACTGCTTGAATAGTTTGAAATGGAAATGTTTTTGACCATTAAATTGGGTACTTATGCTAAACTGAACTGTTTTAAATAGAACAGATTATTTACATAAAAATGGATTTGGCGTTGAATAACCTACAAAGGTTGATATGCCATAAAACCCAACAAACCAAACCAAACCAAACCAAAACTTAAGGATTTTTTTTCCAAGAAAGAATTATCTCCTCGTCTGCGTTTTCAAACCAAAACAATCCGATTATTCCATGTTTTGAGATGGCCATCCAAAACGTGTATTTCAGAGTTCAAGAGCCTCTGAAGCACCTCATTTGGGGCTTCTGTGCCCTATTGAACAGGGTTATTGCTATTGACATGTCCACAGAGCCAGAAGTGTGCTTCGGCGATGAACCAAATATCATCAGAGAAGTCAGGACCCTCTTCAACCTTGTTTTCGAACCACTGGTACATCACTAAAAAACTTTTGCATGTCAGTTTGTGTGAGTTCATGCTTTATTCTATATGTGTACAGCTGAAGATCCTTCTTTAAGATTCTTTGCAACGATGTACGCGAAAGATAAAGTTCTTGGGAACGCCTTCGAAGGGACATTTTCGGACTCCTTCCGATAAAATCTCTCGCCGCAGTCAACTTCTTTGCTGATCTGGAATTTTCTTCCTTCTTGTCGAGGTTCTTCACTGACCCAGTGCCTTGAGGTTTGTGTACTCAATGATAAATTTGGTTGTTCAGGGGATAATTGTTAAAGTTAAACGTCCGGTGAAATTTTGCTAGGAGAGTTTTGAATGATTTTGTCTCCAAATAAGTAGTGACGCAAAATATTTTTCCTCTCTTATCCAAGATATTGTGATCAAGGATCAATCATATTTACCCAACCCCTCCGCTCGGGCAGAATATGACACAAGGTTGATTTTTAAGCGGAGTTTAACAAGTTTGAATTCAGCGTTTTCCTTCTCCTAGACTAGTTGCCTCACCAAGGCTGAAGAACCCAGTCTGCCCTACTATTTACCTATAGCTGGAGGGAGAATAATTGGATTCATACCTTCCACAAGGGTATGTGAAATGCAATCTGTCTCTTCCAGGATTTGAACTCGTATCGCTGTGACCATTTCCTACGACGATAACCATTACACCACGGATACCTCATCAAGGATTAGTAGTTGTTATAGTATATACAACATTATTATTAAAAGATATATTAGCAGTCAAATGGGTCCCAAGTATATGGAGACACCCTGTATTTCAATCGTATGTGAATTATTTTTAAAAAGATCTATTTGATCCATATATAGGATCATTCTGCTATGTATTGCTTTGAAAATTCAGTGTTCAAATCGATCTTTTGATTTAAGAGATGTCGACAAAGATTGATTGATTGATTTTAATGACATATCAAATCACCAAGGGTTATTTCATATGTTGTGATTAAGGAATTGCGTTTATTGTATATTCATATTTGCCTTTTTTGCGGAGTTTCTTAAGCTTTTTGCACACGGTTATATGCCATCAAGTATTCCCATCAAACATAGATAATCTGGAAACTAGCCCAATCCACTGGAGTTGTAGCATTGATGTGGGAGTAATTGTATTGACGAGTTTCTCCACACCTACTAGCGCTCCAGAACTGGAGCCTAACCACGTGAGGTATTTTAGTATCATATCCAGGACAACCACTTTTTGGGGGGTGGGGAGGATCATTTTACCGCTCCACAAAGGATACAGTCAGGGTTTTCTAAGCTCCACCGAAAGAGCTGCCCATTTCTTTTTATATCCTCACTAGCGAAAACGTAATTACTTTCCGAACAACGTAAAAGAATCGGTAGACACCTCACCAGTAATGGACATCAGAAACCTTTCAGTAGAGGTATTTTATCCACAGATTTCGTCGAAGTTTCTCCTCCCACCCTCTTCCCTGTTGATAAGGAGACGTATTTACACTGATTAACCCGTAACAATTTGTACGGCATGTTTTTTTTCTATGATAAGATTTAGCAACAAACACAGAAACCAACATAATCTCTCTTCCCGATCTCTTTTCGTTTTCGCATTTTTTTTTATTTCCTCACGTTACCACATTTTTTCTTCTATTTATCATTATTATTCTAGTTATTTAGAGTTTTTCACATCAGCGTTAGCTGATGGTCTTTCACTGGAGTTTGATAGACAGCAAGTCTCCTCAAGTCTCCAGGACTCTTCTCAGTATTCTGACCGATTTCAGCAATGCTGTTGTTTGGACAGTCTCCATCTGTCCCCTTATTTCCAAGTCATTCAGTCCCTGTACCAATCCTTTGGTGACTGTACCAAGTGCACCAATTACAATTAGTATAATCGTCACTTTCATGTCCCATATTATTATTATTATTATTAAACTTCCTGTTCTCATTTTACCTCTTCCTTCTTTTGTCTGTGTGCTATCCGCATAAAACAGAGAGTGTTTACCCGTGTTTAATATGAAAGATTTACAACCAGAATCAGAATGAATATTAGATTGCGTAGTTCTTAGTTGATACTAAAACCTTGACATCCAGAATAAATGCTTTCACCCCACTAAAAACACTGGAAAATTTACAAGTTTATGAATTGCAAAGAGAAAAAAAGCTTAGATTAAAAGAATGAATACAGAGCAATCTAATAACTCTTTACAAGGAAATTACCAGAGATTCAAGTACATCATCATCATCATCATCATCATGTCGTGCTGCTAGCACGAATATCTCGGACCCTCTCTCGCCACTTGTCTCTATCATCAATCACTCCCGGCAGGTCCTCTAGACAAAATCCCGTATCGACACAGAGCTCCTATTGATAGGTTCTAGCTGGTCGTCTAACCGTTGCTCGTCCATGTGAAGGTGTCCATAGGCGTACATCGCTTGTGAGTTCATCCTTACTTCTTCAACAGTGTCCTACGTGTCTGGTTCGTCTAATTTGGATGGTTTTCGTGATGGATGAAATCTCTCGTCTTAAAAATGTTATCACAGGGGAAAAAAAAACAGATATCTAATTCTAAGATATTTACTTCATCAAATATTGTGTATTTGAGCATTAGTCTATTCATAACTATCTCTAAGTCTAATTAAACCAGCCTACTTCAAACAATAAATTTATACACAAGACAAAGGAATGAGCACGTACACAAGGCAATACATTAAACACATATACCTCATCTTCATCCACGAACAGACAACCGACGTTATCCTATGAACTTCTATACATGCGCATACCAGTGTTAGCAAAAACTTATAATCATCAGCTATATGCGGAGAAGGGTGTCCTCGAGGCGTAGTAGCCAACGTCCTGGACTGCGACTTCCAGGAAGTAAGTTCGAACTCCAGTCGCTCAATCACTTTCAGACTAATATCCTTGGGAAAGGTATGAACTTCCTACAGCTTAAATACTACCACTACTGTCCTTTGATAAGGATGGCTTTGGCATTAATTGACACACGAAGGTTGATATGCCATTCAAACAAAATTATTTACGAAAGCTCAGTACAAACATTTGATGCCGATTAGACTACTTTCCAAGAGCGATGGCTAATAAGGACTGATAGTGAGACATTGCATAGGGAATCCATGCTGTCGCCACACCTTGATAAAGATGATGATAATTTTAAGTAATTATCCCCATTCAATAATATTAATCATTTGTTTGTAAACAATTTTATGATTTCAAGTATTCCTATCCAATACACTAATTTTCAAACAGATTTATTAGACCTATAGATGTGACAAGTACTACCACTCCGAATCAGAGTGGACCTGGGAGTGTTGATTATGATGGAGTCAGAGCTCCAGAACAGAAGCTTCACCACCGGATGCAGTTTACTGTTATAATCAGAAGATCTCTGCTTGGGAAAAAGATGATTAAAATGCAGATGTATAAATTATAGAATTTGTAAAACTGTATTTTATTTCTCTAACTAGAAGGAACGGTTTGTTAATAAACAGCAATAATTACAAGGTCTTTTCTTGTTTGATCGATAGGCTATCGACCATATGGAAATCAGTTTGAGTGACAGCAAGTCTCCTCAAGTCTCCAGGACTCTTCTCAGTATTCTGACAGTTCTCAATAATGCTGTCGTTTGGATGGTCTCCACACGTCCGCCAACTTCCAAGTCCTCCAGGCCCTTTAATTATCCTTTAGTCACTGTAGTAAAGCACCAATTACAATTGGTATGATTGTCACCTGCATGTTCCACAGTTTTGAAAGAAGAGAATGTTGGATTTTCACACAAAGAAATAAAGATAAAAGTTTTCAGTTGTATAGGAACGAATACTTATATCACCTGAAGGTTATTCTGCTTTATCCCTTTTATATAAGATTTAAATAGGATCCAAATTTGATAGCATCAAAGTACGCGAGTTCGAACTCCAATCACGCTATTCGCTTTCGGACAGATAGACAAGGGAAAGTATTAACCCTCTTATCCCGCAAGCTATGGATGAAACAGTATCACATCTGTTCTTCTACGAGAATGGCTTTGGCATTGAATAGCCCACAAAGGATGATATGTTATTAAACAAAGAAACTAAGTTAAACCAAATTTGATAAAAGTACATTGATTTTTTCATGATTTGGTTTAAAAAATCTATTTTTTAACAATCTAGAAAGGAAAAGACTACCTAAAATTATTTATGGTTTTGATCTTTCATATCTTGTGAAGCAATTCAAATTATGGTCTGCCCTCTAAAAAAACATTAAAAAGGCGTTGTTGCAAACGAAGAGACAAATTGATTAACAAATGTGAAAATGCAGATAAAAAATAACAGCTGCTCAAGCTTATTTTTCTGCAAGAATAAACGCCTTATTTTTGTACAGAAATCAATTGATTTTCCCAAACTCTTTTTCAGGTGTCTACTCATCCGCAGATGATGCAGCACTAATTGTCTGGGTAGAAATGTGGTTAGTACAGAAGTCAATAACAGATGTGATACGAACAATTAAAAAGTATAATAATATTTTAAAAGACTACGCAGTAACGGCAATGTACAGTCATCTTAATGTTGTGTTGTTTTTCTTAAAAACGATAAATCAATATACATAACAGATTTCTCATGGTCAGAACAAGTAACAAGTCTAATTTACTGTGGATTGGTTGGTTTGAAACCCAATCATTAAAAGGTGCGGAAGGAAAATATAGAATATTTTGAAACTTTTTTTTTTTTTGGTCTGATTCGTCCAAATTTTGAAAAGTCTAAAATTTCATGATCAGCTCAATTATTCAAGCATATTTTTTTAAGCATGAAATTCAGCCCAATATGAGTGAGCAAGAAAAGAAATGACCAATAATCTATGATTAGCTTAACGCCGAAATCAAGCCAAAGTTTCTTTGCATACAAAGCAAAGAAAAAATATTTACAGAAAAATGGCTTTTTAAGGAAAAGAGAGTGTGGAGGATAGAACAAAAAACAAAAAGAAGGCTTTTAAACAGTTCTTGCTACTGCGATTAAGAACCCCACAACGTAAAAAAAAAAAAACACGTACATGAATTATAAGTCCACGAAAAACTGTGAGAACAGCATTTAAAGAAGATTTAAGCCCAGACCTTAATCCCCTTGGTTACGCTATATAGGGCGTTTTAGAAAACAAAACAAATGTAATTTCCCATCCAAATATTGGTTCGCTGAAGACTGCTATTGAGGAGGAATGAAATAAAATGTCTGAAGAATTTTTTAAGGCATGCAAATCGTTTTGCATAATTGAAAAAAATATTGAGGAAATGTACTCTTTTGTGTCTATCTTCTTATTTTATAGTTTATTTTTTAAAGTCAAAATTCTCCGAGAGACCAGGGGTTCGATCCCAGGTCACTTCATACCAAAGACACAAAAAATGGTATTTGATGCCTCCTTGCTTAACACTCAGGTACAAATCTAGGGTAAAATGAAGCAATCCAGCGAAAAGAGTGGCACCCTCCCCTACCCCTCGGTGTAGTAGTTTATGAAAAAGGAGCCTTCGGATGGCCCTCGGCAACAGTCTCCAACTTTACTTATACTTTACAACTTTATTATTCTACTAGAATATTCCTTGGGGTGTCCTCGCGGTGTAATGGTTAAAGCGATAGACTGTGGAATCGTACGTAAGCGAGTTCGTACTCCAGTCGCGCTATTACGTTCACTTTCGGACCTTTGGGAAAGGTATGAATCCCCTTATCCTTCCAGCTATGGGTTAAATAGTACCACTAGTGTTCTTCTAGGAGAATGGCTTTGGCATTAAATAACCTACAAAGGTTGATATGCCATTAAACAAAAAAAAAACAAACCTAGAATATTCCTATTTTTGCTTCCGCACCCTGATAGTAGAAAAAATCGTTTGTATTTTAGAGTTGTTTTTCATGTGCCTAAAATTACATGCTCCGTTATTTTTATTTTTTTTTCTTTGTTAAGAATTATTAGGAATAACATTTATTAAAAGCAGCATTTAAAGATGTTAAAATAAAAGAAAATTAAAACAGATTGGGTATTGAAATAATTATTCACGATGTTTCGAGTCAGGACGTTGAATCCAGTCAAAGTCAAGAACAAATGATTTTATTAATTTTAGATAGATGCACCTAAGACCCCCAAAGTCCTATCCTAGAGTTACTTTTGTACACCGAATATTTCATCAGAGTTTTCTAAGGTATAAAAGTGTATATTTGAGTACCGATGTAATTAGCCATGCTGTTAATCGTACGTAAGCGAGTTCGTACTCCAGTCGCGCTAATACGTTCACTTTCGGACAAATACCCTTGGGAAAGGTATGAATCCCTTATCCTTCCAGCTATGGGTTAAATAGTACCACTAGTGTTCTTCTAGGAGAACAGGCTGGTTGGTTGGTTGTTTTGTTTTACTGTATTTCAACCCTTTATGGGTCATTTAACGTAGGATTAAATTTCAAACAATTTTGTATAGTATAAGTACACATTTTGTTTCCAAACAGTTAAATGTCAAAACAGTTCTATTTCAAGCAATTCAGTTTAGCATAAGTATACAGTTTAGTTCTATTTGACCCATAGATAGGACCCTATCAGAGGCTAGAACTCTGGGCGAGAGTGGTACTGGGAGCGATAGCAATGTAGAGGTACTCTGCATTCCCCAAAGCTTCAACATTTCTGGAATATAACCATCAGATTGTTTAGTGTCATAAACAGGATATTCGTTCGTGGGGATCTTAGCCCTCAGCAGAAGAGCAGTCGGTGTATTCTACAACCCCAGCCGACTGGGCAACCTTGCCGTTGAGGATTACGAGTAAAATGATATAATTAGATCGATACATGACAAAATATTGGTGAGTGTTGATTTCAAGATTACAGACATCTGAACATAAATGCATCTATCTAATTCGTTATATGGATATACATATATATATGCATGTATGTGTATAGCTTTAAAAGACTGAATTACAGCTCCTGTTCAATAACATATTTCACTTCATATATCAACCGGCAGACTCTTTTGTTGTCCCACAACTTCTCAGTATGGTTAGACATACGAGATGCATTCAAGCTAGGATCGAAACCCGCCTAATTTTACGCTAGACTTGTTATCTTACCGCTCAGCCATTGCAGTAACCTGCCTTAGCTCTGCAATTTAACGCATTTCCCTTTAGCTTTTGTTTGCTTACATTTTGCGCTATCAGATACCGGAATGTTCGATTCGTTAGAAGAGCTTTGCATGACGCGGGTGGCAGTCGTTAATTCCTTTCCATCAAATGTCTGCAATATTGTCTAAATCGTTACTCGTTTTTTTTTTTCTGAAAACTTCCAATAAAATACAACAAGAAATAGAAATTATTTCCGCCATGAGTAGAAAACACCTTTGCTATTATTCCTGCAATATATATATATATATATATATATATATATATATATATATATATATATATATATATATATATATATATTGAGAGAGAGAGAGTATTGCAAATAAATAAGTACAACGAACCAATAAAAATATTTTTTCTAAGCTAAAGTTACCCAGAATTCTATCATTTTTAATGTAACATTAAGCATTCAAAACAGATATTATTATGAGGTATTTTTTGTCAAAGTCTACAAAATCGAACTTCTGGAATCAAAAGTATACTTGCTTCATATCAGTAATGAAAAATACAATAGAAAATAAATACATAAAGGAAGGGACTGCTGCATGAGGATATTTTTGGTCATTGGTTGGTTGGTTGGTTGGTTGGTTGAGTTTTATGCATATTTACCTTTGTTGGTTATTTAATCAATTTTTATGCAAATAATCAGTTCTATATCAAACAATTCAGTTTAGCATGATTACATCGTTTAATCGTTAAAAAACATTGCTATTTCAAGCTATCCAGTTTAGTCAAATAGTTCTATTTCAAACAATTCAGTTTAGTATCAGTAGAGTTTTTTTCCACACACAGTTAAATGTCAAAACAGTTCTATTTCAAACAATTCAGTTTAGCGTAAGTACGCAATTTAGTTTTATTTGACTCATAGATATCAGGTGCTACCACTCCGGACCAGAGTGAACTTAGGAGCGATGGCAATAAAGGAGTACTCTACATTTCCCAAAGCTCCAGCATTATTAGAATCTCACCATCAGATTGTTCTGTGTTATATCCAGGACACTCGTTGCGGGGTTTTACCACTCTGCAGAGATGCAGTCGGTGTATTCTACAGTCCCTGCCGACTGGGCTCTATTTCTGGTTAAGCAGTTCCACTTGTTGAGTTTGGTAAAAAGAAAATAATTCCTAATATCTACTATGGTATTATAGATAACTAGCAGGCTATCTGGATAGATAGATAGATAGATAGATAGATAGATAGATAGATAGATAGATAGGTAGGTAGGTAGATAGATTTAAAAAATATGAACATCGGTAGATAAATAGATAGATAGAATAAAACTTTTTCCCTTTAGCGAAATCTGTTCATATTTTTGTACGTTAGCTAATGTATGTCATATTCATGTTAAAAATCAGCCGGTTTCTTTGTATCTAGGTGTGTTATATTGAAGATAGGTCTGTCTATAAGAGAGGAAGCTGGTGTCTGCAAAGCCAAGAGGAGCTGGTGGCGTTTATAAAGAGCGTGGAACGGCGATTAATGAAAAGATATAAATTCTCTCCGCTCAGTTACGTGACAAATGGATTGGAAATGATAACGTGGCTGTTGTATTTTCAAACGAGCCGCAGAGTGCAACGTCAGAACGTAAAATGGTGCAGTCGAAAGAAAAGACTGAATCCTAAGGAAGGTTGGGAGACACGTGATTTGAAAAGAAAGAAAGAAAGAAAGAAAGAAAGAAAGAAAGAAAACAAAAAAGAAAGAAGTGAAATGAAAAAATGTTGGATCTATGGAAAAAGAAAGAAAGAAGGAAAAAACAAAATTTAGTGAAAATGAAAGAAAATACAACTTTATGAGAAAATAGAAAAAAGGGGAAGAAAAAACTTAAGAGGAAGAAGAAAGAAAGAAAGAAACAAACAAACAAACAAACGCAAAAAAAGTTGGGAAATGAAAGAAAATGCTATTTTATTACTAAAAATAAATGGAAAGAAAGAAAGAAAGAAAGAAAGAAAGAAAGAAAGAAAGAAAGAAAGAAAGAATGGTTGTAAATAGAAGAATTAGGAAATAGAAAAAAAAAGGAAAACATCAAAATTCGACAAGAAAAATGAGGAACGGTAACAAAGGGAAAAATGATAGGAAAAGTTATAAAAAATCTAAAGAAAATTTAAATTCAACGAAAATTTAAAGAAAGGAAAAAAAAAATACTCGGGAGAATTCAAAATAAGAAAAGAAGTCGAAAAGAAAACGGAAAGATTTTAACAAGATAAAAAGAAAAGGGAAAAGAAAAAGAAAAAAGCTATTTGATAAAAAAAACAAACTAAAAGAAGATAGAGTAATGCAAAAGAAAATAAAAAAGAAAGAAATAGCAATTAAAAACACCAAGAAAAAAGAAAATGAGAAATAAGGATGGGAAAGAAAGAAAAAGGAAGGAAAGAAGCAAAAGAAAGAAAACTAGAAAGTAAAGTCTGATATGAGGAATATTGTTTATTTGGGTTTTATGGCATATCAACTTTATAGGTTATTTAATGCCAGATCCATTTTTATACAAATAATCTGTTCTACTTCAAACAATTCAGTTTAGCATGTGTACAAAATTTATTTGTTAAAACATTTCTATTTCAAGTTCGGTTTCGGTTTCTTTGTTTAATGGCATATCAACTTTTTTAGGTTATTTAATGCCAAATCCATCCTTCAAGAAGAACAGCAGTGTTGCTATTTAACCAATAGCTGGGAATTTCTATTTCAAGCTATTCAATTTAGTCAAATAGTTCTGATTCAAACAATTCAGTTTTGCGTAAACACTCAGTTGAATACTAAAACAATTAGTATTCAAGTAATTCAGTTTAGCATAAGTAAGCAGTTTAGTTCTATTTGACCCATTGATAGGGCCCTATCAGGTGCTACCATAACGGACCAGAGTGGACATGGGAGCGATGGCAATGAAGGGTCACTCCGCATTCTCCAAAGCCCCAGCATTACTGGAACCTAACCATCAGACTGTTTAGTGTCATATCTAGAGATTTTACCCCTCTGCAGCGAAGCAGTCGGTGTATTTTTCAGCCACAGCCGACTGGACAATAAGAGGAACGGGTTTTGATATTAAAACGTAAACGTAAGACGAATTTTTGGTTGAAATAAATGATATCTCAATATACCTGGGACTCATGTGACTTCTAATAACTCTACTAGGGATAATGTTGTGTTCTTTTTTGTTTCAGATTTCAAAATATGACAACTATTAATCCTCGATCACAATGTCTCGGCCAAGAAAGGAAAAATATTTTGCGTCCTTACTTATTTGGAGACAAAATCATTCAAAACTATCAAAAAATTATGCAACTATGATAATTATTTATGAAACTCAAAAAAAAAAGATTACATGTCCTTGAAACTGATATAATAACAATTAAAAACATTGATTTGATGTATCTAGCTGAAAGGATGCAATTTTTACTAGACGTGTTCCAAATGACCGCCATTACGTTTGTCTCTGTTTTAAATCATTATCATATTAAGGGATTCCATCTATTTTGAGACACCCTGTAGTTGGGGGTAGCACGCATGATTTGAATACCGGCTACCCAGAATCCATGTGAGACGGCTTCGACTCAATGCCACAGAAGCCAAGAACACCCTACTTGATCTGTGTAACAGCAACACGACCGGTTGAAGTGTGTCCATCCCCAGCGACGACCAGTCATCATCACGGCCAAGGCAAAAGTATCCGAAACTGCTGAATTGTGCAAAACGTTACAAACAATTGCAAAACTTTTGACTCACTCAGGTCGTTATATATTTTTCATCGTTTCAATTATTGTTTTTGGAGTTCTGGTCAAAATTTTGAATAATAATTTCCAAGTTAAGCAGATATTATACATTTTGCACGTATGACATTTTTTGTATCTTTGGCTATTTGAGTAAAGTAAATTTTGTGACCATATTCGAGGGCAACCAGAATGCTCCCTTTTCAATAGCTACTACACTGAGTTGTAAGGGGAGGGTGCTACTCCTTTCCCTGGATTGCTCCACTTTACCCTTGATACGTGCCTAATATTGCTGAGTGTTAAGCAAGGAAGTATCAAGTACCATTTTTAAAGTCTTTGGTATGACGCGACCTAAGATTGAACCCAGGTCTCCCGGACCATCGGTGAACACTCTACTCATTAGGCCAATGAGATGGTTAACCTGGCGAATTGTAGACTTTGCTGACCCGGTGGATCACAGAGTGAAAATAAAAGAAAGTGAAAAGAGAGATAAGCACTTTGAACTTGCCAGAGAACTGAAAAAAATATGGAACATGAAGGTGACGGTGATACCAATTGTAATTGGTGCACTCGGGACAATCCCCAAAGGCTTGATAAAAGGACTGGAAACTTAGAAATCAGAAGACAAGCGGAAACCATTAAGATTACGGCATCAACTAGAATACTGAGAAGAGTCCTGGAAATTTGAGGAGACTTACTGTCATTCAAACTCCAGTTGAAGACCATCAGCTAACGTCGGTGTGAAAAACTCTCAAGGAGTAACAAAAAAATAAACAAATGAATAAATAATAATAATAATAATAATAAGCGACTGGAGGACTTGGATGTTGGCGAGGTGTAAGGGTAGGGCGCTACACCTTCCCTGGATTGCTCCATTTTACCCGTGATACGTACCTAAAATTGCTGAGTGTTAAGCAAGTAGGTATCAAGAACCATTTTAAAAGTCTTTGGTATGACGTGACCTGGGATTGAACCCAGGTCTCCCGGACCATTGGCAAACGCTGTCCACAATTTTTTTTTAACAATATTTTGCCGAACAACTTTGACTTGATAGTTTCTTATTCATTAGTTTGTTCTTATTTTAGCAGACACAAATTTAGTCTATTTCCATTGGAAACAAGACCAAACACTCAGAAAAAAATGCTATCTTATTCAAAATTAAGAAGATTTTTTATTTTAAATAGTTTTGAATTAAAATGTTGAAAAAAATTCAAAATGTTGCTCTTTTATTATCTTAAATTATTCGTTATTCAAAATAACAGCTATTTAAAATTATTTTGCGTTAATTAATTTTCTTACATAAAATTGTTTTATAAAAATCCTTTCAGATCAAAATTTTTAACAATATTTTGCCGAACAACTTTGACTTGATAGTTTATTATTCATTAGTTTGTTCTTATTTTATAAAAAACAAATTTAGTCTATTTCCATTGGAAACAAGAACAAACACTCAGGAAAAAAAAAATGTTATCTTATTCAAAATTAAGAAGATTTTTCATTTTAAATAGTTTTGAATTAGAATGTTGAAAAAAATTCAAAATGTTGCTCTTTATTATCTTAAATTATTCGTTATTTAAAATAACAGCTATTTAAAATTATTTTGCGTTAATTAATTTTCTCACTTAAAATTGTTTTATAAAAATCCTTTCAGATCAAAATTTGATTTTAAAAACCATTTA
The DNA here is from genome assembly GCA_963585895.1 of Sepioteuthis lessoniana. Taxonomy (NCBI): domain Eukaryota; kingdom Metazoa; phylum Mollusca; class Cephalopoda; order Myopsida; family Loliginidae; genus Sepioteuthis; species Sepioteuthis lessoniana. The sequence continues at coordinate 63,250,277 of OY757925.1, read as the reverse complement.
GATGAACAGCACCCAAAAAAAGACTTTTTAGCAAAATATCGTTCGATAAAAAGTTGCTTCGATAAAACGCTGTCGAATTTTCTTAAAAAATCGTTTAGATTAAAATTTGTTAAAAAAATGTTTCGATAAAAGTTTCTTTTTTTATAAAATGGCGTTGAAAAAAAAACTCTTCTCGATAGACAGTTGTTGCAATAAAAGTAGTTCGATGAACATCTTTGAGATTTTAAAAAAAAAGTCTACTTTATAAAAAACATCCACGAAAAAATATTTTTGAAAAAAAGTCTGTTCGGTAAAATGTTGTTATCATAAAAAAAAATACTTTTTGTTAAAAATTCATTGCAGTAAAAAAATCTTTTCGATAAAACGTCGTTTTCATAAAAAGTCTTTTCATCAAAAAGTCGTTGGAAATACAAATCTTTTTAATAAAAAGCAGCTACAATAAAAGACGTTTCGATAAAAAGTCGTTTTGAAAAAAATGTTTTGAATAAAAAATCACTGAAACAAAAAATCTTTTCGATAAAACATCTTTGAATTAAAAAAAACAATTTCTTTTCGATAAAAGTCATTGAAATAAAATCTCTTTTCGATAAACAGTCGTTTTGATAAACAATATGTTCGATAAAAAGAATCGTGTGGATAAAGACCTTTTGATAAAAAGTCGTAGAAATAAAAATCATTTTTGAAAAAATTTTATTCGAAGTCGTTTCTATTAAAATCTTTGACATAAAAGGTCTCTTTTCATTTAAGTCTTTTCGATAAATACTTGGTTTCCGATTCTCACTGATAAAATGAAAACATTAATGTCAATACGAGACGTAAATTGAGAATTAATGAAACCGCATGGAGTAAACTTCTATATTAAAAACATCATCAGAAATCATTTAAAGTTGAACAGGATATCCTGCATCTGTTATTGAAAAATTGACTATCCTACAAAACTGAAATGACGACTTCAAAAAGGCACAAAACAAGTAAAATATTGACGTGGGTAAAAGATGCAGTCAAAAGTTCAACATACATAAAGAATAAAAAAAAGATAGAAACGAAAACTCTAACACCCGCCCACATGTAGACAACACCGTTTAAATTCATGCCTACCGACCCAGAAACACACCATAACCCCGTTACCAATCTCTTTCCCTGTTAGAGGAAAACTTATTTTGCATTAAACTCGACCAGCAATGAGAACTATGTCTTCTCATCTGTCGCTCGGTCATCATAGACAAAGAGAAACCCGGATGTTGTGAAAAGATTTGACATATTTGCCAAAAAAAGATAAAATAAAATAAAACAACTGAGTACAACTCGATCGATCACACTCAGAAACCGGCATTTCAACTGTGCCCCCATCCGCCAAAAATGATAAACGTAAATAATCTATATAAATAATTGAGAATTTATGTAGATATTACTTGATCTATGCTAACAACAAAACGAAAGACATCTTTTATAGGAACGACCTACGTTCAATTGGTATTTTATCGACAAACAAATGTCGTTTATCACAGACATAGTATATCGAATTTTTATGATGATTTTAAAAAGCAGGTTTTATTAAATAACTACTCGATGTTATTCATTTATAATTTTATTGTTCTGGTTTGGTTGGGTTAGGTTTTATAGTAAATTAACCATTGTAGGTTATTTGATACCAAATCCTGTTCACACAGATATATTAGATATATTGGATTTGTAAACACATTTTGTTGATAAGATCATTAAACAAGCTTGAGCATATTTTTTCTTGCACACAGTTAAATGGTTTCAAAGAAACCGTAGCAGCAATAACGATTGTCTATGGAAGCACCAAAGTGAAAGTACGTTCACCAGATGGAGACACGGAATACTTCGACATTGTAGCAGGAGTACTACAGGGGACACACTAGCCCCATACCTCTTTATCATCTGTCTAGACTACGTGCTTAGAACATCGGTTGATAAAATCAGAGAGAACGGCTTCGAGCTGACAAAGAAAAGAAGCAGAAGGTACCCCGCAAAAACAATTACCGACGCCGATGACATAGCGATACTAACAAATATACCCAACCAAGCCGAAACACTACTGCATAGTTTGGAACGAGCCGCCGCAGGCATTGGCCTCCATGTCAATGCACACAAAACGGAATATATGTGCTATAATCAAACAGGCGACATCTCCACACTAGACGGAACCTCTCTGGAACTAGTAGACAAATTCACCTACCTAGGAAGTAGTGTCTCATCAACCGAAAAAGACATCAACACACGGCTAACGAAGGCATGGACAGCTATCGATAGGCTTTCGATCATATTGAAATCAGCCCCGTCCGATAAAATAAAACGCAGTTTCTTCCAGGCAGCGGTCGTATCGATACTGCTGTATGGATGCACTACTTGGACGTTAACTAAACGGCTGGAGAAGAAGCTAGACGGCAATTACACAAGAATGTTGCGAGCAATATTGAACAAGTCTTGGCGGCAACACCCCACAAGGCACCATCTATACGGCCACCTGCTTCCCATCACGAAAACTATCCAAGCTAGGCGAACCAGACATGCAGGACACTGCCGGAGAAGCAGGAACGAGCTCATGAGCGATGTATTCCTATGGACCCCCACATATGGCCGGGCAAAGGCGGGACGATCAGCTGGAACATACATACAGCAGCTACGTGAGGATACGGAAGGTAGCTCTGAAGACCTGCCAGAGGCGATGAACGACAGGGAGAAGTGGCGAGAGAGGGTCAGGGATATCTGTGCCTGCGGCATGACATGATGATGATGATGATGATGAAATATTTCAATCTAATATGAATAATTAATCATTTGTCTGCTCACGGTTTAAATGCTCAAACAATTCTATTTGACCCGTAGATATGACTCTATCAGGTACTACCACTCTGGGTCAGATAGGACTTGGAGCAATAGCAATGAAGAGGTACTCCATATAACCCAGACCTCCAAGGCTTCAGCCTCGCCATCGGATGGTTTAATGTCATGTCCAAGACATTCTTTGGTGGGGGTCTTACCCCTCTGCAGAAATGCTGTCAGTGTATTCAACAGCCTCAGCTGATTGGCTATTTTTTTGTTTTATTTTCATATATGTACATATATATTGTTATCTACAGACAGTTTCGTTGTATCAGTTCGGCTAGATACGCGAGACGCTTCAAGCTGGGATTGAAAACTGGCTAACTTTACGTCAGCCTGATAACACTACCTCACAGCCAGTAGCAGACCCAACGCAAGAAAGGAAATTTAACGTATATGTATCAACTTCCGTTTGTTTACATTTTACGCTACCGGAAACCGAAGTGCTCGATTCGTAAGAGGTTTGAAACGGTTAATTCCTTCGCCAAAGTAGTTGAGCACTATCAGGGGAGGGATAGTTTTCTGTATAACTTTCATAAGAAAGACATTAAAAAAACAGGAAAGACATCTAAAATGAAAAATTAAGAACAAGTTGTTTTGGGGCGGCTATAATGAAAACAAATTCAATAAAAGCTATACAAAAGCTAACAAGTTTCTGGTATTGGTTTTCCTTTTTATCTAAATATCTCTTATATGCGGGTCTAATTTATATACATTAACACAGACTCTAATTTGGGACCAGAGAAAAATCGCTCTTATATGCAGTTTTTCTCGTATATCAATGTCTCTTATATCCGGGTCTAATTTATATACATTAACATAGGCTCTAATTTGGGACCAGAGAAAATCTCTCTTTTATCCGGATACCATATCATTCAGGCTCAGTTCGATTTGGGATAGCTGTATACAAAAGTCTGAAAAAGGAATCAACGGAAGTCGTTTTTTTTTCTTTCCTTTTCTTTTTTTTTTTTTTTTGTATGATTGCAAATTGAAACGAGATCTTGAAAAATATCAAAATGACGCCCAAATATTCCGGCGAGAGTTCTTTTAAGAAAATGAATCATAAAATTATGATTGTTACATTAAGATTTTACAGGCCGACTACGCTGCTAATATTGTGACACAGTTGTATTTTTTAAAGATTTTCCTTTTTAAAATTATTATATACCGTAACTGTTGGTTAGTGGCTCGTACCATGTGACTTCCGGTATCGCGGAGGTATAAAAGACGTCGTGTTCTTCAAGATCTCTGTGTATATTTCAGGTTTTTTCTCCCGTTCCCATCATATATATTCATTGTAAATAAATCATTTGTTTACTGGCATATCAACCTTCGTGTGTTATTTAATACCAAAGCCATCGTTCTAGAAGAACAATAGGGGTATTAATAAATAACTGGGGTCCCAAGGGAGTTCATGTCTTTCCTAAGGGTCCAAGTCCGAACGTGAACGTAATAAAGTGTCAAGAGTTGTGTGAAACCCATTAATTTAGCAGCCTAATCGGTTGGGGCTGTAGAATACACCGACTGCATCCCTGCTGAGAGGTAAAACCACCACCTCGACGAGTGTCCAAGATATGATATTAAACCACTTGTTGGCAAGGCTCCAGCCCTGGAGCTTTGGAAAACATGGTGTACTCCTTCATTGCCATTGCTACCAGGTCCACTCTGACCTGAAGTGGTAGCACCGTATCGGGTCCAGTCTATAGGTCGAACAACTGTTTGCCTTTTAAACTGCGTGCAAACAAATGACATGATCAATCGAATTGCTAGAAATATGAATGTTAGATCATTTAACTGTGTGTAAAAAATAACTGATATTTAATTGAAACCATTTAACTGTATTGAAATAATAGCAATACTCGTGTGCAAACAAGTTAGATCTAAGTTATTTAAAAATCAAAAAACCTACAAACTATTCTCTTAAAAATCCTGCATGAATATCTATCTACGCGTGTGTAAACAAATAGTTAATAGCTAATAGTATTATTTGTATTAGATTGAAATACTTGAAACCATTTAACTGTGTGCAAACAAATAATTAATAGCTAATAGAATTATTTGTATTAGATTGAAATACTTGAAACCATTTAACTGTGTGCAAACAAATAATTAATAGCTAATAGAATTATTTGTATTAGATTGAAATACTTGAAACCATTTAACTGTGTGCAAACAAATAATTAATAGCTAATAGAATTATTTGTATTAGATTGAAATACTTGAAACCATTTAACTGTGTCCAAGAAAAATGAGATCATGCTCGTTTAAAAATCTTATCAACAAAATGTGTTTACAAAGAATATACATTCAATGAATTTTTATAAATAGGATTTGGCATTAATTAACCTACAAAGATTTATATGCCATTAAACCCAACCAAACCCAACCTTTCATTTATTTATGCCTCATATGTAAACGACATTCAAAATCAGATATCATGTATGAGTAAGTTGACCTTAGTCGAGGGCGACCAGAAGGCCCCCTTTTCAATAACTACTACATCGACGTGTAGGGGAGGGCGCTGGCCTAGCGGTTAGAGTGTTCGCCAATGGCCCGGGACACCTGGGTTCAATCCCAGATCGAGTCATACCAAAGACTCAAAAAATGGTACTTGATGCCTCCTTGTTTAACACTCGGCATTATAAGGTACGGATCAAGGGTAAAGTGGAGAAATCGGGGAAAAGAGTAGCGCCCTCCCACCCGATCGAAATGGGAGCCTTCGGGTTACCCTCGACTAAGGTCGCCAACTTCAGATATCATATTTATAATGAAATAAGCTCCGGATAGACAACATTGCTTCAAGTGTAGGCGGTTTTTTATTTTGTTTTTTGTTTTGTTTTGTTTTTTGCCTTCTAGAGAAAATTCTGCCCAAGACTACAATGGGTTAGCCATGCAAGAATTCATCTTTTTAGGCAGAAGTCAATTTTGTTTGCAGTCATTGTAAAAAATAATTGTAATCAACCTCTTTTGCATGACAAATTAAATGTTTATCAATGAAAATACAAGGAATCCAAAAGACAGACACTCTTTTACACGGCGGGTGACAATAAAACAGAAAAAAAGAATGAGATACAAACAACGACCGAAATATTATGTGAGTGTAGAATAGGTTTGATTTAGTTGGGTTTTATGGCACATCAATCATTGTTGGTTATTTAATGTCAAATCCTATTTATAGATATTTATTACATATATATGATTTGGTTTTGTTGGGTTATATTGCATATGAATCATTGTTGGTTATTTAATGCCAAAT
>OY757925.1:63201671-63239171 GCA_963585895.1 Sepioteuthis lessoniana | reverse complement strand
TGGCCGAAACATAGTGAAAGAAAAAACAACACATAAACTACCAAGATGAGGACAAAAAGTCCGCAATAAATAAAAATTAATTCTCAGATTAAGAAGCCACATCTCAAAATGATTCCAATTAAAGACAAGTATAAAGAGGATTTAGCGTTAAATAACCTCCAAGGTTTGATACGCCATAATACCCAACCAAACTAAATCATATATATTTAATATATACATATGAAGAGGATTGAGCATGAAATAACCTACAAAACTTGATATGCCATAAAACACAACCAAACCAATCAATTAAACAAACTAGTTAAAAAGCTACTAAAGAAAAATAACAAAATATATTAAAGCAGAAAGTTCCATTTTTTTTAAAACTTGGCTAAAGAATATTAGGTTTGGTTTGCTTTTGTTTTATGGCATATCAACCATTGTAGGTTATCTAATGCCAAATCCATCTTTATTCATATAAGTAGTTCTATTTCAAATAATTCAATTTCAAATAAGTACAGTTTTTTATTTACACACTGTTAAATGTAAAAATACTTCTATTTCAAACAATTCAGTTTATTATGAATATTCTGTTTAAATGTCAAAACGTCTATTTCAAATAATTCAGTTTAGCATGAGTACGTAGTTTAACTCTATTTGACCGTAGATAGGACCCTATCAAGTGCTACCACTCAGGATGAGAGTGGACCTTGGAATGATGGGAATGAAGAGGTACTCTGCATTCTCTAAATGTCCAGTACTATTGGAGCCTCACCATCAGATTGTTTAGTGTCATTATCAGGACAATCGTTTTACCCCTCTGCAGGGATGCAGTTTGTGTATTCAACAACACCAGCCGATATATATATCGGAGGGGTTCATATTGACCAATATACAATATTTTGACCATGAAAAACATCATCTAAGCTAATCCCTGTCGAGTCCCCGTAGCAAAGAGCATTGAAGTTAGTGGGTTCGAAATCCAATCATCGTATTACGTTTTCTTTCGGACAAATAGACAATGGAAATGTATGATCATCTCCAGCTATGGGTTAGATAGTACCACTACTCTTCTATAAGGATGACTTTGGCATTAGATAACCCTTGACGGTTGATATACAATTATTAAAAAAAAGCCACATGAAACCTCATCTAAAGACTACTTTCCACCGTCTCCATAGAAGTAATTCTTTTGGGCATGCATTCATCGATCACTCCAATGAATAAATGACTAAATTAATCAACTGCAAAACAAGAAACATAAAGCAAAAAATGTAAACATTGTAGTAACAAATTATAGGTGTAGATTTGTCCCATTCAGGACATATTGATTAAAATTACATTCATGAAATAATAATTCTCAGGATCTGGAATATAAATTCAATTCTTGTAAGAATCTTTTTTTTTTTCTGAACGTTCGCTTTTTCAAATACTCACACACTTTTGTTACCTCCTCTGGTTGAAATAAGGAAATAGAGAAAAAGCGGTTAATCCTTAAAAAGAATTAGCAAGTATTTTCCTTCGTTCGCTTAGTGAAAATCAGTCATTATTGTCCATCTCAGTTTGCCCATCTCTCTCTCTCTCTCTCTCTCTCTCTCTCTCTCTCTCTCTATCTATCTATCTATCTATCTATCTATCTATCTATTTGGATAAATGCAAAAAGACATATATGTTCATATCTATCTATCAATCTATCAATGTTTATATGTATTTGAATGCATAGAGACATACGTGTTAATCCCTCTCTGTCTCTGTCTCTCTTTCTCTGTCTCTCTGTCTCTCTATGTATCAATCTTTCAATCACTTTTACTCAAACAGTCAAGAAAAAAATAAGATAGCCAATTACTTTCTACGGTTAAAATTTTGAACAGGTTCTATATTGACATTTTTATTTTCGTTTCCAACCGAAAGATCATTCTGCTAGACGCAATAGCTTATCTCATTTTTAAACCTATCTTTATCAAGAGTGAAATTTCAGCAAAATCAGAGGCAATGACTTGGTGAGCCTTAAAGATCTTCAGGGCGAGGTTTCAGTCGAGAACTGTTCGTAAAAGCAAGCTTTTCGAAGAAAAGATCTTTAAAACAAGCCGATGACAATAGCGAAACAAAATTGTTCTTTTTTAAACTGAATACGATTTTGAATTCGAACTCTGTTGCCTTTTCTTATTTAAGTTCCAGAACCGACAGATCATTCTGCCAGACCCTGTATAATATTTTATCTCATCTTTCCTACGTATCATTTCATTTGTCTTTAAAATGTCAGGTGACCTTGTAAGAATAAATAAGAAATGCATGCTCTCTTTGTAAGCATAAATAATTAATGTCTACTGTCACCATAAACATTAATATTTTGGCTAATCTATCAAATCTTGGAAACAGAAAAAAAATTAGCTGTTATTGTAAATTCTTTCTTTTCACTTTCGATATAAATTCTCTTCAATATCAAATCGACGTGGATGGATGGATGTGAACAAAATTAAACATTTATTTGATTTGTTTACGAAAAAATATTAGGTATATTTTTTTACCACAAAACTAGCATAACTGACTGTCAAATGACGTTTTCGAGATTACTTTAATACATCTATCTATCTATCTATCTATCTAAGCTCGTTCATATCTATCTATCAATCTATCTATCTAATTTTGCTCATATCAGTATATGTATCTATCAAGCTATCAATCTATATGATCATATCTATCCACACACACACACACACACACACACATGTATCAGTCTATTCATATATATATATATATATATATATATACCAGTTTATTCATATCCATCTATCTATCTATCCTAGTTTATTCATATATATGTATGTTCATGTCTATTTATTACTGTATCTCAACATGCTCATATCTATCTATCTATCTATCTATCTAAGCTTGTTCATATCTATCTATCTAATTTTGTTCATATCTGTATATGTATCCATCGAGCTATCAATCTATTTGATCGTATCTATCCGCACACACACACACACACACACACACACACACACACACACACACACACACACGTATCAGTCTCTTCATATATATATATATATATATATATATATATCAATCCCAGTTTATTCATATCTATCTATCTATCTATCTCAGCTTGTCCATATATTTATTTTAGTCTTCGTCAATGTATGTATGTTTGTATGTATTCAACTCCTACACCTTTGGCAGAATATGACACGAGTTCAATTTCTTAAATTCAGTTTTAATTCAAAGTTTTTCTTCTCTTAAACTGGATGCCCTACCAAGGCTAAAGAGTCCAGTCTGCGCCACTATTTACCCACAGCAGAGAGAGAATAGATGTGTATCAGACACTAGAGTAAATGATAGAATGAAACATCGACCAACAAAGTAATATTTTTTTCTTTAAATTGGGAGAAAAGTTTGTTGAAAAGCAGAAGTTACAAAGATGTTTCTTCTAAGAAACGATACTATTAGCGAGAGCGTAAATGATTCAAGAGAGAAAGTAAATATTTATGTATAAAATATAGCAGTTCTGTTCAACCTTAAGTTGATATATATATTGTGGGTGTAAAAGATCTGTGTATGAGTGTGTAACTGTGAGAGTGAAAATATATTTATGCATTAAATATGTATGTGGCTGCAACTGAAATTTTTCATCAGCAAACGAAATACCATGATACCAATCATGGTTGGACATTTGTCTCGGCATCTGCTGGGAAAAACTGTCAATATTGCAATAGAAAGTGTAGAAATGTTTTTCAGTCCTCATGCCTTAAAATCACTAAATAGCATAGATGAACCACTGGAGAATTACGAGGGCAATATTTAATGACAACCCCTGCACAACTACAATCTCTTGTGACAGTCTGAGCAATGCTAGTGATGAAGCGGCTAGCATCACCTTCTTAAACGGGCTATCTTCCTTTCCTTGAAAAATTCCGAAACAAATTCATCATCGGTGAAGATATGAATGTCCAACTTGGCAAAGACGGAAATAATAACTTTTCCTGGCACTACCTTCCAGACAGAAATGCCGAATATCAAGCATTTTTTCCCGTGACAAGTCCTGGCGGCAACACCCCACAAAGCACCAACTATACGGCCACCTACCTCCCATCACGAAAACTATCCAAGTTAGACGAGCCAGGCACGCAGGACATTTCTGGAGGAGCAGGGACGAGCTCATAAGTGATGTACTCCTATAGACCCCCACATATGGACGAGCTAAAGCGGTACGACCAGCGAGAACATACATACAGCAGTTATGTGAGTATACGGGATGTAGCCCTGAAGACCTACCAGAGGAGATGAACGATAGGGAAAAGTGGTGAGAGAGGGTCAGGAATATCTGTGCTAGCGGCACGACATGATGATGATGATGAAACTGGGTGGGAAAACTAGTTACCAACACTTACCCAAATAACCCTAAAGCACAGCTGGACTATACATTCATGAAGAAGAAGTAGATAAATGGCGCTCTAAATTGTGGGGCGAATACCTCTTTTAAAGGAATATATTCCGATCAAAGAATTATCTAAATAAAACTACACCTGATGTTTGGTTCCTTTTTTTAAAGGCGTATCATCACTTTTTGGGTCATTTAACGACGAATTAAATTTTAAACCATTCAGTTTTGTATAAGCATTGTTTTTTTTTACAAAAAGTTAATTATCAAAACAATGCTATTTCAAACAATTCAATTTAAATGTACGCAGTTTCAACATCAAAATCAGTTCTATTTAAAACAATTCAGTTAAGTATAGATACACAGTTTAGTTCTATTTGACCCATAGATAGAACCCTATCAGGTGCTATCACTCCGGCCCAGAGAGGACCTGGGAGCAATGGCAATGAAGGGGTACTCTGTATTCCCCAAAGCTCTTTCAGCATTACTGAAACATCACCATTAGATTGTTTAGTGTCATATCCAAGACACCCGTTGGGGAGGGGTTACCCCTCTACAGAGTAGCAGTTGGTGCATTCTGTAGCTCTGACCGACTGGGCAAGCTACACCTGAGTCTACGCAGAAATATGAAAAAAAAACTGTAAAAACCACACGTTATGACTAGTCTTCATTTACTAATAGAGATATTAACAATCATCATCATCATCATCATGTCCTGCCTCTAGCACAGATATCCCTGACCCTCTCTGGCCACTTCTCCCTATCGTTCATTGCCTCCGGCTGGTCTTCAGAGCTACATCCTGCATCCCCACATAGCTGCTGTATATATGTTCGAGCTGGTCGTCCGACTTTTGCTCGGCCATATGTGGGGGTCCATAGGAGTACATCACTTATGAGCTCGTCCCTGCTTCTCCAGCAGTGTCCTGCATGTCTGATTCGTCTAACTTGGATAGTTTTCGTGATGGGAGGCTGGTGGCCGTATAGTTGGTGCCTTGTGGGGTGTTGCCGCCTGGACTTGTTCAAGATTGCTCGCAACATTCTTGTGTAATTGCCGTCTAGCTTCTTCTCCAGCCGTTGTGTTAGCGTCCAAGTAGTGCATCCATACAGCAGCATCTACACCACTGCTGCCTGCAAGAAACGGCGTTTCATTTTATCGGTCAGTTCTGGCTTCCATATGATCGATAGCTTATTGATAGCTGTCCATGCCTTCGTTAGCCGCGTGCCGATGTCTTTTTTTTTTCGGTTGATGAGACACTGGTTCCTAGGTAGGTAAATTTGTCTACCAGTTTCAGAGAGGTTCCCAGGCGATATAAACAATAAATATTCTGAAATTGTTAAAAAGAACTTTTATCCACTTCAGGAGACATCAGAAATACATTCTTCAAATGACGAATATGAAAACTTTGTTATCACCCATATAGAAAGAGCAGCCGAGTACACACCAGGCAAACCAAGAATCAAATGCAGTGTTCGATGCATTTGAATCAATAGCAGTTAGGAAAAACGAGATAACGTGTAAAAATCATCCTTATTTAATAAAAGAATCCCAACAAATGCATGCGTGCTGAAAGTCCTGAGAGTTGTCGTCTATAGCGAAAAGAACCATTAGAATACATTCAAGGACAAATCAATAAAATTAGAAATTCGATTGAAGATAGACAATAATGAATAGCATAGTAAACAGTAAATGAAGAAAACGCAAGGAAGAATATCTCGAGAACAAAGCTAAAAGCTGACAGCCAAGAAGAAAGACATCGGAAGTAGAAAGAACTTTTCAAGAATCGGTTTGGAAATCTTCGCTGATACACAAATTCAAAAATTATCTATGGCTAACTAGACATAATAAGGATATTTGAAGAAGAAAAAACTTGAAGCAGCAAAATTATTAGGCTTAGAGAAATGTTGTTTTTGCGTGTTTTTGGAAGTCCATAAATCGTGGGAATAATAGGGTAGTGATTTATTTGTGTGGACCAGAGTTTGTCTTCATTTGAAATCATTTTGTTGTAGAATTTATCAAAAATGTCTATATTCTTATTCTTGGTGTTTAAGGAGGTAGGAATAGAAGTGTTTTTGTCATTGAGAAGGTTCATTAATTTATTCTGGTTATCTGCGATGTCTAAGATAACAATTCCTCTCCCTTTATCAGGCGATGTTAAAGTGATTTTTTTTATCTTTGTCTACGTTTGTGTTGTTAAAATGTATCTTCTGAGCAAAATATATCTAGATGTATAGTGCTTGGTGGTGGATGCAATAGAACTTTGTATGAAACCGCTGTTAAAGTTTTAGTCGGTTTGTGTTTACAATATAAAGTAGTTCGTGTTTTGTGTAATCCAGTCGCGAATTTTAGTCCAAATTTGAAGGTTTCAGTTTCATAAATGTTGAGAGGTGTGGTTGAAATGTTAAAAATGAGATCGGTGTGTCTTATGTTTTTCTATTTGTCGTTTGTGCATAAGAAATGTACGTTTTAAATTAGAGATGTGGTTTTTGTTTATGTAAGAGATGACTTTTCTGCTGTTTTATAGGACATTTTTGTTTATGCGGAGATCTCGTCCGAGAGTTTTAGCTTTTTCAAAAGAGGAAATTTCAGAAAATTCAAAGCTGTTTATAAAGGATTCCATGAAAGATACAATGTGATCCGGAAAAGTATGGTGAGAGGGTCCATGAAATTTGGGTATAGGGGAATGTTTATCAAAAAGTATTTTCTCTTTTTGGTGGAGTGTGCTGCGATTAATAATTTCCTGTATTAATCTAAAACTATCCATTTCTTGATGGTATTAATGTTGGGTATATATTTTTTCTTTCCTATCTGCGGACAACATGTGAGAGAGAATAAAATGTATCAGACAGCTTATATGATGATGACACTGGTCTTGCATGAAAAAAAATTTTCTATAATGATTATCTTATTTTGATTCTCATACTTAAAATAATTTCTTTAATTGAGTGCTTTTGTAGGCAGACAAATATTGAAGCCGAAACGCACAGGAAAAAAAAAATGAATAAATAGGAAAAATATATCATCAACTACACCAAATATACCTTTTTCCACTTATATTCTGATTCATTTCATTCCCACTTACGCACACACATATACGCACACACACACACACACACATATATATATATATATATACTTCCATACTGTCCTTTTTGTAAAAACAAATACCAAATACATTCTTACACGACATCTAACTTCGATGACTTCAAAACGATCTGTATATATAAAAACTTACATATCCCTGCATATTTCTTTAAAAAAAAACGGGAGGATTTTTCTGATCTCTTAAAAATCCAACATTTTCAAATATTATTCCACATACCAAACAGGTACTAAATATTTTTGAATTAAGAACGCTATAAACACGTTTATATCTTTTTCGTTATATGCATTTTCTTTGCACTTGTTATCTCGACAAGCATCCATCGCTGTGTGAACAATTCTCATGATATCAAAGTTCTGATGAAGGTTATCAAAACCGAAACGGTCAACGTTGGCTTTACATAAAAATAAATTCATCTAATTCTGTTTTTCTACTTTCTTCATATAAATATATATATGTCACTAAGACTCTCTGGAAAGCAAGATGACATCTTTGGAAAGACAAAGTGACTCTTCAGAAAGTTGGAGTGACATCCTGGAAAGACAGGAATTTTAACAAATATGGATAATACAATGAAAGAAAAATGCCCTCAGGGTGTCAGAAGCGGGGAGGGAGAATATATCACCCATCTTACTTGCTCCTACGGTAACGATCTGGATATGTACCCGGCTACAACGTGTGATTGAGGCAGAAAATTCAACAGCTTGCGAGGAACACGAATCCACAAGGCGCGCTGGTGCGAAGAACGTAATTCTCCTGCCGGAGAATGTAAATCAATTGATGGGCCTATGAGTCAGGTTTACCCCCACAGTATTCACGAGCCCATTGCTGACCATCAGCGTCCTGGAGACATTTTTTGCAAGCCAAGAATTTAGTGGCCCAAGGGTAATCAGATAGCTACCTGGACTAACTTAAACCAGTAGCTTTCTTTTTACTCACCACCCATCTTGAGGGCCCATTGATCAACAAATAAAATCTTTTAGCGGAATTATATATAACGTTTGTTATATTTTGGGCAGTAACGCATAAATGAAAGAAAACGAATCGAATAGATAACGGATATAGAAAGGATTTCAGCACGAATGTTATACACGTGTAACCACCATTCTCGTGTAATTACGCAAAATCAAGAAACGGTTGCAATGACATCTAACGGCTTTTTTAAATCACAAACTGCACCAAAATGAAGATGAACGAACGTCTAATGTAATGTCCGCTTTTAGTTGATCTTGTGTATACATAGATATATATTTCTTTTAAATACCCTATCCGGTGGCAAAAGCTGCTCGGTAGCGCCAGGAGTGGCAGTACCGCCTTGAGCTACCGAAACTGTGTTATCACCCTGGTTGGCGGCTGATGAGGCTAGGGTATCGCACGTGCTTTCACACGTTGTATGATGAAAAATAAATATATGTGCATATATATATATATATATATATATATATATGTGTGTGTGTGTGTGTGCATTCGGTTATCTAGAGGAGAATCAGTTTTATCTGATTGTTCGTTTCTTTCATTATTTATTTATTTCGTTTTTTTTGGTTTGTTTGTTTGCTTGTTTTTTGCTTGAGGTTTATTTTTGTTTTTTTAAGTCTTGGGACCAATTTTAGTACTGAAATTTCGTTTGGATTTGCGATTGAAAGCTGAGCCTAGTTCTTTGCAGACAAATAGGCAGTTTGCCCTCAAAACAAGCTCAGACATTTCTTTCATTGGGCTTGTCCCTCATTTTGCGAAATCTGTGTTGGGAGGAACACTGCTTCTTATATCGTCCGTCATTTTAAAAAGAAGAGCCCCTGCACATGTCACTCGTCACACGTTACGTCGTGTCTGAAAAGGGCGGGAATTTATTTCATGCGTTGTTTCTTCTTCTTCTTCTTCTTCTTCTTCTTCTTCTTCTTCTTCTTCTTCTTCTTCCTTTTATCTCTTTATGCCTGTCTATTTTTTCTTTTTCTTCTTCTTTTTCTTTATTTTCTTTTCATCCTGATTAATCTCTCACTCTCTCTCTCTTTCTTTCTCTCTCTCTCTCTCTCTCTCTCTCTCTCTTCTGGAATTTTCCTCCTTTTGTTTATCCCGTTTTCGATCGCATCTTCTCTCAAGATTTTTCTTCGTTCCGCTATCCTTTTATTTTGCTCCCCTTCCCTTCTCCACTCCTCTCTCTCTCTCTCTTCACAATTACATTTTCTTTTTTCCTTTGTTTTTAAGAGCTTCTTCTTCTGTCTTTGTGTTCCTTATTTCATCTCTTTTTATGTTTCATGTTTTCTTGCACTATATATATATATATACAAAGGAATGGCTACCTGGAGATGCCAGTATGGAAATGATAAAATCACGATCAATGCTCAATAATACATTTCTTATCATCTTAAAGACGTACTGATAGCACCGATTCCTTTGTCCTCCTCTCACCATCTGTCCGATGGTAAGTCCCCAAGACAGTGGTCGACTAACACTGGTGCGTCCATGTGTATGAGTCTACAAGGGAACATCACTATGATTTCGTCCTTACTTTATCGGGAGTGTCCAGACAGTTGCTTGCCTCTCTTGTATGGCTGCACAACTCTTGTCTTATAAGATATTGCTCACAGGATTTGTTCAAAACATTACACAGCATCCTTGTGTACTTCCCATCTACCTTTTCTTCGAGCGAACCGTTAGAGTCTAGTAGGTGCAACCATACAGTATTACTGACACGGCTACCGCTTTGTAGGATTGCCATTTTATTTTATTAGAGATCAGTTTCCATGAGGTTGATAACCTGTCAATAACAGTCTATCTTCTAACAATGCGTAAGTTGATATCGTTTACAGTTGATGATATATTGCGACAAATGTATATATATATATATATATCAATTTCAGATGCTTTCCATTTAGTTAGATGGCAACATCTTATTAAAAAAATCACCCTTATATATATATATATATATATATGGTGGAACGATAAAATTGTCGCCCTAGAAAAGACGACATGATTCCATTTCCGTTTAATGAAAACCGGTTTTCTTTTTTTGTTGCAGAACATCTACTAGTTGGCCAGTTGTGTACAAATCCCAAGAGTGATAGGAGCTTTCTATCATGTCAGAAAGTGACACAATGTTCAACGAGCGAGATCGGAGATGCACCGCTGTACAACTCCCGCCCTCTACCGATCCAAGTTATGACAACAGGACCATTGCCAGTACCTTCAAAATGCAAATCCGTGGATTGTCACGAATAACAGGGACGTGCCCAGGGTGATGAAAACAAAGTTTCCGGCTATGGTTATGGTCTTTGGTGTGGTTTCAAGTGAGGGCCACATCATGCCACCTCACATCTTCGAAGTCGGCTTGAAAGTCAACACCAAAGTGTACCTGGATGTACTGAAGAGTGTGGTGATCCCCTGGTGCAATCAGGTGGCCGATGGCAGACCCTGGGTGTGGCAGCAGGACTCGGCGCCAGCCCACAAGTCCGAAGCTTAGCTTCAGAAGGGGTGCTACGACTTTGTAACCTTCTCTCACTGCCCCCTTCTCCTCCGACCCGAACCCGCTGGACTACTTTGTTTGGTTATACATCGAGAACATCACCAACATGACCTCCCACTACACCAAAGCCAGCCTGATCACCGCCATCTGCCAAGTATTTGTCGGGAGAGCAAAGTCCAGTATTTGGCTTGTTTTCTTTTTATTTTGGGGGGTCTATCACTAGGTCGGGTCGTCTGGCCGAGATTAGGAGATATCTTTGTATCTCAGAGAACTTTGTGCGTCTCATTCTCCAGGACAGATACCGGGTTGACCAAATGGTTCCAATTAAAAGACAGATACCAGGTTGTGTATTTAACGCTTGTTCGTGGTCAAATTTCAATTTCTTGCACAATTCCCAGTGAATTACCTTCCCCACTCAGTCATGTCTAGTCTT
Organism: Sepioteuthis lessoniana; assembly: GCA_963585895.1. Lineage (NCBI taxonomy): Eukaryota > Metazoa > Mollusca > Cephalopoda > Myopsida > Loliginidae > Sepioteuthis > Sepioteuthis lessoniana. The sequence goes on along the minus strand of OY757925.1, from coordinate 63,227,814 downwards.
TTGCATTAATTTCCTACATTCGCTTATTATGTTATTGATCATTTCGTCTATATTACCGCATGAACAATATTTCCTATTTTGTAGCATCTTTTTTTAGTAATGCTTTTACATAGTTGAACCTTATAGCATTATTTTGTGCAGTTATTAGAAGAGATTCAGTTTCTCTATTAGGTTTTCGATTACTTAGCTATGTCTAAGTTATCTAGTGTGTAATTTCGTCAGTTTGTTGCTCAAAATATCCAAACATTTGTTGTTTTTTTTCTAACATTTTTGTTTTTGAGTTATTGTTGTTGTATTGCTTGTGTTGTCTCTGGTCTCTGAAATTCATCTTTCTTTTATCTTTTTTATCTTGACATCGAGTCGTCGTATCGATGCATTGGTGCTATCTTCGATGCTGAGAGTCGTCTTCCTCCTTCTTTTCTTGACTCATATAATCTGTCTATATTATCTCTGGGATGTAAGGCCTCATGTATCGTCATGAATATTCTTATTCCCTGATGCATTTGTTGAAGTTCTTCCTTCGTCCACTTCAAGAATGGTTCTACGCTTTTTACAGGCTTACCTTGAAAATCAGCATTCCTGATAATATCTTTTACCTGGACTAGAACACTACCTTCTCGTACCATATTATTTTCTTTGACGCGGTAAACTAACCCACGGCTGTTATTTTTTTTATAAACTCCCACTTCCCCTCCTTTTACTTTCCTTTTTACCCGCTTCTTTTTTTCAACGTTCCTATTTTCTTTGCTAACCCTACAAAATTCTAAGGAATTGAATTTCCATTCGAATTCTTCACCTGCTACCTCTTTTGATATCTAGAACACTAAGCTTAATACATCAACAATATAAATAGATAAGGTTGGTGGCAGTGGGGGTGGGCTGCTCGAAATGATCCACATTGAAATTCATGTTTTATTTGAATTTTTTATCTGAATCTAATTTTTTAAAGGGGTGGGGCTGAACTCAAACACCGACTCAAAGGCACCAGTAGATAATATGTTACTATTTTAGCCACTAAACAAACCACACCCACAATTTTCCTTTTGTCTTTCCTTTTCCTTCATTCATATATGTATATATATGCATATATATATTGCGTCCTTCTCCTTTTCATATACTTTCTTTTTCTTTTTCCTTCACCTACTACTATGTTCTGATTTGTTTCATTTTGTTTTGTTTGTTTATTTTTAATTATTAACACGCTCGGTTAGATAAAGTTTCTATGGAACATCAATGCATTCTACAGTTGATTTATATCACGTGCTGTTTAATTGCTCCACCTACGAGGTACTTTCATTTTCATTTTCGTCTTCAGGTTTTTTTGTTTGGCTTTGTTTTGATTCTTTTTGTTTGATTAACTATTTTTTTTATGCGTGTGTTTTTAGGCAAACATTTCCGCATCTGTTGTCTAGAAAATCTCATAGATTCATTTTCTATTCCCCGACTCCAGATTTTCTATTTCGGTTGATTTATTTCTATTTTCATGTTTATAATTTTTTAATGCTTTCCCACATTCTAATCTTTTCTTTTTTCTTTCTTTCCAAATCTTATTTCTGTCAACTTGAGAATAAATTACGAATCCCAAAATTATTATCTTATACTTGTTGTTTAACATACTTTCACCTTTTTTTAACATATTTTTACATATCTAACTTTTTTTCATTTGATCTATTTTTTTTTCATTTTCCTAGTTCTTTTTTTTATTTGAATATATCCCCGTCGAACTAGATTTTTAAAAAAATTTTATACCTCTACAAAAGCCACTTTTATGCCATTATAATTCTATCGCCAAACAAACAATTTTTTTTATATCCACTAGATTACATTTTTTCTTCTTGTTAATTGAAATTAGGTCTGTTCTTCTGGACTGGAAGTTACCAAAGAATTCTATGCATTTTATTGTTTTAGAATAGATTATAGTTCCTACATACGCCAAATTGCAGCTTCTTGCACAGTTCCCAGTGGATCATCTTCTGCACCAAGTCTTTATTGTTCTTGCTCTACTTTGATTTGCTGCATTCACTTATTCCGCTGTTATTATTATTTACTCCTTTAGAGTTTTTCACATCAGTGTTAGCTGATGGTTTATCACTGGACTTTGAGTGACAGCAAATCTCCTCAAGTCTCCAGTACTCGTCTCAGGATTCTGGTCGTCCTCAGCAATGCTGTCATTGGGATATTATTATTATTATTATTATTATTATTATTATTTGAATATTATTATTATTATTATTATTATTATTATTATTATTATTATTATTAATTTTCACATCAAAGTAAGCTTATGGTCTTCCACTAAAGTTTAGGCGAGAGCAAGTCTCACTAAGTCTCCAGAACTTTTCTCAGTATTCTGACCGATCTTGATAGTGCTGTTATTTGGATGGTAGCTACTTTTCTTCTTTCCGAGTCTTCCACTCCGTTTACCAATCCCTCGGGATATGTTCAAAGTGCACCAATTACAAGTAGGATAACCGTCACCTTCATGTTCCACAGCTTTTTCAGTTCTCTAGCAAGGTCTAGACATTTATCTCATTTCGCTTTCTTTTTATTTTGCTCTGTGGTCTTCCGGGATTGCAAAGTCTACTAATTGGCAGGTATTCTTTCTTCTTTCTTTTTTTATTTTTTCTATTTTTTATTTTGTTGTTGTTGTTGACTAACACGAGGTGTTTGGGTTTGGTTTGGTTAGGTTTCTTTGTTTAATGCTATATTAAACTTCGTTGGTTATCTAATGTCAAAGCCATCTTTGTAGTTGGTGGTGGGATTAAGAGCGTTCATACCTTTCGCAAAGGTATTATCATTGTTATTAGTAGTATTTGTTGTAGTAGTTGTAGTAGTACTAATTTTGACTAGTATTTTCCTCTTTCTTTTGATTTTTGGCCTAGTCGGTTGTGGCTGCAGAATACACTGACTGCATCTCTGCAGAGGGCGAAGACTCCTCCAACAAGTCTCCTGCATATTAATCTAAACAATCTGATGGTTAGGCTTCAGTAATACTGGAGCATTGGGAAATGCGGGGTACCCCTTAATTGCCATCGCTGTCAGGTCCACTCTGGCCCATAGTGGTAGCATCAGCCTTTAAGATTTGAAAAAGAAAGCACTCGACAGGCAGTCAATAGTGAGGAAAAATTTATACGCCCCAAAATCGTTTTACTCGATCGACTCCATTTTCAGTCAATTAGTTGTCAATAATTTTAAAAGTCCAAGATTTCTCGTGTGTAAGCAGTACAATAAGTAGCCGCAAGCAATAGTTCCTAGATGTGCGGGAAGAAATCCGACCTGCTAGACCAAATCTGTGGCGGTTTCCTGATTATAATTATATATTTACAGAAAACTGATTTAAATACTTATCATTTGCATATATTTGCAACAAACACGATGTTATAAATGCATTTATATTAAGATGGTTGAGATTATAATCAAATTATGCAAAAAGCATAGATTTTTCTAAGCTTTTTAATCTCATATTCAAATAAATAAGTTAAGGGAGAAAAAAGATGATAAGAAAAAAATTCAAATAATAGGTTTAAAACAAATTGAAAATATTACAACAAAAGAAAATGGTTTAAAAGTAGGCATTTAAAGTTCAAACACGTATTTATTGAATTAAGTGAGTGCAAATTAATTTAAATTTATTTTAAATACGCATTAGATTGTTTAAAAATAATCTCCAATGGCTTTTTAAATCTTTTAAATATATTGTAGTGAAAATATCCGGGGTAGAGGCTGAGTTGCTCAGGAAGATTAACTTGTCAGGGTTAAATTTCCAAACCCCATACGCCAACTTGGTACAAGTGGAGGTCAGAAATAAGAGAAGAAAATATGAGTATTACTTACTTGTATAATTAGTTTTTCGTTGCCGGGTTGACAGAAGTATGCGGTTTTTTTTTGTTTTGTTTTTTCGCTTTCCTTGAAATATTCGTTTTTTCTTTTCGTAAGCGGAAAGCAAATATAGATGTTGAGTCGAAGATAACTTTTGTGTAAATATATTTCTAGAAATCTGTTAGTGCCTTCAATCACGATAACAAAGACATTTTTCTCCATTGTGGAAGCGAATGTTAACAATGACCGGACGTCCAAGCGAGAGAGAGAGAGAGAGAGAGGCTGGTCATTCTAAATTCCATTTGTCAGATCTTCTTTTGAGGATTGTGGTATATTTTGGGGATATGACTCCTTTTTCTTTAACGAGACATTTCGACGGTCGTCAGGCGCCAGGAACAATACCAAATAGTTCACTAATGTCATGGTAGGTCATTCTTAGTAACTTTTGAATCTTGAATGGTATATTTTTGGGTTGTGAAAAGAATCAATTTTCCTTTTTCTATATTTGAAAAAACACGTTTCATTGCGATTTTTGATCGACCACCGGCCGACTTGAAGAATAACTTAATCGTCCGAAAAAGTTTTTACTCAAGAAAATTGATCGAGCGAGCAGAATCTCAAAAGTGGGTCCTATCTGTGGTTCAAATAAAAGTGTTTGACATTTAAACTGTACTTCCGCTAAACTGAATAGTTTGACATTTAAACTGTACTTCTGCTAAAATTAATAGTTTGAAATAGAATTGGTTTTACATTTAACTGTGTGGAAACAAAAAAATTGTACTGGTGATGAACTGAATTGTTTGAAATAGAACTGTTCATATGTATAAACATGGATTTGGCATCAAATAATCTACAATGGTTGTATGCCATAAAACCAAACCAAACCAAACCAAACCGAATCTTTTAATTTTTTGAAATGCTTTTTCTCTAATATTTCTTTTTCCGTCGTGCCAAATTTTTTCATTTTTGTCAACTTAAAAAAAATGAGACACAAATACATTAGTTTTTGCCAGTAATTCTTTCAATCTAAATCTATTTTCATCATATTTTTTAAAATTCTAAACCTTTTTAATTTTTTGTTTTAATTCTGTCTCATAACAAACAATTGTTTCATAGGGTTTTCAACAAAGTTTTTTTTTTCTTTTGCTTAAATCAATTTTATCTTTTATTTCAAATTAATTACTTATATGTATATAGTTATGTCTCTTTGAGAATTGGCATTCAGTTAAGGAACCTCATAAACTGTCATATTACTCTTACTGGTACCCATTATCAACCTTGTTTCTTTTTCATCCGCTTTTAGTCTTTGACCTGTACAGACGTTTTCTGTGACCCTGTCGGGAAATGGTAAAACCAGATGGTCATCTTACCTACAATGAACAAGTAAGCCTCTTCCTATTTTGTAACTTTCCCACTCTTTGTTTGTTCCTGGAACAATGTATAAATAATTCTAGCAATTGTGATACTTTTGTGGATTCTTTCTTTTAAATACGACTGGTATGCATATTATATACAAAAAACATGCGATGGAATTTATTTTGTCTTTCTTTAGATTATATTCAGTGATAGTATATAACCGATATGATGAAGCTAATATTAATCCTTGGAGAGTGAGGACTCCGATAAAAAATGATCTTATAGAAGAATTGATATCATTTCATAATCTAATGACTTGAACTAATCTAATGATTTTCAATTTTTCGGAAATACCCTATCCATCTCAAATGATATCCGGTATATCTCCAATGATATCAATAGTTCTGAAACACCCTCTACATCTCAAATGATATCACTATATCTGAAATACTCTGTACATCTCAAATGATATCAATATTTCTGAAACAATGTACATCTCAACTGATATCAATATATCATAAAACTGTACATATCAAATGATATCCATATTTCTGAAACTTTGTACTTCCCAAAAAATTAAAAATAGGAAAACAGCAGAGCTTGATGAAATACCCCCAGAAGTATGGAAGACCAGGGAATTTGACGACATACTGCTCCGACACTGTAATGCCGTATATAACCAGAACACAATGGACAGATGGACAAAGGGATGCATCCCCCTTTCCCTAAGAATGGTGACATCGGACCCTGCCAAAAACTACCGAGGTATAACCCTTACATCCATAGTGGCCAAGATATACAATGTTCTACTACGCGACCGCATAGAACACAAAATTGAGAAGATACTTAGGAAGAACCCAAATGGCTTTCCACGATATCACAAATTTTGACTATCCCCAGAATTTTAGGTGTACGTGCAAAAAACCATGACACAACAATATCATTTGTCGACTTCTCCAAGGCCTTTGACTCCATACATAGAAGAAAAATGGAGCAAATACTACTCGCAGCCAAAAAGATGCTATATAAAACGTGCTTAGAACATCTATTGATAAAATGAAAGAAAACGGTTTCAAGCCGGCAAAAGAAAGAAGCAGAAGAGCCCCGCACAAACAATTACGGACGCGGACTACGCCGATGACATAGTTTCTCTGGTAAATACATCCACCCAAGCTGAATCTCTGTTACATAATCTGGAACGAGCAGCTGCTGGCATAGGCCTCCATGTCAACGCACACAAGACGGAATACATGTGCTTTAATCAAAGAGGCAACATCTCCACACTAAATGGTAGTTCTCTGAAACTAGTGGACAAGTTCACCTCACTCGGAAGCAGTGTCTGATCAATCAAGACACATCAACACGCAACCAGCAAATTCATGGGCAGTTATCGATAGACTACCGGTCATATGGAAGTCAAACCTGACCGATAAAATAAAACGCTGTTTTTTTCCAAGCTGCTATATAAATGATATATAAATGCGGCTATATAAATGCACTATGTAAATGCTGCTATATAAATGCACTACATGGACGCTAACTAAACGTATGGAGAAAAAGCTTGACGGCAATTACACAAAAATCCTACAAGCAATATTAAACAAGTCCTGGAGTCAACACCCCACAAAACAGTAGCTGTACGGCCACCTACCACCCATCACAAAAACTATCCAAGTAAGAGGAACCAGACATGCAGGAAACTGCTGAAGAAATAAGAACGAACTCATAAGCGACATACTACTGTAGACCCCTTTACATGGACAAGCAAAGGCAGGATGGCCCGATAGAACCTATATATAACAACTCTGTACCGATAAAGGATATAGCATTGAAAACCTCCCGGGAGCAATGGATGATAGACACGAGTGGCACGCGAGTGTCAAGGAAATCCGTGCTAGGAGAACAACAAGATGATGATGATGATGTTGATGATGTACTTCTTAAATAATTTCAATATTTCTGAGACACTGTACATTTCAAAATATATCAATAATTCTGAAACACCCTGTACATCTCAAAGCATATCAATATTTCTGAAACACTGTACATCTCAAACGAGATAAATGTATCTGAAATACTCTGTACATCTCAAAGGATATCGATATTTCTGAAACCCTATACATCTCAAACGATATCAATGTATCTGAAACACCCTGTACATCTTAAACGATATCAATATTTCTGAAATACCCTGTATCTTCTCTATTACTATGAATACCAATAATTTATATAATGCATTTTTCACTTTATTTTGTTTATATTCATATCTTTAAATAATAATAATTTCTCACTGTTTCCAAAAAGTTCAGCTATTTTTATCGCTTAACAAAATTTATTCTTTTGTTCTTCATTTTTTTTTCCCAAAATCAAAGTGTCATCTGTTTTTCTCTTCAAAGAAGATGAACATCTTGTTGATTTCCTATTTTACACTCCACTTCATCTATGCTAGTCCTTCACCTCCACACTCAAACACATCAAACATTCACAGGTTCCCAAGTCTGCCTGTTGCTGTCAATCTATTCCAACATTTTTTATTTCTTTAAAGTATACCATTACCAACGCGTAGGGTGATAACAGCGTTAGTTTTTTGGTTATTATTTAGAATATTCGGACTATTGACGTTATCTTTATTGTTATATGCACAACGTTTCGGCCAATATGCCCTTCAGCCTTCTTCAGGAGTTTCTTGTCAAACTCGGGAGTTCATTTGAACCATTGACTGTTCCAATACTGTTAACCATGACCGGGTACAAGTGTTAAGTTATAGTAAGTATTCCTTGTTATTCTCACCTGTAGGTGGAATTGAACCTGCAACCTCCAGATGATTTCACTCAGAAGCACTTTCCAGCCAAACGCCTCATCAATTCCAACCACAGGTAGAATGAGAAAGGAAAAAAACTGTATCCAGAAATCAGGTTCCAATTCTGGAGCTCTGGGGAGTAGGAAGTCACTTATTTGTTTCTATTACTCCCCGGTCAACTCTAGGAGTGGTAGTACTTGTTAAGATCCAATCCATCAATCAGAGAGATATGGTGGAAACTTGTTTGGATTAGATACAATATAACGCCGTAAAAATTATTAAGATCAAGTCGGAATACTAGATATCATATCACTGTGTGCAAACAATTCTTTTTTAATCTATTAAGAGTTTTTCACACCATCGTTAGCAGAGGGTTTCTTACTGGAGTTTGTTGCAAGTCTCCCCCAAGTCTCCTGGACTCTTCTCAGTATTCTGGCTGATCTTAATAACGCTCTAGTCTGGATGGTCTCTGCTTTTCCTCTGATTTATAAGTCTTCTAATCCCTTTTCCAGTCCTTTGGGGATTGTTCCAAGTGCACCAGTTACAAGTAGTACCACCGTCACCTTCATGTTTCACAGCTTCTTCAATACCTCTAATATGGTCTAGATAGTTATCTTTCTTTTAACTTCACTTTGTGGATGGCAAAGTCTACTACTTTTGTTGACTATCACAGTCTGGTCATCGAGCTTAGACCGGTTATTTGTTTGTATCTCAAAATCCCAAAGAACCTTGTACGTCTTATTCTCCCGGACAGATTAAGGGTTGGGCGTATAGCACTTCTTCGTATGCATATTTACCCAACCCCTCCGCTCGGACAGGATATGACACAAGGTCAATTTTTAAGCGAAGTTTAACAGGGTTGAATTCAGAGTTTTCCTTCTCCTAGACTAGTTGCCTCTCCAAGGCTGAAGAACCTAGTCTGCCCTACTATTTACCCATAGCTGGAGGGAGAATAATTGGATTCATACCTTTCCTAAGGGAATTAGTGCTAGTTCCAGGATTTGAACTCGTGTCACAGTGTCCATTTCCTACGACGATAACCATTACACTACGGGCACCTCTTCTTCGTATGGTCTAATTTTAGTTTCTTGCAGTTTCCAATTGCTCACCTCAGTTGTATTTAGTCTTATACTCTTTTTGTGCTAATTTACAACGTTTGCTTATTATATGATTGATCGTTTCGTATCTATCATCACATAACCCACATTTTCTATTTTGTTGCGTCTTACCTATTTTTACTTTAATGTAGTTTGTGCTCGTGTTATATATTGACCCTCGACCGAGCCGTCACTGAAGAGATGCACCTGTGTAAATAAGTGGAAGAACAGCGGAAGCAGGCGGGCATTAGACAATAATATAACCAGGTGCCCAGACGGTTCGAGTCAGTTGGAGACAAAATGCCGAAGTGATAACAAGCTGCAGACAGAGGGCTTTGGGCCCTCAGTGACCCGCGGTTGAGCAATCCCAGCCGAGATGAGAAAGAAGTGCTGCTATAGTCGAGAGGAAGAACTTGGGTCAATATAGCAGTCTGTCCCTGTGTCCAGCTCATCTCTCACACAAAACAAACATCACCCTTTCGAGAATAAAGTGTGAGAGATATATTTTTATAATGAAATGTGTTCGTTCGTTCATTGAAGTTCGTATATTATGTTTGATTATGTTTCTGCTTTATATTTGTATAACGGCTATACAACACTTATGATGTTGTTTTGTGCCGCTATTAGAAGAGATTTAGTTTCTCTCTTGTTCTTTCCCTTTCTTAGTCATGTTGAAGTCTTCTCATAAAAGATTTTGCTTGTTTGTCGCTTGGAATATCCATACGATTGGTTTTCTTCCCTTTTTTTTTGTTTTTACCTAGTCGGCTGGGGCTGTAGAATACATCGACTACTTCTCTGCAGAGGGGTAAGACGCCCCTAACGAGTGTCCTGATATGACACTAAACAATCTGATGGTGAGGTTCCAGCAATGCTGGAACTTTGGAGAATGCGGAGTACCCCTTCATTGCCATCGCTCCCAGGTCCACTCTGGCCCGGAGTGGTAGCACCTGACAGGGCCCTATCTATGAGTTAAATAGAACTAACAGCATACTTATGCTAAAATGAATTAAGTAAACTGAATTGCTTGAAATAGAAACGTTTTTGACAATTAAATCGTACTTACATTTAAACTGCGTGCTTATGCTTAACTGAATTATTTCAAATAGAACTGTTTTTCGACATTAAAAATGTATTTACACTTAACTGAATTATTACATATAACTGCTTGAATAGTTTGAAATGGAAATGTTTTTTGACAATTAAACTGTGTACTTATGCTAAACTGAACTGTTTTCAATAGAACAGATTATTTACATAAAAATGGACTTGGCGTTAAATAACCTACAACGGTTGATATGCCATAAAACCAAACAAACCAAACAAATCAACAAAACCAACTTTTTTTTGTTTTATCTGTTATTTCTGTTCTATTGTTCCTTGTATTGATTTCATACTATTTTCTCTTTTGAGAGTTTCTTCACACCAGTGTTCGCTGATGGTTTTCTATTGGAGTGTGGATGACAGCTAGTTTCCTCGAGTATCCAGGACTCTCCTTAGTATTCTGACCGATCTTAAAATACAGTAGTTTGGATGTTCTCGACTCGTCGTCTTATTTCCAAGTCCTCCATCCCCAGTACCAAACATTTATTGACTGTAACGAGTGCACCAGTCGCATTTGGCATCACCATCACTTTCATGTTCCATCATTTTTCGTTCTCAAGCATTTTTTTTTCTGTTCTCTATACTATCATTACTCCTGGAGAGTGTTTCATATCAGTTTTAGCTGATGGTCTTTCACTGGAGTTTGAGTGACAGCAAGTCTCCAGGACTCTTCACTGTGTTCTGGCCTATCTCAGTAATGCCATAGTTTGGATGGTGTCCACTCGTCCTTTTTTTCCAAGTCCTCTAGTCTTTGTATCAACCCTTTGGTGACTGTCCCAAGGGCACTAATTACAATTGATATAACCACCACTTTAATGTTCCACAGTTTTTTCAATTCCCTAGTAAGCTTCAGGTAATTATCCTTCTTTTCCCTTTCTTTCACTTTTACTGTGGTCAGACGGGACAGCAGAGTCTAAAATTCTAGAAGTTTTCTCTCTCTCTCTCTCTCTCTCTCTCTCTCTCGCTCTCTCTCTCTCTCTCTTTCTCTCTCTTTGTTGATTATAATTAGGTCTAGTCGACTGGCTGAGATTAGGTGATCCGTTTGTATCTCAAAATCCCAGTGGAGTTTTTGCGTTTCATTTTCCGAGACAGACGCTGGGTTGTGCATATACCATTTGTTCGTATGGTCAAATTTGAATTTCTTACACAATTCCCAGTAGATTTCCTTTCTCACCGAGTTATGTTTAGTAAGTTCTTCTCCCATGCGTTTTTCTTGAGGTTTTTCACTGATATCTGAATGACAGCAAATCTTCTTAGTTCTCCAGGACTCTCCTCGGTACTCCGACTGATCTCGACAATACAATAGTCTGGACGGTCTCAATTCTTCGACTGTTTTCCACTTGTTCAAGTTCTTTTTCCAATCTTTTTGGGACCGTTCCAAGTACACTAATTACGACTGGTATCACTGACACATTCATGTTCCACAGGTTTTTTAGTTTTCAGTCAAAGTCCAGTTATTTATTTTTCTTTCCGCTTTCTTTCATTTTCACTCTGTTGTCCTCATTATTATTATTATTATTATTTGGATTGTTACTTAAACATATATAACTTTTGTTACTATTATACATTGATTCATTCAGAACACTTTCTCTGTTTTTATTTAATTTCCGCTTAAGCTACGACTTTATGTGTTTTTCTTTTCTTCTCACTTTTTATGACTTGATGTCTTTTTTTTTTCTTCTCGCTTTTTAATACGGATTATTGATTCATTGATCCAATCAGTCCAGATTCGTCGTCTCTGTGGACTTTATCACAATATTTAATCCGCTGTACATTCAGTTATTGCACTATTGATTTTATATTACAATGATCCTTTAATACTATATTCTACTTTCCTTCTTATAAACCTAAACTGTATCCATTAGTGAGACTCCAGTTCTGGTGCTCTTGGGAGTTATGAAGTCACTGCTTCGTTGTTTTTACTCTCTGGTTTCATTCGACCTCTTGTTGTAATACATTCTATGGGCCAAATGGGTCTGCCTAAAAATTATTACAAATGTTAAACAAATCTTAAGAGACGTTAAAAATGCCATCAAGAAAAATCAATTGAATATTAATGCAATTTTGTAAAAACGCCATTTTAAAAAAGTAATGGACCCTTGAAACCATATTTATGATTACTATGAAACATCTACAAAGAAGCAAATTTCGGAATTAAATAACCTGTAAGAAGTTGAAATGTTGTTAAAAAAATAAACTAAATAGAACTGTTAAAATGTATTAGCATTAAAAGGGAATACTTAAACTATAAAAATGCGTTCAAATAATTTGATGGTTGGTTGGTTGGTTGGTTAGGTTTTATGGCATATCAACCTTTGTAGGTCATTTAACGCCAAATCCATTTTTATGTAAATAATCAGTTCTGTTTCAAACAATTCAGTTTAGCATGAGTAGACAGTTTAACTGTCAAAAATATTTCTATTTCAAACTATTCAGTTTATTCAAACAGTTCTAATTCAGCTAATTCAGTTTAGTATAAGTACAGATTTTGTTTACATACAGTTAAATGTCAAAACAGTTCTATGTTAAACAATTCAGTTTAGAGTAAATACAGTTTCAATGTCAAAAACATTTCTATTTCAAATAATTCAGTTTAGCATAAGCAATCAATTTAAATGTAAGTACGGTTTAATTGTCAAAAATCTTTCTATTTCAAGCTATTCAGTTTAGTCAACCAACCAGTTTAACATAAGTATGCCGTTAGTTCTATTTAACCCATAGATAGGGCATTATCAGGTGAAAACCATCCGGGCCAGAATGGACCCGGGAGCAATGGCAATGAAGAGGTACTCCGCATCCCCCAAAGCCCCAGCATTACTGGAACGTCACCCTCATTGTTTATTGTCATATCTCGGACACTCGTTGGGGGGTCTTAGCCCTCTGTAGAGGTGCAGTTAGTGTATTCTACAGCCCCAGCTGACTGGGCAACAAATAATTTGTATTTGATAGAACTACTTGAAACGATAATATTGAAAGCGAATTAATTATATTAAGACTAGTTAGAGCTATTATTGCTTACAAACAATTAACATTTTTAGAAATTTTGAACGACATAATTGTTTACAAATTATCGGTATTAGATAGAAATACTTGAAACCATGATAAGTAAGTAAAGTAAAGTTGGCGACCTTCGTCGAGGGCGACCAAAAGGCTCCCTTTTCAATAGCTACTACACCGAGGTGTAGAGGAGGGCGCTACTCTTTTCCCTGGATTGCTCCACTTTACCCTTGATGTGTACCTTATTTTACTGAGCATTAAGCAAGGAGGTATCGAGAACCATTTTTAAAGTCTTTGGTATGATGCTACCTGGGATTGAACCCAGGTCTCCCGGACCATTGGTAAACACTCTACCCACTAGACCAATGAGGTGTAAGTTATCAATATACTTGAAGCTACATTTGTTAACAATGGCACTTGTGGTGTAGCGAATTCATGTCTCTTTTTTTTTCCAAATGAAAACAGACAAAAGATCATTGTTCTTACGTGAACACAAACAACCTCGTTCAAGAATTGATCACGGATCACTGAATCCAATTTATTCGACGATAACTGAGCTCACCATCTTGAAACATGTTTGTATGAGATGAAATTACTTAAAACCATATAACTCTGTTCAAACCAAAGGTTATAATTTTCCGAAACAACAATTCTTTGGTTTTGAATTCAGATTTTTTTATTCTCCTTGATTAATTCCCTTACCAAGGCTAAAGAACCCAGTTTGCCCTACTATTTACCCATAGACAGAACTGAGGAGAACCGACGAATGTCATACCAATCCCAAGAATATTAGCACGAAGTGAAACGCTAACAGCCTCGTTTAGTATTTGAACTCGGGTCATCGATTCCATTTCCTTTGCGATAAGAACGCCGGCTAGGGAATTTTTCGAATATGTCACGACCATAGAGCTCTTGGTTTTGCATAGTAAAATTTTGCATTGTAAAATTAGTCATAACTGAAAATGTAAACCTACTAAAAGTACTAATCCACAACACTTAAGCCGTCATTGTTCATGTGTGGGATTTCCGGATTAAAACATCAAACACCACTCACAGACCGTTACGGATAATCCCTCTCCCAGCCTATCAGAACTTTCCGGTCGCGCTACCTACCACACGCCATCTATATGGGATCAAACTAGAAACAATATGCTCGCGATGAGATTATCTTCGATTTGACTGGCGCATATTTGTGTAATGTAACTACAAATCCTACCCAGAAAGAAAGCTGGCATTACAAGTCAATACTGTTTCATTTATCTTTTCGTCAGCCTCTTCTTTTCTGATTGTCGACTGCTAGACAGCGGGTATGTCAGCTTTACTTGTTATTCGATCGAAACAGTTTAAAATTTAAAGAAAAAAGATCATTTCGATCTCTCAATAGCTTCTCTGTTTCCTATTTACAGTGTTTGTCTTTCCTTGTTCCGTAGCTCGATTTTAAAATTAGCACCATGAGGTATTTATTTGTTCATTTTTGGTCTATATCTCTATTTTCGTTTAAGTTCTGCCACCCACTTGCATCCATCTCCATTATTTATACCTTAGCCAAATTTTTTAAATACTATTTTTGGCATTTTCTATCTTGTTCTGTGTGAACATTTCAACTTGTTTAATAGTTTTGTTCTTTCATATAGATTTTTTTCTCTTTAATTTTTATCTCCGTGAAATTCAGCTCGTACTTGTCGGTTTTATTCCTTTTAATTAGAAATAATTGAAGAATTAGAAATAATTGAAGAATATGAAATAATAGAAGAATATGAAATAATTGAAGAATAAGAAATATTTGAAGAATAAGAAATATTTGAAGAATATGAAATAATTGAAGAATAAGAAATATTTGAAGAATAAAAAATATTTGAAGAATAAGAAATATTTGAAGAATAAGAAATATTTAAAGAATAAGAAATAATTGAAGAATAAGAAATATTTGAAGAATATGAAATAATTGAAGAATAAGAAATATTTGAAGAATAAGAAATATTTAAAGAATAAGAAATATTTAAAGAATAAGAAATATTTGAAGAATAAGAAATATTTGAAGAATAAGAAATATTTGAAGAGTCAGAAATATTTAAAGAATATGAAATAATTGAAGAATAAGAAATATTTGAAGAATATGAAATAATTGAAGAATAAGAAATATTTGAAGAATAAGAAATATTTGAAGAATATGAAATAATTGAAGAATAAGAAATATTTGAAGAATATGAAATAATTGAAGAATAAGAAATATTTGAAGAATTAGAAATAATTGAAGAATAAGAAATATTTAAAGAATATGAAATATTTGAAGAATAAGAAATATTTGAAGAATAAGAAATATTTGAAGAATAAGAAATATTTGAAGAGTCAGAAATATTTGAAGAGTCAGAAATATTTAAAGAATATGAAATATTTGAAGAATAAGAAATATTTGAAGAATAAGAAATATTTGAAGAATAAGAAATATTTGAAGAGTCAGAAATATTTAAAGAATATGAAATATTTGAAGAATAAGAAATATTTGAAGAATATGAAATAATTGAAGAATAAGAAATATTTGAAGAATATGAAATAATTGAAGAATAAGAAATATTTGAAGAATTAGAAATAATTGAAGAATAAGAAATATTTAAAGAATATGAAATATTTGAAGAATAAGAAATATTTGAAGAATAAGAAATATTTGAAGAATAAGAAATATTTGAAGAGTCAGAAATATTTGAAGAGTCAGAAATATTTAAAGAATATGAAATATTTGAAGAATAAGAAATATTTGAAGAATAAGAAATATTTGAAGAATAAGAAATATTTGAAGAGTCAGAAATATTTAAAGAATATGAAATAATTGAAGAATAAGAAATATTTGAAGAATATGAAATAATTGAAGAATAAGAAATATTTGAAGAATATGAAATAATTGAAGAATAAGAAATATTTGAAGAATAAGAAATATTTAAAGAATAAGAAATATTTTAAGAATAAGAAATATTTTAAGAATAAGAAATATTTGAAGAATAAGAAATATTTGAAGAGTCAGAAATATTTGAAGAATATGAAATAATTGAAGAATAAGAAATATTTGAAGAATATGAAATAATTGAAGAATAAGAAATATTTGAAGAATATGAAATAATTGAAGAATAAGAAATATTTGAAGAATAAGAAATATTTGAAGAATATGAAATAATTGAAGAATAAGAAATATTTGAAGAATAAGAAATAATTGAAGAATAAGAAATATTTGAAGAATATGAAATAATTGAAGAATAAGAAATATTGGAAGAGTCAGAAATATTTAAAGAATATGAAATAATTGAAGAATAAGAAATATTTGAAGAATAAGAAATATTTGAAGAATATGAAATAATTGAAGAATAAGAAATATTTGAAGAATATGAAATAATTGAAGAATAAGAAATATTTGAAGAATAAGAAATATTTAAAGAACATGAAATAATTGAAGAATAAGAAATATTTGAAGAATATGAAATAATTGAAGAATAAGAAATATTTGAAGAATAAGAAATATTTAAAGAATAAGAAATATTTAAAGAATAAGAAATATTTGAAGAATATGAAATATTTAAAGAATATGAAATAATTGAAGAATAAGAAATATTTGAAGAATATGAAATAATTGAAGAATAAGAAATAATTGAAGAATAAGAAATATTTGAAGAATATGAAATAATTGAAGAATAAGAAATATTTGAAGAATAAGAAATATTTGAAGAATAAGAAATATTTGAAGAATAAGAAATATTTGAAGAGTCAGAAATATTTAAAGAATAAGAAATAATTGAAGAATAAGAAATATTTGAAGAATAAGAAATATTTGAAGAATAAGAAATAATTGAAGAATAAGAAATAATTGAAGAATAAGAAATATTTAAAGAATATGAAATATTTGAAGAATAAGAAATAATTGAAGAATATGAAATATTTGAAGAATATGAAATAATTGAAGAATAAGAAATATTTGAAGAATAAGAAATATTTGAAGAATATGAAATAATTGAAGAATAAGAAATATTTGAAGAATATGAAATAATTGAAGAATAAGAAATATTTGAAGAATAAGAAATATTTAAAGAATATGAAATAATTGAAGAATAAGAAATATTTGAAGAATATGAAATAATTGAAGAATAAGAAATATTTGAAGAATATGAAATAATTGAAGAATAAGAAATATTTGAAGAATAAGAAATATTTAAAGAATATGAAATAATTGAAGAATAAGAGATATTTGAAGAATAAGAAATATTTGAAGAATAAGAAATATTTGAAGAATAAGAAATATTTGAAGAATAAGAAATAATTGAAGAATAAGAAATATTTGAAGAATATGAAATAATTGAAGAATATGAAATAATTGAAGAATAAGAAATATTTGAAGAATATGAAATAATTGAAGAATAAGAAATATTTGAAGAATAAGAAATATTTGAAGAATATGAAATAATTGAAGAATAAGAAATATTTGAAGAATATGAAATAATTGAAGAATAAGAAATATTTGAAGAAAAAGAAATATTTGAAGAATATGAAATAATTGAAGAATAAGAAATATTTGAAGAATATGAAATAATTGAAGAATAAGAAATATTTGAAGAATAAGAAATATTTAAAGAATAAGAAATATTTAAAGAATAAGAAATATTTGAAGAATAAGAAATATTTAAAGAATATGAAATAATTGAAGAATAAGAAATATTTGAAGAATATGAAATAATTGAAGAATAAGAAATAATTTAAGAATAAGAAATATTTGAAGAATATGAAATAATTGAAGAATAAGAAATATTTGAAGAATAAGAAATATTTGAAGAATAAGAAATATTTGAAGAGTCAGAAATATTTAAAGAATAAGAAATAATTGAAGAATAAGAAATATTTGAAGAATAAGAAATATTTGAAGAATATGAAATAATTGAAGAATAAGAAATAATTGAAGAATAAGAAATAATTGAAGAATATGAAATATTTGAAGAATATGAAATAATTGAAGAATAAGAAATATTTGAAGAGTCAGAAATATTTAAAGAATAAGAAATAATTGAAGAATAAGAAATAATTGAAGAATATGAAATAATTGAAGAATAAGAAATATTTGAAGAATAAGAAATATTTGAAGAATATGAAATAATTGAAGAATAAGAAATATTTGAAGAATATGAAATAATTGAAGAATAAGAAATATTTGAAGAATAAGAAATATTTGAAGAGTCAGAAATATTTAAAGAATATGAAATAATTGAAGAATAAGAAATATTTGAAGAATAAGAAATAATTGAAGAATAAGAAATATTTGAAGAATAAGAAATATTTGAAGAATATAAAATAATTGAAGAATAAGAAATATTTGAAGAATATGAAATAATTGAAGAATAAGAAATATTTGAAGAATAAGAAATATTTGAAGAATATGAAATAATTGAAGAATAAGAAATAATTGAAGAATAAGAAATAATTGAAGAATCAGAAATAATTAAAGTATAAGAAATATTTGAAGAACCAGAAATATTTGAAAAGTCAGAAATATTTGAAGAATAAGAAATATTTAAAGAATATGAAATAATTGAAGAATAAGAAATATTTGAAGAATATGAAATAATTGAAGAATAAGAAATATTTGAAGAATATGAAATAATTGAAGAATAAGAAATAATTGAAAAATCAGAAATATTTGAAGAATAAGAAATATTTGAAGAATCAGAAATATTTGAAGAATAAGAAATAATTGAAAAATCAGAAATATTTGAAGAATAAGAAATATTTGAAGAAATATAATTGAAGAATATGAAATAATTGAAGAATAAGAAATATTTGAAGAATAAGAAATATTTGAAGAATAAGAAATATTTGAAGAATAAGAAATATTTGAAGAATAAGAAATAATTGGGAAAAAAATAGAAAGAACTGGAGGATAAACAACAACAATAACCATTAATTCTTTCTTTTTTGTTTTTCTTCATTTCTGTCTAATTCGTTATTTTTTTTTTTGCAATTTCTTCTTCTTCTTCTTCTTCTTCTTCTTCTTATTATTATTATTATTATTATTATTATTATTATTATTATTATCATTATTATTAATGTTACTATTATTATTATTATTGTTGTTGTTGTTGTTCTCATTATTCTTCTAATTATTATTATTTACTCCTTGAGAGTTTTTCACATGTTTTAGCAGATGGTTTTTCATTGGATTTTGAGTGATAGCAAGTCTCCTCAAGTCTCCAGGACTCTTCTCAATATTCTGGCCGTTCTGAATAATGTTGTAGTTTGAATGGTCTCCACTCGTTCACCTATCTCCAAGTCCTCTAGTCCCTTTAATAATCCTTTGGTGACTTTACCAAAAGCACCAATCACAATTAGTATAATTTTCATTTTCTTGTCCCACATTTTTTTTTAGTTCCCTAGCAAAGTCTAAGTACTTATTCTTCTTTTCCCTTTCTTTCAGTTTTATTCTGTGGTTAGACGGGACAGCAAAGTCCACAATTTTGCAAGTTCTCTTTATTTTATTTTATTTATTTTTTGTTGTTGTTGTTGTTGTTGTTGATTATTATAAGGTTGGTCTTCTGGCCGAGATTAGGTAATACGTTTCTTTTTTCTTTAAATCTTCCTCATTTCCGTTTTCTTCAATAGTTTTTTCTTTTATTTCAGTTTTTCTCTATTTCTTTTTTCCTTCCTTTCTTTCACTTGTTTTCTGTTATTCTTTATCTTCAACTCTCTCTTTCTTTTTTTTTGTATTAAATTTTTTGTCTTGCTTTTTTTTTTTTTTTTTTCCGTTTTTGCGACAGTACTTTGCTTTTTTTAATTCTTTAGCACAAGCTTCTTCTTCGAACTCAAATTTTCTTCTTCTTCTTCTTCTTCTTCTTCTTATTATTATTATTATTATTATTATTATTTTCTTTAAAACTATCTTATTCTGTTTTCTTCAATGATATCTTCTTTTATTCATGGTCATTTCTTTCATATTCCTATGTTTATTCATTTCTTTCTTCTTTTTTTCAATTTTTTTCTTCCATTCTTTCTTTTTTCTTTTTCAGTTCTTTTTTCTCTCTTTCTTTCTTTTTTTTTCTTCTACTCCCGCTTTTTTTCTTCATATCTTTTACAGTCTTTTTTTCAAGAGAGCATTGAAACCATGGGATGCATTATTGTTGATGTGAAGCAAAGCGCATTAATTCAAAAGCGGGTTAATACATAGGTCAACAGCCAGGATCAAACATTTCAGTTAAGAAACCTAATTGTAAAAAAAGATCTGCATCACAAAAAAGAGATTTAAAAATTATACATTCATAGTTTTTTGTTTTTTTTTCTGAATGCAAATTTTCAACCAGATTTCAAAATAAACATTCTAATTCAAGTGAGTGACTCTTACTAATATTTTTTGATTTTAACTTTTTTATTTTTTGCCTGTATTATCAGTCCTAATAAGATAATGATGCTGTTTAATTCATTTAAATCACCAGTGTGACGCTTAGTGTAAAAACTTAACAATAAATGTTTAATTGAAAGAAAATAATTATTTTAGGAAGACATCTCTTATTTTTTCTTTAGGAGCTAGGATTTAGATTTTGCATGATTAACTGTAATTTGCAGCAACAAGGCTTCCAGTTTATTGATTAATCTTAAAAGCTCATTTTCTTCATGTGAAACAGAAATATTTTTTGCGCTAAACATTTCCTCTGGGTCCAATCAATATCCATACCAATATGTTCACACACACACACACACACACACACATATATATATATATATATATATATATATATATATATATATATATATATATATATATAAGTTGTTTATAGTTCTTACTAGTTCACTAGCTCACTAGATGGAGTATATAGGCAAATATACGTATATATGTAAGCGCGAGCAACAGCAAATACATGAACATGCTAACATTCAATAGCATGCAAACTTAAGCCCACATACACAAATAACCCCCACTTTTTTTGACCGAATTCATCGGTCTTTTTTTTAAACGTTCACTCTGTCTGACGAAAGCGAAAAAACCCAGGGCCACAAACACTATCATGTAATATATATCATCATCATCATCATATCGCACTGGTAGCACGGATATCCCTGACCCTCTCTCGCCACTCCTCCCTATCGTTCATCGCTCTAGGTAGGTCTTCAGGACAACATCCCGTATCCTCACATAGCTGCTGAATGTATGTTCGTGATGGTCGTCCTGCTTTTGCACGGCCGTGTGTGGGGGTCCATAAGAGTACATGTCTTATGAGTTCGTCCCTGCTTCTCCAGCAGTGTCCTGCATGTCTGGTTCGTCTAACTTGAATAGTTTTCGTGATAGGGGGCAGGTGGCCGTACAGTTTGTGTCTTGTGGGGTGTTGCTGCCACGACTTGTTCAAGATTGCCCGTAGCATTCTTGTGTAATTACCGTCTAGCTTCTTCTCCAGCCGTTTTGTTAGCGTCCATGTAGTGCACCCATATAGCAGTATCGATGTGACCGCTGCCTGGAAGAAACTGCGTTTCATTTTATCGGTTAGGTCTGATTTCCATATAATCGATAGCCTATTGCTAGCTGTCCATGCTTTCGCTAACCTCGTTTCGGTGTCCTTTTCGGTTGATTCGACGCTACTTCCTAGGTAAGTGAATTTGTCTACTAGTTTAAGAGGGGTTCCTTCGAGAGTGGAGATGTCCCCCGTTTGATTATAGCACATATATTCCGTTTTGTGTGCATTAACGTAGAGGCCTATGCTTGCTGCTGCTCGTTCCAAACTATGCAGTAGTGTTTCAGCTTGGTCAAGTGTATTTACCAGTATCGCTATGTCATCGGCGTAGTCGGCATCGGTAATTGTTGTTGCGGGGTACCTTCTGCTTCTTTTCTTCGTCAGTTCGAAGCCATTCTCTTTGATTTTGTCAATCGATGTTGTAAGTACGTAGTCTAGACAAATGATAAAGAGGTACGGAGCCAGCATGCCCCCTTGTAGTACTCCTGCTACAATGTCGAAGTATTCTGTGTCTCCATCTGGTGATCGTACTTTTACTTTAGAGTTTCTATAGAGAATCGTTATTGCCGCTACGGTTTCTTTAGGTATGCCGTACGCTAGTAGGATTTGTTCCATCTTTCCTCTGTGAATGGAATCGAAAGCCTTGGTAAAGTCAACAAATATCAATGTCGCTTGTAGGTTTTTTGCCCGTACACCTTAAAGGATTCTACAGATGGTTAATATTTTTGAGGTTGTGGATCTATTTCTTCGGAAGCCATTTTGGTTTTTTCTAAGCATGTTGTCGATTTTGGGTTCTATGCGGTTTCGTAGTAGGGTATTGTAGATTTTGGCTGCTATGGATGTAAGTGTTATGCCTCGGTAGTTTTTGGCTAATCCGAGGTCCCCCTTTTTAGGGAAGGGGAGTATGCATCCCTTCATCCATCTATCTATTGGATTTTGATCGTATACTGAGTTGCAGTGTCGGAGCAGTATGTTGTCGAATTGTCTGGTCTTCCATACTTCCGGGGGAATTTCGTCCAGCCCTGCAGCTTTCCTATTTTTAATTTTTCTGAGAACCGAGTCGAGTTCTTCTTGTGTGAACGGTCCTAGTTTAATGTCTAATTGTTTGCTAATTATTCTGGTGATTGGTTCATGTGTTATTTTCGGTGGGTTTCCTAGTAAGTTTTCGAAGTGCTGTTTCCACAGTTTTATTCTTTCTTGTTGGTTTGCTGCTTCAGTTTTGCTTTGGCTGTGTTCTTTCTTCTACTCACTTCGTTCATTGTTTGCCAGGCTATCCTAGATTGTTTATCTTCCACCGAGTCTCTAATCTTATCTATCTGATTTTGAATGTATTCTGTCTGTTCCTTTATATATATGCCTGCTAATTGATATTGTGCCGTTTTTAGTTTTAAGGCATTTGTGTTTGTTGGGTTTTTTCGATAGTTTTTGGAGGCTGTTTTCACTAGTGCACGTTTTTCTCTCACCGCTAAAGTTTCCCTTGGGACTCTATATTTAGTTTTGAGTTTTGTTGGAATGCATTTCGCTGCTGCCTCGAGGTGTGCATTGACGAAATTTTCATATTCGTCGTTTGGTGTACTTTTTTCCGTCTTTTCTTGTAGTGTTTCGAATCTGTTTCTTAATACTAATACGTATTTATCTCTTATATCTCTGTTGTTCAATAGGGCCCAGTCATAGTGTTTGGTGGTCGCTGTTCGTTTGGCTTTTTTTCGTAGGCTTAACCGTATTTTCGCCGTGACTATTCGGTGATCGGTGGACACACCCTCAAAAGAGGAGTATGCCTCACAATTCATTGCACTATTTTTTCCATTTCTTGTTTATAAGGACGTAGTCTATCTGAGCTTTAGTATTGTTTGCGTACATGCATGTCCATAGTTTGCCTCCCTTTTTTGGTAGTTTGTATTGAGGCATGGTAATCTATTTTCTATCGTGTTAGATGTTGCCCATTCCTATTTGACGTGTTGTGGAGGCTGTATTTGTTGTTTCCGTTTTTCCCGATTTGGGCATTCATGTCTCCGCCAATGACTAACATGTTGTGTTTTCGGATGCTACGCACTAATGAGGATAACTCATCGTAGAAGGTGACAAGTTCAGTTTCTGCACTAACATTGGTGGGGCTGTAGCATGAGATGATTGTTGCTCTGGGGTTGCCGTTAAAAGTAGCTGCCATCATTCTAGGTTGTATTTTCTCAACGCTATTTAGCGTTTTTAATGCTCTAGGTCCTATAAGTAATCCTACCCCTCCTACTGCGGCGTTGACAGAGTTTTTCCATGCCGATACAGTGACGAGTGACCACCCATTGCCAGTTTCGTGATATTTGATATCTTCGGTGTGCGTGTATCTGTGTTCTTGTATGCATCTTATGTCAATCTTATGTTCTTCGGCCGATGTGATTAGCTCTGGTAGTTGTCCTATTCTATTTAAGGTTCTTACGTTAAATGTGGCTATTTGTAGTGTTTGCTTGCATTTTAGTAGTTTTGATTGTTTGAGCTCTGTAGCTGATTTTTCGAACACTGAGGCCAGGGCTCCAACCTCAGCAGGACGTGCCCCTTTTTTTACCCGCGCGAAGAGCGATGCGGTTTGTGTATGTGGTTTGAGTGTGGGTCATGGTTATCTTTCGATTGCCGTTTTATTCTCTTCTATAGAAGCCACTCTTATAGAGGAGCAGCAGTAGTTCCCCGATCGAACTAACGATCCTGGGCGTAAAGTCGTCAAACTCACGTCCAGGACCCGTTTAGGTATTGAGTTTGGTCGCCCATGTGTTTATTCAAATACCTTTACGTACATCATGCTGCTTCCCATGTGTACGTAAAAAAAAAAAAAAAAAGGTGGGGTAATTTTGATTTAGGTTTTCTTAAGTTTTAACTTAGTTAAATTCCAAGATTAAGGTACTTTCGTCAGACTTTTACAAGTACTGAATTTTTTTTTTTTTTTTTTTTTTTTTTGCGGTATTGGGACATTTTCCTAGGCTTTTTAGTTTTTTCTTCTATACTACCGTTGGGGAACCGAGGAGGCTTCAGGGATTCTAGAGCTTTTTACAAATGACTGTTCTTTTTTTGGGGGGGGGTAGCATCCGGTGTTTTAGGCTTTTATTTTTTCTTCTAAAACTACTGTTAGGGGCTTTCTTTAAGAATTTTAAATTATATTATAGAAGAGATTCAAAAACATTTTGCCATGTTCGCTGACATTTGGACAGAGTCTTAAAATCAATTTGTGTTTATAGTAGAGTAAGCGTGTCTTTACATTTAAAACGCATAGTTTAAGCATTATTTTACAAAAAAAATACTGCATAACATTTTGTAAAATTCAGCATTTTAAATAAATAGGAACTTAAAGACATACTGACCAATATTGATACATTTCTTCCTCTTTTGGCTCGTGTGTTCAAATGCTCTTCTTCTTCCTTTTAACGTTTATTTACTACTGAATTTTAGGTAGTTTTGGAGACGGTCTACTCTTCTACTCGGCGGGGGATATTAATTTCATCATTTTTTTTTTTCTTTTTCCTTTCTCTTTTTTTTGGGTGGGGGGCTTGTGGTAGCATTAGGTGCTTTAGGCTTTTTACTTTTTCTTCTAAACTACTGTTTAAAATTGTAATTTATATATATATATATATATATATATATACGAGGATCATTAAATAAGTTTCCAGACTTTTTCGTATGGGCACTTTTATTGATAGTACACACATGAAACTCTAGTCCCCTTCGAAGTAATCTCCTCCAGCAAACAATGCATTGTTGTACCATTCCAACAATTTCTTGAAGGCCCCATGGAAGTCCTCTTGTGTGAACGTGTCAATGACCTTCGTCACAGCCTCTTTCATCTCTTCAATTGTCTCATAACGACAGCCTCTGAGCTTACGGAATAAGCAAAAGTCATGGGGAGCAAGGTCTTGATGCCCATCTTGGTCAAATTGTCTGTGACAAGGATGGAGTTGTGAACTGGTGCATTGTCTAGCTGGAAATGCCACTGACCCGATTTGAAGAGTGCTGGCCTCTTCCGATGGAATCTCTCCCTGAACTCCCTTAAAACCACAACATAGTGACCGTAAACCCTTTGACCAATCAACTCTGGTGTATCTACTTCCTTACTCCTCCCACACCTCTCATCATGCCTCACACACTCTCTGCCTTCCTTGAATCTCTTATGCCACTCAAAAACTGATTCTCGATTCATGCAAGATTCTCCAAAAGCAGTCAGAAGCATTCCACACGTTTCTTTGGCATTTTTTTCGAAGTTTAAAACAGAATTTTATTGCAGATCGTTCTTCTAATGTGTCCTCACATCCAGATTGCATTCTTGAAATTCACCAGCTGTAACAGTCAGGCTTTAGTAGGGTGTATTCCAATTGCTGCTGTAGGTGTTCATTTGAATCTGAAATCATAAAGATTGGTCAGTTATCTTATACGATGTATAGCAATAACTTACTGAATTTTCAAGAGTCTACGACGATTTTAAATGCCTGTACAAAAAAAGTCTGGAAACTCATTGAATTCACCACGTA
>OY757925.1:63129171-63199171 GCA_963585895.1 Sepioteuthis lessoniana | reverse complement strand
GTTTGCTTGTTTTACACATTTAACAATATGAATAATTAAATCAAAATTTTTGGCCCAGTCGTCTGCAGACGGGTGTGACCCCTCCACAACGAGTGTCTAGGATTGTAGAATACACTGACTGCATCTCTGCCGAGGGTAAGACCCCCACCCCAACGGGTGTCTGGATATGACTCTAAAAAATTTGATGGTGAGGTTGCAGTAATGTGGGAGTTTTGGGGAATGTGGAGTATCCCTTCATTGCCATCGCTTCCAGGTCCACTCTGGCCTGGAGAGATAGCACATGATAGAGCCCTATGAAATAGAACAAAAACAGCGTACTTATGCAAAACTGAATTGCTTGAAGCAGAACTGTTTTTGACATTAAAACTGTACTGATGCTAAACTGAATTGTGTGAAATAGAACTGTTCTGACATTTAACTGTGTGCGTACAAAAACAATACATAAACTAAACTGAACTGTTTGAATTACAGCTGTTTTTGACAATTCATCTGTATAATTATGCTAAACTGAATTGTTTGAAATAGAACTGTTTATCCGTATAAAAAATCGATTTGGCATCAAATAACCTACAAGGGTTGATATGCAGTAAAACTCAAACAAACAAATAGATCAAAATTAATTTAAAAAATCTTTGAAAAACTTTATTCATCATAGTATTTATAGAAATGTTTCAAAAAGCAAATTCTGTCCTTCTTTAGAGAGGACAGCTGTAATTCAAACAATTCAGTTTTAGTTTTAAGTATAGAATTTTTTCCTTATTTATATATATATATTTATATATATATATATATATATATATATATATATATATATATATATATATATATATATATATTTGTAGCCAACAGAAAAAGGAATACAGATTTTTTCAAATTTTGTCTTTCAATTAAACAGCTGTTTTCTAATCTTTTATAAATTAATATTTCTTGATGAGTGTTTCGGGTGTCATTGAAGTTTTTTGTTCATGGGGAGTATAAAAGAAGAGAAAAGAGTTTCTAATTGCCCTCGTAAGTTTAGCCAATAGCTGTCGGATATATATATATATATATATAGTAGGTATAATACTGAATTTGTTGAGGGGAAAATTTAAAAAAAGAGGAAACCAAAAAAACGTATCCACAAAACCCGGCACCTCGTTCCGGCGAATGAAGTGTACTGGACAAGAAAACGGTATGGTCCATATAGATAAATTACGAAATATCCTCGTTGACCACTAAAATAGACAGTGCCATGCATTTGACCGGTTGTTTACATCAACCAATCAGATGCACCGATCAGTAGTCTGTAATCGCCCAAAGGAATAAACCAAGAAGTTTTTGTTTTTCCTATAGCTTAAACTGAAGGATGTATCACATGTTTATCATCTCTAATCGGGTCTGCTTGGTGAGGGGAATATGATGTTGAAAGACCCAAAAACTCCCCAATGATCCAATAAAAGCACATCACTGACGATATCCTCCGGTCCTCCAAATGTAGTAAGGAGTATATTTAAAGTGTGTTGAAGATCGAGGCAACTATTCTATAAGAAAATTAACTTTCCATTTATTGTAAATTTCTATCTTGATAAATGCAGAGTTAGAATGCTTGCCGCGAAGAAATATATTAAGTCTAGTCTCCTCTCATTAACGATAAATATTAACATTGGTATATCCGTGATATACTGTCACTGAACAAAGCAGAAGGAAATACAAAATAAACTCAATTGTTGGCATTTACAAAAAAAAGGAGAAAACTTGTCCCATTGTAGAATTATGTACATATTGTTCGACGAGAAAACAAAATGCAGAAAGGATAAAAAATGAAAAAAGACGAGTGTGTGTTTTCCCGTTCCCTGAAAGGGTCAGAGACAACGTTTTAAAAGTTCAAATGTTATATAATTAAAGTAATGATTTTTTTTATATTAATCACTTTTCGTTAATTATATTTCATTATTTAGTTTGGTAAGGCTTTGAACTACTGAGTGTCTCTTAGTTCAGGGGCATAGTCAGACGGGCACTCTAACTCCCGCACAAAATGAATATGAAATCATCATCTGTCATAATAAACCCCCAGACCGGAAATTGGTCAAGACAGGCGTTGGAGGGAATTAAGTGGGTGGTTGACGTCGTGCCCAGAAGCGATGGTCCTGAGAATTTGAGGATTTTGAAAAGACAGAGTTGAGTTTCTACCGTTGAAGCGCGCGGCTGAGTTTTTCGGATCTGATCACATCAGATCCGTTTGGGTATCTACCGGCAGAGATGAGTTGAGATCTAAAACACCACAAGATGCACCGTGCGTCGGGGGATGGGCGTTCAGTATAGTATTGTTCGCATAGGCTTTTATGATTTTTATCTCTCTCCTTGTGTCGCCAAGGATTGAAGGTAGAAAGGAACAAACTCGTTCGTACCGCCTGTATTTGTATTATTTCTGTTGTTATTGATATCATTATGCCTATACAATACAAAGCACAGAGGCAAATAAAAGTCGAGAAGGTGTCTCTATGACAGCCATGTGAAACACTACGAGGTCACTGGTGGACATTTCAATTTTCTCAGTGAGATGATTATTTATTTTAACCCTATTACTCGCGATACATTTTTAACACATCTCGTATGCCACCATGGAGGAAATATTGACCGGGAGATGACGAGTAGACATTAGCATGTCTAGACCAAAGACAGATTTCTAGACATCATCAATCTGATATAAATTTGTTGCATAAGATGCTCATCTGTACAGAGGTCATCATTCAATTTAAGAATTCATTCAATAATTTAGTCTTAACGAAAATCTGATCTCAAAGATAAAATAAAACGAGAATTCTTCTAAATCAGTTTCAATATGGTTGCATCACTTGGATTTTAACGAAAAACCTAGATAAAAAGATAAAATGGAACTACACAAGGATATTGTGTGCTGCTTTGAACAAATCATGGAAGTAGCACCCAATGAAACAGTAGTTGTATGGCCACTCACCTCCCATCATATAAACCATGTAAGTAAGACGAGCATGACCAACTTCTGGTGACATAAAGATGAACCAATAAGTGACATTCTCCTATGAACTCCTACACGTGGACACACTAGTGATGGCTTACGAGTCAAAACATATTCTTCAGCTCTAAGCGGACACTGGATGCTGTCTAGACAACTTACCTAGATGATAGCCGATAGAGACGAATGGTGATAGGGAGTCTGGGGTATCCATGTTGTCAATCTGCCTTGATGATGATGATGATGTATAGATAGATAGTTAGATATGATGGCTGTTTAAAAGGTTATAAACCTCATCAAGCTATCAGATTTGTCATATACCCTTCACTTTTCTATGAGCCTCACGTGCACAAAAGTTAAGACAGAAATCTGAATTTTTTTTTATTATGAAGAAGTGATATTGTTGCTTTCGCAACAAATATGTTCAGCTACGGTTCTTCTTTCAGAGTGAAGCTTAGAACTTTTTGAACGATCCTTGTATGTCTATCAGTAGAGAGCATTCTGGGCATGCAAGTTAATGTCTGTCTGACAACTTAAGATGAAACTTTCATTTCTTTTGTATCAAAATAAAAATAAATACGCGAAAGTTTTCAATTACTTAAATTCTGCGAGGAGGTATTTTCATCATCAATTTTTGGCTATTTTTCATCCTTTTTTTTTTTATCTTATTGTTTTTTTATCCCAATTTTCTAGGTCGAATCCTCTCTAAACGTTTAAGTAGCGTGAAGTCTGTGTAAAGATATATGAGGGCTGCCTTTAAAGTAATGCCTGTCAGATCATAACTCATTTATTAACAACATGAGACATATGGATTCATGCGTAGATTGGGTTGCGCGCGTGGTGTAATGATTAATGAGCTAGCCTAACACACCACGGTTCGTAAGTTCGATTCTTACTGTGTTCTTTCTCATTCTGCCTTGTGACAAAACTTGGTTTACTAAATAGAGATGTACATTTTTCTCCTATGAAGAAAGACGTTTTAAATTACTGTTGTAAATTTTCTCCAGACTCAGTTATTTTGTTAACATTTTTTTCTTTAGTTTTATTTTGTTTTCTTTACTTTGTAAGTTAGTTGTAAAACTCTCGATAACTAGTGTATTAACCCAACACTCCAACTCAAGGCAAGATGCCAGTCATCAATTCGCCAATGGTCAGGGAGACCTGGGTTCAATCCCAGATCGAATCATACCAAAGACTTTAAAAATGGTACTTGATACCTCCTTGCTTAACACTCAGCAATATAAGGTACGTATCAAGGGTAGAGTGGAGCAATCCAGGGAAAGAAGTAGCGCCCTCCACTTACACCACGGTGTAGTAGCTATAGAAAGGGAGATTTCTGGTTGCCTCCGACTAAGGTTGTCAACTTTACTTACTACTAGCAAAAGACATATACATCAGCTCTGTGCAGACACTGGATGCAGTCTAAAGAACCTACCAGGAGCGAAGGACGTTAGGAACGGATGGTAAGAGAGAGAGAGAGAGAGAGACAAACAGACAGACAGAGACAGAGAGAAAGAGAGAAGGAACTTTGTGGTATCAGCATGATTTGATTAAGTATGAGAAATATTTCTAGATGGCCAAAGATGTGATTCAAGTTCTAGATATTTATCAGAAGATTAATTTGAAAACTTCCGGGATAATATAAATTTGAGGCTTATGACAAAAATGTTGGACTGCAGCCTCGACATAAGCGAACTCGAACTCCATCACACTATTACGTTCACTTTCGTTGCCCAGACGACTGGGGCTATAAAACACAACAACTGTATCTCTTCAGACGGGTAAGACCTCCCCCAAACAAATGTCCTGTTTATGACACCAAACAATCAGATAGTGAGGCTCCAGTAATGCTGGAGCTTTAGGGAATGTAGAGTACCCCTTCACTGCCATCGCTCCCAAGTCCACTCTGGCACCATTGGTAGCACCTGATAGGTTCCTATCTATGGGTTAAAAAGAACTAAAGAGTGTAATCATGCTACACTGATTTGCTTGAAATTGAACTGCTTTGACATTGAGACTGTGTACTTACGGTAAACTGAACTTTTTGAAATAGAACTGGGTTTTTTTACGTTTAACTGAATGTAAACAAAAAAAATACTTATACTTATCTGAATTGTTTGAAAAATCGATTTGGCATTAATAACCTACAACGGATGACGTGCCATAAAACTAAACTAAACCAAACCAGTGGGGTGTCCTCATGGTGTAAGGGTTAAAGCGATGGACTGCGGAATCGTAGTATGCGAGTTCGTACTCCAGTCGCGCTATTATGTTCACTTTCGGGCAAATACCCTTGGGAAAGGTATGAACCCCCTTATCCTCCCAGCTATGGGTTAAATAGTATCACTACTGTTCTTCTAGGACAATGGTTTTGGCATTAAATAACCTACAAAGGTTGATATGCCATTAAACAAAGAAACCGAACCTAAATCAAACCAAACGTTCATTTTTGGACTAATGGCCTTGGGAAAGCTTTAACCCCCCCCCTATCTATCCTAACTCTTCGTCAAATAGTATCCGTACGGTTCTTATACAAAGATGGATTTGGCATTGAATGACCCACGAACGTTGATATGCCATTAAACAAAAATTAAATGTCAACAAATTGATATAACTTGTAGCCCAGTCGTTGCGGAATAATTCATTTTTATTTTCATATATATCATATACATATTAATCCCTTATTTTACTCCTTGGTGTAATGATTATTGTCGTAGGAAATGGACACGGCGACACGAGTTCAAATCCTGGACGAGACTGATTGCATTTCACATAGCACTAGTACCCTTGGGAAAGGTATGAATCCAATTATTCTCCCTCTAGCTATGGGTAAATAGTAGGGCAGACTGGGTTCTTCAGCCTTGGTGAGGCAAGTAGTCTAGGAGAAGGAAAACTCTGAATTCAAACCTGTTAAACTCTGCTCAAAAATTGACCTTGTGTCATATCCTGCCCGAGCGGAGGGGTTGGGTAAATAGGATTTTACTCCTTGAATAACGAGCGAAAAAATCACAATCACAGCCATTTTGCACTACCTGTAGAGAAAAGGACTGTGCACAAGGGCAGCTGCAAAAGAAATTAACCACGTGGAAAGCACAGGAACAGTCAACGAACGTATGGCTCAAAACTGGTTCAAGCGTTTCAAGGAAACTGACACCATCCTCTAAAATAAACCAAAGTCAGAGAGACCTTCTGTTGTGGAAAATGATGCCTTCCTTGAAATGGTTGAACAACAGCCAAACCCAAACACTCACACATTGTCGTCAGAACTTTGTCCTTCACAACAGATATGTCCAGGGCGCCTTGGGAGGTATAGTGGTTAGCAAGTTAGACTACCAAACCTACACGAATGAATTCGAGTCTCATTGGGTACCCCATTCATACAGCCTAGAGCCACATCTAAGCAAAAAGCTTTGTAAATTATTTTTCCAGTAGATACGTCTATAATCTCGGCTTTGTGAATAGACGCTGAAATACTTGAAATGAGAAATGTGAAATATTGCAAACCTTTTGACTTCTCCTAATGATTATACACGTGGGTAGACTTGTTGTCTCCGACGTTACACAATTCAAAATAGACTCAACCTGTGACATTTGCTCCGACTGTGAATGTCAGGATCAAATCCACTCAACCCTAGAGGGATTTCTACTTCGCATTTGGCTTGCGTATTTGCATTTAGTGTTATGCTTATCATCAAACTCATCATGTCATGCTGCTCGCACGGATTTCCCTAACCCACACACAAACACACACGCTTTCTCTCTCCCACTCTTTCTCTGTCTGTCTGTCTGTCTCTCTCTCTCTCTCTCTCTCTCGCCATCCGTCTCTATCCTCCATTGCTTCTGGAAGGTCTTCCTGGCTACATCCTGTGTCCGTAAAGAGCTGTTGTAGATAAGTTCTTGCTGGTCGCCCTGCTCTTGTGCGTCTGTGTGAAGGGGTCTATTGGAGAGCTTCGCTTATGAGTTCATCCTTGCTCCTCCAGCAACTGCAGCTGCAGAATCTCTGAAATCGGCAGTCCGATTTCAAATCCTGAACGAGGCCAATCGTTTCACGTCGCGCTAGTGCCATTTAGAATGGCATGAATCACTACGTTCACCCACCCCCGACTTGGGTAAATATTAAGGTAGACCAGTGGTTCCCGACCAATTTTGGGCCATGGCCATCTTTGGTATTTCTAAAATCCTGAGAGCCCCCACCCTGTCATATCTACTTCTGACACGTCCAAAATTTAATTGCAATTTACTTGAAGGAAGCTGAAAAGGCTATTAACTTGGTCTCGAAACAAGCCCCACCAAAATATTGTATGTCACACTTAAACATCACCATGCTCAACCGGTGGGGCATAAACCCCACGTTGGGATCAACTGGAGTAGACTGCCTTCTTTTGTTTTGCTAAGACAACGAGAGTAAAAAGCAACCTGAGTTGAGGAAAAAAAATTCATTAATTTTTAATAGCATGTAAATCCGTCAAAGGTTATTTTATGCCTCAATGTTAGGGAATCACGTTCATTGTTCTTTCATATTTACATATTTTTATAGTTGTTTCTTGAGAGATTTGTTTCTACACGACCCTATCGAATACGAATAATCTTTAAACAGATCTACTTGACTCTTTGATGGGTCCCTAACAGATACTAACACTCAGTGTCAGAGTAGATGAATAAGGGAGTTCATACCTTTCCGAAGGGTCTTAGTCTAAAAGCGAACTTTATAGTGGACATTGAACTCGCTTCCAACGATGTTGTAGAGCAGAACGTTAGCCTCTACACCAAGGGGATTCCCTTAGGAAACCAAGAAGCGATATAGATATAAAAAATAGAAACGAGATATTATAAGGTTTTCTGGGAAATAATGTATTGTAACCAAAGGCGGCACACTTAGCATCATAGTTGTCGTCGCTGGAGAGGAAATGGGTGACCTGAGTTCAAAACCTGGACGATGCCGTTCGCTTTTCACTTAGTGCTAATGACCTTATGAACGGAATGAATGTATCTATTCTCCCTACCAGGGTATTACCACTCTAATCTGTAACGGTCAAATGCAGTTGAAGTTCCCTTCTGCTGGGATACTACACCCTGATTCCAACATAAAATAACCCACAAGGCTGGGGTCATAGAAAATGCCAACGGTACTTTTGCAAAGGTATAAGAACACCCACAAATGAGTGTCTTGGATGTGACACTAAACTGCATATGTTGAATCTTCAATTTTGAAATTTTGGGGAATATGGAGTACGCCTTCATTGTCATTACTCCCAGGTCCAATCTGATACTGAGTGGTAATACTCATTAGAGTCTCTTATAGGGGTCAAACTGAATTATTTGATCACTTACTATACTTGGAGCCATTTAACTGTGTGCCAACAATAAATAGCAATATTTGAAACTAGCCTCCATGTCAATACGCATAAAACGAAATATATGTGCTTTAATCAAACAGGCGACATTCCCACACTAAACGGTAGCTCTCTGAAACTAGTAGACAAGTTCACCTACCTGGGAAGCAGTGTCTCATAGACCGAGACAGACATCGACACGCGACTTACAAAGGCATGGATAGCTGTCAATAGGCTATCGGTCATATGGAAGTCAGACCTGACCGATAAAATAAAACGCAGTTTCTTCCAAGCAGCGATCGTGTCGATACTGCTATATGGATGCACTACATGGACGCTAACTAAACGGCTGGAGAAAAAGCTAGACGGCAATTACACAAGAATGCTGCGAGCAAAATCGAACTCGTTCTGGAGGCAGTACTCTACAAAGCAGCAGCTGTACGGCCAACTACTACCCATCACGAAAACAATTAAAATTAGACGAACCAGACATGCAGGACACTGTTGGAGAAGTAGGGATGAGCTCATAAGTGATGTACAGGGTGACCAAGAAAACAGAACCCATAAACTTTTTTATCACTTCTACAAAAATAAAGCAAAATAATTCGAATGTCTTTTCCTTGGTAGACCAGGACATGTTGGTGAATAGTATGGTCCCAATTATTCATGCACAGAATCTACTTAATATCCTGAAAAACGGAAAAGACTAAAATCAAATTTATGAATTTCAGTCAAAAATATATGGGTTCTGTTTTTTGGAGGGAGGGAGGGTCCCCCCTGTACTTCTATCGACCCCTTCACATGGCCGAGCAAAAGCAGAGTGACCCGCTCGAACCTATATACAGCAGTTCTGTGAGGATACGGGGTGTAGCCCTGAGGACCTGCCGGAAGCGATGAACGATATGGAGAGGTGGTCAGAAAGGGTCAGGGATATCCGTGCCGATGGCACGAGATGATGATGATGATAATGATTATGATGATGAAATGTATGCAAACTGTGAACTGCGAGACGTTAAATAATTTTTTCTAACAAACTATTCATTTACGAATCATATTCATGACATAAAAGTATAAATAGGATTTGGGATTAAATAACCCACAGGGGTTGATATGCCCCAAAACGCTATTAACAAACTAAACCAATTTGAATACCAGAAAACTGTGCTCTGATCAAAGACAAAAGTAAGTTTATCATTTTGATCTTAAGCAAATTACTCAGATACTACACTATGCTGCTACTGGTACATATGTAAACGGGGAAAATTTCATGAAAATTAGTTCGACAATATGTTTAACGGCATATCAACTGTTGAGAGGTTGTCTAATGCCAACATTTGTAATTGCTTGATTATAATCATAACAGTATTTTCAACGTTCCACCCGCATTTTTTATTTTTATTTAATAGGACATTTAAATTTGTTTATAATCATTTTATTATCCGATATCAAAATCACCTAATCTTTCTCTTTTTCTCCTTTCTTTTTTTCTATTCCCTCATACTTAGTCCCTATCTCATTTACCTATTCTAGTTCCCCACTCCGTCTTCCCTCCCTCCCTCTCTCTCTCTCTCACTCTCTATCTATCTATCTATCTATCTATCTATCTATCTCAATATATATATATATATATATATGTGTGCGTCTATTCACTCACACTCACTCTCTACCTTTTATACATGTTTAGGTACTCTCTCTCTCTCTCTCTCACTCACTCTCTCTCTCTCTCTCTCTCTCTCTCTCTCTCTCTCTCTGAGTGTATATATATGTATATTCTCACTCACACTCACTCTCTACCTTTTTTACATGTTTAGGTACTCTCTCTCTCTCTCTCACTCACTCTCTCTCTCTCTCCCTCTCCCTGAGAATATACATATATATAGAGAGAGAGAAAGAGAGAGGGAGAGGGGGAGAGAGAGAGTACCTAAACATATATTTCTTCTTCATTATGTTTCTTTTTCGTCTTATTCTCTCGTTATCATTCTTTGTCCCCTCTCTTTTTCTCCCTCTTTTTTCTTTTTTTTTTTTTTTTTTCTTAGATGCCGCCCATTGATGTCTCCCAGTGCTGGTCTGACCCCTGCCGTATAGATGGCAGCACCTGTCATGCAGTGGCTGCGACTGCGCGCTTTAATTTCGCCGATTGACTGATTTATTGGCTAGTGGAGATAAGACGCGAGCGCCCCCTGGTGACCCGCTGCCTTGCTGGCGCGCGAATAAATTGAAAACGCTGATCGCTCGTGGAAATGAAGGACAGCGAATTACACGACCGTTGCGACCGGCGATCAATTGCGAGCCACCCGCCCGACATGTTAGGTTAACGCGTTTTAGCGACACATCAACGGTCGGCATTCTCCGTCAGTGCTCCTCGGGTCACGTGAACTCATTTACGAGCCAGGGCATTCTGAATGAAGGGGAAAAAAGAAGAAAATGAGAGAAACACAGAAAGAAGAAGAAGAAGAAGAAGAAGAAGAAGAAGAAGAAGAAGAAGAAGAAGAAGAAGAAGAAGAAGAAGAATTAATGATCGGAAGCTGTTTGTAAAGATGAGGAACAAATACATTGATCTGAGAAATTAAATACGAACGAAGTTAGGATTAAGAAATGACAGGTGAAGAAAGAAAGAAAGAAAGAAAGAAAGAAAGAAAGAAAGAAAGAAAGAAAGGTGAAGAAAGAAAAAAAGAAAGAAAGAAAGAAAGAAAGTTTAATATGGAAGAAATATAGGGTAAATGAAAAAATGGAAAACTATTTAGAAAGAAAGAAAGAAAGAAAGAAAGAAAGAAAGAAAGAAAAAAAGCGAGTACAATTAGGAAGAAGGAAAATGAATTGAGAAAGAAAGAATGAAAGAGTGGGAAATTATGAAGAGAGTACAAAATAAAAAGAAAG
Organism: Sepioteuthis lessoniana; assembly: GCA_963585895.1. Lineage (NCBI taxonomy): Eukaryota > Metazoa > Mollusca > Cephalopoda > Myopsida > Loliginidae > Sepioteuthis > Sepioteuthis lessoniana. The sequence goes on along the minus strand of OY757925.1, from coordinate 63,187,987 downwards.
AAAAAGAATGAATGTAAAGTGGAAAATATTAAGAATGAACGAAAGAAAAAGACTGGGTTATTATTAAGAAAGAAAGAAAGAAAGAAAGAAAGAAAGAACAAATGCATTAATTAATATTTCTAAAAAATTGCAAGTAAAAAAAGGCAGTTAAAAAAGAAAAATAGTGGCAACTTGAATTGGTGCATGTAAAGAAGGTTCGAAACAGAATTAAAAAGAGTAGAAAAAAACAACAGAATTATAAGATAAAGGCATAAATAAACGAATGGAAAGAAAGAAAGAAAGAAAGAAAGAAAGAAAGGGAAATTATTAAGAAAAAGATTTTAAAAATAAAGAAAAAAAATGATTAAATGAAAAAGTGAAAAATCTGAAGAATGAACGAAAATGAAAAACGTTCTGGAAAGAATGAAGGAATATTATAAAGAAAGAAAAGAAAAGAACGAAAACGGTCAAAAATTCGAGAAGAAAAGACAAAAAACTACAAAATTTCAAAATAAATAAATAAAGAAAGAAAGAAAGAAAAAATGGAATACTTTTTAAAAGTACAAAGAAAAAAGAAGGCAGAAAAGAAAGACCAAATAAACGAGAAATCATGAAAAAATAAATAAATAATTATATTGAATGAATAAATACAATAAGGTCCGTAATTTAAATAGGAGCTTGTAAAGGAAAGAAGATCGAAATAGAAGAAAAATAAGTTAGAAAGGAACAAAAATAGAAGAAAAATAAGTTAGAAAGGAACAAAAATAGAAGAAAAATAAGTTAGAAAGGAACAAAAGATTTATAAGATAAATAAATAATCTGGGAGAAAAGATGCAATAAAAAATAAAAACAAGTTAAATGTCAGAGGAGTTATCTCCTCTTTGTCATTCTTTATCATATTTTATCGTTAACGCTTTTAAGGACCAGATTGCTATTTGAGATAAGGGTATTTTTATTGTTGTTATTGCTGTTTGTTTATGATTCTCTATTTATCAAAGAAATCACATGATCCGGAAAAAAGTATCAAACGCGATTTGAACTCGCATTCCGTCTTCTTGGAAACTTATCGGCGAAATCAACAAATAAAATACAAGAATAACCCGTCAAGAATTGGTTACTTTTGTGGCATATCCACTGCTGTTGGGTTATTTGAAGTAGAATTCAGTCTTTTTTAAAGCGTTCGCCCAGTGAGTAGAGTGTTCACCAATGGTCCGGGAGACCTGGGTTCAATCCCAGGTCGCGTCATACCAAAGACTTTAGAAATGGTACTTGATACCTCCTTGCTTAACACTCAGCTATATAAGGTACGTATCAAGGATAAAGTGGAACAATCCAGGGAAAGGAGTAGCGCCCTCCCCTACACTTCGATGTAGTCGCTATTGAAAAGGGAGCCTTCTGGTCGCCCTCGACTATAGTCGCCAACTTTACTTTACTTATATGTCCAGTAGAATATATGACATAACGGATATAGGCCTTTGGTGAAAGAGATTCTAAATGAAATCACCCAGAGGTTGCAGGTTCAACCCTGACTACCAAGGAATAGCTATTAAAGCCTAAAACTTGTTATAGTTAATAAAATTAGAAGAATCTACCATCGGGATTAAATTTTTGAGTCACTCTTGGCGTAATGGTTATCGTCGTAGAAAATGTAATCAGTCGACCGAATTGAAATTCTGGATGAGTTTGTCAATGTTTCACATCGTACTAATGCCCCCCAGAAAAGCATAAATCCATCTCTTTCCCCACCAGCTGTGCATATATAATAGGGAGGCAATAAGGGTATATAGGATATTGTCGTAGGAAACAGACACGGTGACCCGATTTCAAATGATGGACGAACCTCTTTGCATTTCACATAGCACTAATATCCTTGGGAAAGGGATGAATCCAGCATTTCTCCCTCCAGCAATGGATAAAATAACATCGTAGACTGGGGGTCTTTAGCCTTGGTATGGTAACTGATCTAGGAGAAGGGAAACTTTAAATTCAAACCTGTTAAACTCCGTATACAAAATTGCCATTGTGTCGCATCCTGCTCCTGTGAAGGGGTTGATAAATATATACTGCAATGTCGCAGGCTAATACGTTGGCCATCATGCCTCGTGGACTCTTTCCCACCCACCTCCAAAAAATGAAAATAAATCTTCACCCTCGATACTTATGGATTACAATTCCTATACACCAATTCAGTGCTCGTACATGTTGAAAAATCCCTCATTGTTTGTCGTGTGCCTATTTCTTATATATATATATATATATATATACAAATTCTCACCGAAAACACAAAAATATTAGAACATCAAAATAATAAACAAAATCAACAGATTCTCGAAGCACTACATATAAGAAACATGCAACCCAAACTTAAAAGAATTGATTTTCAAACCAGTGCTAATGTACTTAAATGACTCTATTTATAGAACAATTTTAAAAGTAAACCCTACACTGCAACGGCCCAGATGCTCGTTTTCTTACAAAGTAGTAATGTACTTACAAAAGTTACATCACTTTTGTAATAGATCCTCCTCCGATGATGGCCCAAAGTCGGGCAAAAAGTACTTGGGAAATAAACAATTATGGAAAATATATCAATCAATTCCCGCTGAATACAATAAAATCAATACGGCAATATGAAAGGATCAACAAGAAAATATGTAGACAGAAAATGTCTAATCATATTCAACGAAATTTGTATTAATAAAGAAATGCTGCCAAAATACACCCCAACATATATATATATATATATATATGTTGGGGTGTATTTTGGCAGCATTTATATATATATATATATATATATATATATATATATATAAATGTGTCTTTATTATTTAATCAAACAAATATATATATATATATATATATATATATATATATATATATATATTTGTTTGATTAAATAATAAAGACACATTTTGTCTATATAATTTTTTAAGATCCTTTCAAGTTTCCTGATAAGTATCTTGGTTTCAGGTTGGAATTGGCGGATAAATTTACCAAAATTGTCCCTAGCTCTTTCAGACCTTTCATAGGCCATCATCAGGGATTGTTTGCATGTGTAAAGTGTGTTTTTGCAAAAGGGTTTTTAAGAGATTTTTAGATTTTTTTATCACATTACAAAATTACGTAACTGCAGAGTTGGATAAAACTGAAATGCTGATGACCTCGAACGAATTAAAAACAAAACAAAACGGAAATAGAATATTATCAAGAAATATAGAATATTAAATAAAAGACTAAAGGCATTTCAGAACATGGTCACTATTTTCGAAATTAATTCTATTGATTCTAGGTTTTTTGTTTTTATATGTAGGGCTTCTGGGATTTGTAGTCGTAGCTTATTAATTTCGTGTGCTATTAGTGGTTTGTGGTTTCTTTGTTTAATGGCATGTCAACTTTTTTAGGTTATTTAATACCAAAGCCATTCTCCTAGATGAACACTAGTGGTACTATTTAACCCATAGCTGGGAGGATAAGGGGTTCATACCTTTCCCAAGTGTATTTGCCCGAAAGTGAACGTAATAGCGTGACTGGAGTACGAACTCGCGTACTACGATTCCACAGTCCATCGCTTTAACAATTACCCCACGAGGACACCCCCGTGTGCTATTAGAGTGGTGTTTTCAAGGTTCGAAAGCATTCGGGACAATTTAGGTAAATTCATCCACCAATTCAAACCTGAAACCAAGATACTTATCACGAAACTTGAAAGGATCTTAATAAAATTATACAGAAATAATGTGTCTATCATTTAATCAAACATGCTTAAATGAAAGGCTGCTGCCCAGTTACACACACACACACACACACATATATATATATATATCACATCGATCGTTGTCATGTTTCCTACGACGTGTGCAAAAACGTCAGCCTTCAACTGTTTACTCCAATATTTAAGAAAGATCTCTTTCTATAACTGCGCTTGAATGCGGGCTAGATCGATGGACCTTTATGAACAGAATTTGAATGATTGACAGATCGATAGGGAAAGAATGTTAAAGATCGATATGAAAAGAAAGTGACAGGTGGATGTGAAAAGACTTACTTTAAATGCTGGCCCGTAAGATGACATTTCTATTGCCCAAAGTGGCTCCCAAATATTATGCTGCATTCAATGCACTGATATTATGAATAGGACTCGGCCAACTGTAGTCTTGATTTCAAGTGCAAAAAGGCTGATTGAAATTGCGTCGCATGATAACCCTCAAATAGGTCCGCTCTGATATACTGCAGCCATTATATGGAATAAATTTTTAATATCTAATTTATTCATTTTCACCTCGTAAGTTTTCTACGAGTTGAATTGCTGTTTTGCCATATAATTATTTGACTGAGTCATTCATAAAAACATTATCTGAACAGAATCCCTACAAAATCATTTTAGCCCGGCCGACAGTGCTTAGAATATGCTGTGTGTATCCCCTACAGAAAGGGGAAGATGGTGAAGTTCCAGTTTTTGAGATTTAGAGAGTGCAGTGTGCCCTTTCATTGCTTTTACTCCCAGGTACACTCTGAACCGGAGTGGTAGACTATTTAAAGATTATTCGTATTCAATAGGAATGTGTGCAAAACAAAAACCTTTTAAGAAGCAGCTACATAAAAATCCAAACACGAACGTAAAATTAACGTGATTCCCTAACCCCCAGGCGTAAAATCCCCCAAGACGAGTTAATATGCCGTTAGAATCAATCAATCAAAAAGAATCCCTTTATCCTTACCCCAAAGTAATTTGAAAATAGGTTAGAATTGTTCATAGAGAAAATGATATGTCATGGTGTTTGAGGTAAGTGAGTAACCGGCTGGCTGGATGTTTGGATGGTTGGTTGGTTGGTTGAGAGATTTTGCGGCATGTCAACTCTTATTCATCTATTTAATACCGAAGTCAGTTTCTTTTCAAGTAATTAAATTGTTTCAGATAAATAAAGATATTCATTAGTAAACAATTATAGTTTCAAATAACTATTCTTATATTAAGTTTCATGAAAAGTATATAAAAGAATTGTAATCTGACAACATGTAGAAAAATGAGGTAACAACGATCCAAGTGGAAGAAGAGATTTATTAAGAGGTCGACACTATAGCGTTTCGGCTGTACTGAAACATCATCAGGACCATGAGGGATAATATTAGCGATTTTAAGTCAACGACGGATGTTTAAAAATGCAAAATACAAAAACCTAAGGAAAAAGTTTTGTATAATAAGAAAAATTTGCCAGTTTAATTGGTGAATCAGAGTTTGGAAAACGTTGTATTTTTTCAAATACATTAAGTTTCATGTATTTGAAAAAAAATACAACTTTTTTTCCCAAATAAATGAAACTTTGAGATGAAAGTGACATAAGGGGAGATAATCTATTTTAGATTTTGTACTGCTCTATTTACCAGTATTTGAGCATTTTCCTGATAGAAAAAAAGCATTTTTACAATTCTTTCTCCTTTTATTGTATATATTATACCGGTTTGTTCGCCAATGGTCCGGGAGACCTGTGTTCAATCCCAGGTCGCGTCATACCAAAGACTTTAAAAATGGTACTTGATTCCTCCTTGCTTAATACCCAGCAATATAAGGTACGTATCAAGGGTAAAGTGGAGAAATCCAGAGAAAGGAGTAGCGCCGTCCCCTTACACCTTTGAGTAGTAGCTATTGAAAAGGTCGTCCTCGACTACGGTCGCCAACTTTATTTTTATACCGGTTTGGTTTGATTGGGTTTTATGATATATCAATCACTGCAGGTTATTTAATGCCGGACTCTCTTTATACATATATATCAAATATATAGGATTTCGTTTAGTTTTATGGCATATCAACCATTGCAGGTTATTCAATGTCAAATCCTCTTTATATATATATATTAAATATATACGATTTAGTTGGGTCTTCAGGCATATCAACCTTTGCAAGTTATTTTATGCCAAATCCTCTTTATTCATATATCTTGATATATGATTTCTAAACACATTTTGTTGGTAACATTTTTAAACGAGCCTCAGCTCATTTTTTTCACACAGTTAAGTGGTTTCACTTATTTCTATCTAACATAAATAATTCTATTTACTCTTAATCATTTGTCTGCAAAAAGTTCAATTTTTTAAAGTATGGCTATGTATCTTTAACAGTTCAATGAAACATCAGTCATTTGTTTACACACAGTTAAATGATCAAAGGGTTCGTTTTCAAACCATTCAGTTTAACATAAGTACACAGTTTAAATGTCAAATAGATCTATTTGACCAATTGGTATGAGGTGCTACCACTCCGGGTTCAGGACACTTGTTGAGAGAGACTTACCTCTCTACAGAGATGCAGTCGGTTTATTCTGCAGCCCTAGCTGACTGGGCCAAAAAATTATACCAGAAGGTGTATGCATATATGAGGGTGATTCAACAAAAACGGTTAATTTTTCCGGAGGAATGGCTGGTAGGAAGCACTATCTACTTTTACACCTGTATCAAGGAAATCAATAATAATGAACCCTTTGATGTCCCTGAAGACTGTTAGCAAGGCATTCTTCATTGACTTAAATTAATTTGCTCACAGTTATATGGTTTCAAGTTTGCCACTAAGTAAATAAGTGGTGGGTCGAGAAGTGACTAATATACTGAACTATAACATCGTAGTCAGCGAGTTCGAATTCCAGTAAAGCTATTACCGTCATTCTTTAACAAATACTTTGGCAAAGTTATGAACTCCCTTATCCCCCGGCTATAGGTTAAAGAACATTACTATTGTTCTCCCACAGTGATGGCTTCGGCATTAAAATTACCCACAAAGGTTGGCATGCCATTAAACAAAGAAACCAAGAAACTAATTGATTGATATGGTTTAGAGTGGACCTTAATGTAATGTTCACGAAGAGTGTACTTGACAGACACCAGGACTCCTGAACCGCAACGTGATCACAGGATTCAGTTTATTGTCATACCAAATGTTCCACCTTTTTAGAGGAGAATCTTAGCCATCTACCTGCCGAGTCGGTTCTCTGTAGAGGGTTAAGACCCCACCGACTGGATATAAAATTAAACAATCTGATATTGAGGCTCCAGTAATGCTGGATCTTTAGGGAACGCAGAGTATCCCTTCATTGCCATTACTATAGATCCACTTTGACTCAGAGTTGTATTGTCCAGTCGGCTGGGCAGTAGAATACACGGACGGCAATGAGTGCCCTGGATACGACACTAAACAATCTGATAGTGAGGTTCCAATAATGCTGGAGATTTAGGGAATGTGGAGTACCGCTTCATTGCCATTGCTCCCAGGTTCACTCAGGCCCGGAATGGTAGCACCTGATACGGCCCTATCTAAGGGTTAAATAGAACTGTTTTGCATTTAAACTGAGTGCAAATAAATGACTTATGCTGAATTGAATTGTTTGAAATAGAACTGTATGACCCTTTATCTGTATGTAAACATATGACTAATGTTTATTTGAACTGTTAGTGATACAAAGTAATACTTGAAACCATTTAACTGTGTGCAAAAAAAATGAGCTCAGGCTCATTTTAAAATGTTTTCTACAAAATGTGTTTACAAAACATATATATTTGATATGTATGTATAAACAGAATTTAGCATTAAATAACCTATAATGGTTGATATGTCATAAAAAACAAACCAAACCAAACCAAAATTTACCCATCTACAGAGGATGCAGTTGGTATATTCTAAGCTGCGTCGACTAGGCGATGGAAGGGAGTGGTTTCAGTTCGAGAAGGTTATAATGGTGAAAAAAAATTTGTGAATGTATGAGTCAACAAATGAGACTAGAAAAATTAATGTTAGATCATGAATAACCTCCAGCTCCACTATTCTGCTCTAGAGTCCATGTACGATAGATAGATAGAGAGATAGAATTTAGACTTTTCATAAGTAACAAGTATTTTTCCAAGGTGATTTGGTCCTCTGTAATGAATTATTCCAGAATCGTTTCTGATTTTCTGAACATTCTTCAAAGTCTTATTCAAGGATTATCATCAGCTGCCTCGTCTTGTTTTCGTTAATCTCTTCCACAGTCTAAAATTACCTGTCTAATTTGATTTTCGTCAAAAATCATAAGTGGCAGAGAGACATGTTATGACTGTAGGAGAGCTGACACATATCCTGCCAAATATTCATGACACAGAACATAGCACCGGACAAATCGTTGAAACCGAGATTTAATCATCGTACAATCAATCTTATATTTTCTTTTGTCTTACTGAGTAGCCAGTTCTGGAGAAAGACAGTTCTGAATTCAAAACCGATGTTGCTGTGCGAATATACCCATTCTTGCTAAAGGTTTGGGGAAAAAACCTTGAAGTCAATTTCGGATAGAGGCTTTCTAAGACTGTTTAACATTATCTTCATCCTCCTTCTGTATTGTTCTTTGTCCTTCATCTGGACAACATTTGTGGTGAGAAGAGAAACATACCGCTTCTATTCCATTCAGCTTTGCCCAGCCATGTACCCAAGAGACAAAGGAATATTTTACAGACACGAATTCGTTTGGTGTCGCGAGATTAACCTATGCTTCAAAATGACCAAATGTTATTTAAATAAGGATCTTTTTCACAAAAGTGTCTCCCAAAAGAGTATGTGTCTCTTCTGCTCTTGAAGACTGTAGAAGTATTTTCTTATGAAAGATTTTAAAATCAAGACGTGAGCTTTAAGCCGTCATGATCGTATGCTTTCTTGATTTTGACTTGTTACAAAAAATTTTCAGGATAGATAGAGAGATATGTGCACAGCAATGCAGACGAGGTAAAAAAGGAGGATGATAAAAAATAAAGACATGAATGACAAATAACAAGGGTAAAACAAAGAGAAAGTATATTTGGGAATGTAATAAGAACAAACAATAGTTGAAGGAGGGATAAGTTTGGCACTCAAAGCTTCGGCTTAGTATGCTTGACATAGACTGACAGTATTTGCAGATGAACGGATATCAGTTGAAGATAGGATAAGTTTGGCACACAGAACTTTGACTCAGTATGCGTGACATGGACTGGAAGTAGTTGCAGATGAACAGACAGTAGTTGAAGGAAGGATAAGTTTGACATTCAGAGCTTCGGCTTAATGTGTGACGTGAATTGGAAGACGTTGCTGATGAACGAACTGTAGTTGAAGGAAGGATAAGTTTAAAACTCAGGACTTCGGCTTAGTATGTGTGATGTGGACTAGAAGTCGTTGCAGATGAACAGACAGTAGCTGAAGGAAGGATAAATTTGGAACTCAGTGCTTCAGCTTAATATGTGTTGCGTTGACTGGAAGTCATAGCAGGTAATCAGACAGTAGTTGAAGGAAGGATAAGTTTGGCAATAAGGGCTTCGGCTTAGCATGTCTGGTGTGGACTGGAAGTAGTTGGAGATGAACAAACAGTAGTTGCAGATGGATCTGGGTCTATTCTTGTCTCATGGATGGCAGAGACTAGCATTCGTCTCATATGTTTGCTACAGATAAAAGCAGAGTAGTTGTTGGGGATGGCAGGTTTCCTTTTTGCTGTATGGATTAGCGGATAACCGCCGAGAGGTCTATATATGGCCCTCTTCTGGTGGATCACGACCAAAGGTCATTTGTGGAGTACGTGGGAATGCGAAATGCATGAATCTAGTGACAGGATGTAAACGATGATTAGGTCCTAGCTGTAAGGATCTGCAGTTGGTAAGAGGCCTATGGGTTTGCCTTTTTTTGAAGTCGGGTCGGGTGCAAAGTTCTATCTAGGAACAAGTCAAGAAGTTGATAATAGCCGTGACCGGTAATTGTTAGCTGCTTCTTTCAATGTTTGTTTGTTCGCTTGTGCGCTTGTCTAACAGTTTAAAATTAGGAAAAGATCCCTAAGTGATACTGGGCCACTACGCTCTCACATGCATGATGGCTGAAGCTCAGATGTTTGTTATGGCTGACTGTTAAGGACCAAAAGAGCAACCGTGAATTCCGAAACACACACACACACACACACACACACACATATATATATATATATATATATATATATATATATATATATATATATATCAGGTTCCTGCTTGTGCTGCCTTTCCATTGGTCAAAGAGGGTCCCGTAATCTGCTTCCATATCATATCTGTAGTGTAAGCAGTTAGCTGATGTTTAGTGTGGATGTTACTGTCCTATTTTTTGACCCAGACGAAGGGTCATTATTCATGGCGAAATTTCATATAGGGTAAAACAGATATATATAGAGAGAGATAACTCACCCCGTTCCAGAATGCAACACGAATCGGGTTTAATGTGAGAACCCCGCAGGCAGCTAGCCTCCCAGGTTCAGGATGCTAAAATAGCTAAGCTCCGTAGGCTTTTCACTTAGACACTAGCGAATAAACAAAGCCTTTACCTATTTTAGACGCGAGCACAGGTGTTGCCTTTGTTGAAGAACACACTGGAGCTGAACCGATTCTTTTTTTACACCACTCAACACTTAAGTTCAAGAAACGGTAGACAGATCTTTTTTTTTTTTCTTTTGTTGTATTATGTTCTTTCTTTCTTTCTTTCTTTCTTTCTGTTCTTTCTTCTTCCTGTTTCTGGAGATGCTGTGAAAATATAAGAGCGACTTTTCTGCTTCGGCTATCACAAAACTTAGCTTTCAGGAATGTGAAGTAGCCCTTCATTGCAATCGCACTCAAGTCCACTCGGGCCCGGAGTGGTAGCACTTAATAGGGTCCAATCTACGGGTTAAAAAGAACTAAACTGTATACTTATCGTAGTAGTTGAGGGCGACCAGAATGCTCCCTTTTCAATAGCTACTACACCGAGGTGTAGGGGAGAGCGCTGCTCCTTTCCCTGGATTGCTCCACTTCACCCTTGATACTTACTTTATAATGCTGAGTGTTAATCAAGGAGGTATCAAGTACCATTTTAAAAGACTTTGGTATGACGTGACCTGGGATTGAACCCAGGTCTCCCGAACCATTAGCACTAGATCAATGAGCCGGTCGAAACTAAATTACTTGAAATAGAACTGTCTTGATATTTAGTGTCATATCAAGGACACTCGTTGTGCAGGGTTGGTTGGTTGGGTTTTGAGGCATATCAACATTTGTTGGTTATTTAACGCCAGATCCATTTTTACGTAAATAATCAGGTCTATTTAAAACAATTTAGTTTAGCATGAGGACACAGTTTAATTGTCAAACATATTTCTATTTCAAACTATCCAGTTTATTCAGGCAGTTATATATAACAATTCAGTTTAGTATAAATAAAGTTTCAATGTCAAAAACAGTTCAACTTCAAACAATTCAGTTTGGCATAAGCACGCAGTTTAAATGTAAGTACAGTTTAATTGTGAAAAATATTTCTATTTCTTGCTATTCAGTTTAGTCAATCAGTTCTAATTCAGCTAAATCAGTTTAGTATGAGTACATATTTTCTTTCATCATCATCATCATGTCGCGCCGCCGGCGCGGATATCCCTGACCGTCTCTCGCCATTTCTCCCTATCATTCATCGCCTCCGGCAGGTCTTCTGGGTTACATCCCGTGTCCTCACACAGCTGCTGTATGTAGGTTCGTGCTGGTCGTCCCACTCTTGCACATCCATGTGTGGGGGTCCACAGGAGTACATCGCTTATGAGCTCGTCCTTGCTTCTCCAGCAGTGTCCTGCGTGTCTGGTTCGTCGAACTTGTATAGTTTTTGTGATGGGGGGCAAGTGTCCGTATAGTTGGAGTCTCGTGGGGTGCTGTCGCCAGGACTTGTTTAATACTGCTCTCAACATTCTTGTATAATTTCCGTCCAGCCTCCTTTCCAGCCGCTTCGTAAGCGTCCATGTGGTGCATCCATATAGCAGTATCGACACAACCGCTGCCTGGAAGAAACTGCGTTTCATTTTATCAGTTAGGTCCGACTTCCATATGATAGAGAGCCTATCGATAGCTGTCCATGCCTTCGTCAGTCGTGTGTCGATGTCTTTCTCGGTTGATGAGACGCTGCTTCCTAGGTAGGTGAATTTGTTGACTAGTTTCAGAGAGGCTCCGTCTAGTGTGGCAATGTTGCCCGTTTGGTTGTAACACATATATTCGGTTTTGTTTGCATTGACATGGAGGCCAATGCCAGCTGCGGCTCGTTCCAGACTATGCAGTAGTGTCTCTGCTTGATTAGGCGTATTCGCTAGTAACGCCAAGTCATCAGCGTAGTCGGCGTCCGTGATTGTTTTTGCGGGGTACCTTTTGCTTCTTCTCTTAGTCAGCTCGAAGCCATTTTCTCTGATTTTGTCGATCGAAGTCCTAAGCACATAGTCTAGACAGATGATAAAGAGGTACGGGGCTAGTGTGTCTCCTTGTAGTACTCCTGCAACTATGTCGAAGTATTCCGTGTCTCCATCTGGTGAACGTACTTTCACTTTGGTGTTTCTGTAGAGAATCATTATCGCTGCTACGGTTTCTTTTGGTAGGCCGTATGCTAGTAGGATTTGCTCCATCTTCCCTCTGTGTATGGAATCGAATGCCTTGGTAAAGTCGACAAATAGTAATGTCGCCTGTAAGTTTTTTGCCCGAACGCCTTCCAGGATTCTACGGATGGTCAGTATTTGTGAGGTTGTGGATCTATTTCTCCGGAAGCCATTTTGGTTTTTCCTAAGGATGTTGTCTATTTTGGGTTCTATGCGGTTTCGTAGTAGGGCATTGTAGATTTTGGCTGCTATGGATGTAAGTGTTATCCCTCGGTAGTTCTTGGCTAGTCCGAGGTCGCCTTTTTTAGGGAATGGAAGGATGCATCCCTTCGTCCATCGTTCTATCCTATTTTGACTATAGACTGCGTTGCATTGCCGGAGCAGTATATCGTCGAATTGTCTCGTCTTCCACACTTCTGGGGGGATCTCGTCTAGCCCCGCCGCTTTCCTATTTTTAATTCTTCTGAGAACCGAGTCTAGTTCTTCTTTGGTGAAAGGACCTAGTTTTACGTCTAATTGCTTATTAATAATTCTGGTGATCGGTTCATCCGTTATTTCCGGTGGGTTTCCTAGTAGATTTTTGAAATGCTGTTCCCACAGTTTTACTCTTTCTTGTTGGCTTGCAGCTTTCAATTTTGCTTTGGCTGTGCTCTTCCTTCCACTTACTTCGTTTATTGTTTGCCAGGCTATCCTGGATTGCCTATCTTCCACCGAGTCTCTAATCTTATCTATCTGATTTTGTACGTATTCTGCCTGTTCTTTTAGGTATATTCCTGTTAATTGATGTTGTGCCTTTTCTAGTTTTCGTGCATTTGTGTTTGTTGGGTTCTTTCGATAGCTTTTGGAGGCAGTCTTCACAAGTGCACGTTTTTCTCTAGCCGCTAGCGTTTCCCAAGGGACTCTATATTTAGTTCTAGGCTTTGTTGGAATACACTTTTCTGCCGCCTCCAGGTGTGCTTCTACAAAATTTTCATATTCGTCATTTGGGGTGCCTATTTCTGCCTTCTCTTGTAGTGCTTCGAATCTGTTTCTTAATTCTAATGCATACTTATCTCTAATATCTCTGTTGTTGAGTAGGGCCCAGTCATAGTGCTTGGTCGTCGCTTTACGTGTGGCGTTTTTTCTTAGGCTTAGTCGTACTTTGGCCGTAACTATTCGATGATCGGAGGACACACCCTCGAAAGAGGAGTATGCCTCGCAATTCATCGCACTGTTTTTCCATTTTCTGTTTATAAGGACGTAGTCTATCTGTGCTTTACTCTTATTCGCGTATGTGTAGGTCCATAATTTCCCCTCCCTTTTTTGAAAGTTTGTATTGAGGCATGTTAATCTATTTTCTATCATGAAATCTATTAAATGCTGTCCATTCCTGTTAGACGCGCAGTGTAGGCTGTATTTGTTGTGTCTGTTTTTCCCGATTTGTGCATTCATATCTCCGCCAATGACTAGCAGGTTGTGTTTCGGAATGCTGCGTACTAGGGAGGATAGATCTTCGTAGAAGGTGGCTATTTCGTTGTCTTCGCTAACATTGGTAGGGCTGTAGCAGGAGATAATTGTTGCTTTGGGGTTGCCATTAAACGTTGCGACCATCATCCTAGGTTGTATTCTCTCAATGCTGTTCAGTGTTTTTAAGGCTCTTGGTCCTAGAAGTATTCCCACCCCTCCTACCGATGCATTGACCGAGTTTTTCCATGCCGACACAGTCACCAGCATCCATCCATTACCAGTTTCGTGATACTTGATATCTTCGGTGTGCGTGTATCGGTGCTCTTGTATGCAAATTATATCTATCTTATGTTCTACGGCTGATGCAGTTAGCTCTGATAGTTGACCTATTCTATTTAGGGTTCTCACGTTAAATGTCGCTATCTGTATTGTTTGTTTGCATTTTAGTAGTTTTTGTTTGAGTTTGAGCTCTGTAGCTGATTTTTCGAACACTGAGGCCAGGGCTCCAACCTCAGCAGGACGCGCCCCTTTTTTACCCGCGCGAAGAGCGATGCGGTTTATGGATCTGGTTTGAGTACGAGTCATGGTTATCTTTCGATGGCTGTTTTTGTTCTCATACACAGTTAAATGTCAAAACAGTTCCATGTTAAACAATTCAGTTAGTTGTAAATACAGTTTTACAGTAAAAAAACAGTTCTATTTAAAATAATTCAGTTTAATCAAACAATTCAGTTAGTTCTATTTAACACATAGATAGGGCCCTATAAGGTGCTACCACGCCGGGCCAGAGTGGACCTGGGAGCGCTGGCAATAAAGGGGTACTCCGCATTCCCCAAAGCTCCAGCATTACTGGAACCTCACCATCAGATTGTTTAGTGTCATAAACAGGACACTCGTTGTGAAGAGGGTCTTACCTCTCTACAGAGATGCAGTCGGTGTATTCTACAGCTCCAGCTGACTGGGCATATGAAAAGAGGTGAGTAGTGCCAGGTAGCACTTGTTGTTATAGATATGAAATGAATTGCATACTATCGATTTTTTTTTCATCCAATAAAGAACCGACTAATCGTGACAGCTTAGTAAATGAGTTATAAGTTTGTACTTAATCAACCTTCTCCCTCTCTCTCCATTTCCTCTTGTGTGTCTATGTCTCTATGTGTTTTAGCGTGCGTCTATGTCTCTGTGTGTGTTTATATCTGTGTCTCTGTGTGTGAGCTTAAATATGTCTGTAGGTGTGTGTGTGTGTGTGTGTGTGTTTATTTCTGTGTGTGTGTGTGTGTGTGTGTGTGTGTGTGTTTCTATGTCTGCCTGTATGTCTCTGTGTCTACGTTTATGTCTGTCTGTCTGTGTTTACGTGCGTGTGTATGTATGTATGTACATGTGAATCTATATTTATACTTTTTTATTGTTCATTTGCATTTCTCAAATTTTCTTTCTTTCTTTCTCCATAATCTCTTTCTATCTTTCTTTTGTTCTTTTTTTTTCAGAATTTCGTTCTTTCTTTCTTTCTTTTCCAGAATTTCTTTCTTTCTTTCTTTCTTTCTTTCTTTCTTTCTTTCTCCATAATCTCTTTCTATCTTTCTTTTGTTCTTTTTTTTCAGAATTTCGTTCTTTCTTTCTTTCTTTCTTTTCCAGAATTTCTTTCTTTCTTTCTTTCTTTCTTTCTCCAGAATCTCTTTCTGTCTTTCTTTTGTTCTTTTTTTCAGAATTTCTTTCTTTCTTTCTTTCTTTTCCAGAATTTCTTTCTTTCTTTCTTTCTTTCTTTCCCCAGAATCTCTTTCTATCTTTCTTTTGTTCTTTTTTTTCAGAATTTCGTTCTTTCTTTCTTTCTTTTCCAGAATTTCTTTCTTTCTTTCTTTCTTTCTTTCTTTCTTTCAAACCCAATTTGTGCAAATAAAACCATTAGCATTAGATAGCAATATTTGCAGCCATTTAACTATGTGCAAAAAAAATAACAATACGTGAAGCCATTGAGCTGTTCAAACAATAGCAATATTTGAAGCCATTTAACTAAATTGAGCTCCAACTTGTTGTAAAAATGATACATCCATAATATTTGCTTAAAATCATATGTATAAATAGAATTTGGCATTAAATAATCCACAATGATTGATAGCATGCCAAACGATGAACGAAGTGAGCCGAAGGAAGAGCACAGCCAAAGCTAAACTGAAAGCTATTAGCCAATAAGATCGAATACACCTGTGGAAACAGCATTTCGAGAATTTACTCGGAAACCCCCCGGAAGGCGCTCATAAGTAAGCAATTAAACATCAAACTAGGACGGTTTACTCAAGAACTTTACTCGGTACTGAGAAAAATTTAAAATAAAAAGGCAGCAGGGCTCAATGAAATACCCCCAGAGTTGCGGAAGACCAGAAAATTCGATTACATACTGCTCCGACACTGTAATGCCGTATATAATCAAAATCCTGTAGACAGATGGATAAAGGGATGCATCCCCCCTTCCCTAAAAAAGGGCGACCCCGGATTAGCCATGAATAACCGAGGTATAACACTTACGTCCATATCGGCCAAGATATACAATGCCCTACTACGCAACCATATAGAACCCAAAATTGGCAACATTCTTAGGAAGAACCAAAATAGCTTCCGGAGAAATAGATCCACGACGTCACAAATTTTAACTATCGTCGAATTCTTGAAGGTGTATGCTCAAAAATCCTACTGGCAACAATATTATTTGTTGATTTTATAAAGGCCTTTGACTCCATTCATAGAGGATAAGATGGAACGAATTCTTCTCGCTTTCGGCCTACCCAAAGAAACCGTCGCAGCCATAATGATACTATATAGAAACACCAAAGTAAAAGTCCGTTCTCCGGATGATGACACAGACTACCTCAGCATAGTAGCAGGAGTACTACGAGGAGACACTAGCCTCATATCTATTTATCATCTGTCTAGACTACGTACTTAGTACATCTATCGATAAAATCAAAGAAAACGGTTTCAAGCTAACAAAGAAAGGAAGCAGAAGGTACCCCGCAAAAACAATTACCGACGCCGACTCCGGCGATGATATAGCGCTTCCGGTAAATGCAGTTGCCCAAGCTTAAACCTTACTACATAGTCTAGAACGAGCCGCTGCAGGCATCGGCCTTCATGTCAATGTACACAAGACAGAATATATAAGCTTTAATCAAACAGGAGACATATCTACACTAAATGGTAGCGCTCTGAAACTAGTTAACAAGTTCAGTTACCTAGACAGGCATCAACACGCGACAAGCAAAGGCATGAACAGCCATCGATAGGCTTTCGGTCATGTGGAAGTCAGACCTGACCGATAAAATTAAGCGCAGTTTCTTCCAAGCCGCGATCGTGTCGATACTGCTATATGGATGCATCACATGGATGCTAAATAAACGGACGGGGAAAAGGCTTGACGGCAATTACACAAGAATACTTCGAGCAATATTGAACAAGTCCTGGAGACAGTACCCCACAAAGCAGCAGCTATACGGCCACCGACCACCCATCACGAAAATTATCCAAGTTAGACGAACCAGACATGAGGGATACTGCTGAAGAAGTAGGGACGAGCTCATAAGTGATGTACTCTTGTGGACCCCTTCACATGGACGAACAAAGGCAGGATGTCTGCCTCGAAACTACATACTGCAGTTCTCTGCTGATACGGTATATAACACACCTCAACGGTAGAAAACTCAACTGCCTCCTTTCAAATCCTCAAATTCTCAGAACCATCTCTTCCGGACATGACGTCATCCACACTCCAGTCCCATTTTCTGACAGAAGTTTATTATGACAAATAGTGATTGTTATATACTTTCCACGTGAGCGTAAAACTGCACCAAATGACTATGCACCTGGACTAAGAGACCCGAATGGATGAAAGCCTTACCAAATTGAATGATAAAATATAATTAACGAAAAATGATTAATTTAAAAATCATTTCTTAATTATATGATACATATACAATGCAACTGGAAGAAAACTCAACCCCAGTTAAATTGCCATAATGAATTTATTTCGGCGAAGAAAATAATCTTCGTCTTAAAAGGTATCTTAAGATGCTAAAAGTTTTGGGAGGAGGAAGATGATCCAAATATCCTAGAGACTTAACACATATAAAAGAGTTTATAGAAAAATAAGTTAATCATTTAGTTAACAGGTTACATTATACAAAAATTCCATCCACAATGAGAAACCCACATATGTTCACCTTGGGATGGGCCCTTAATACTTTTATTGTTTTAACTCTCTTTCTTTTCGCATGAACATTGATATATATATATATATATATGTGTGTGTGTGTGTGTGTGTGTGTGTGTATGTGTGTGTGTGCGTGTGTGTGTGTATACACTGTTATCCATATTTGCAGTTTTCACCCTTAAATCAAGTGTGTAAGTCATTTGAAGAGAGGAAGATTATATTCTTCACCGAAATAAATTTATATTGACAATTCAACCATGATTGAGTTTTCTTCCAGTTACATTAATTATATATATACTGGTCCATTGGTCTAATGAGTTAAGTGTTCGCCAATGGTCCAGGAGACCAGGTTTCAATCCCAGTTCGAGTCATACCAAAGACTCACAACATGGTACTTGATGCCGCCTTACTTAACACTCGGCACTTTAATGTAAGGATCAAGGGAAAAGAGTATCAATCCAGAGAATGAAGTAGCGCCCTCCCTTACACCTTGGTGTAGTAGCTATTGAAAAGGGAGCCTTCGGGTCACCCTCGACTAAGGTTGCCAACTTTATTTTTATATATATATTATGGGAAATGTGCTCAATTCAATTTATATGCTTGGTTTTAGCTATTAAATTGCAACGACCAACGTACGGAAAGTTAGGAAAATTATCCGAATGCTGGTCGCTATTACAAGGTACAAATCTACTAAAATTACCGGGTAGAATTTATCTCTGCTAAGCCCAAGAATATCTAGCAGTAACTGCCAGGCTTGGTGAAGAGGGAGAGATACCTATAAAAAATAAAGTAGACAATCAGGGAGATGGGGATGCTAACTTTTGCTGCTTGAAAGAGAAGTGTGTCTATATTTCTTAAAAACAAAAACTAGTTACCACGAAGTGATTTATTTCTCTTGAAATAAACTTTACAAAGTACATCTTTGCATATTTTTCCCTATGCTTGTCGAAAACATTGAATTTTAGGTAACAAAAATAATATACATTTAAGTAATGATCATATTATAACGAAAATAAAAGAAGACAGTATAAAAAATAATGACTGACTTGCTCGAACTTTTGCTGTCAACCACCGATTGTCAGTTTAACTTTTGTTAATGATAAAATATCATTATTTGGTATTTTATGTCAAAGTTCTTTTTGCAGTCAATTTTTAGGGTTTGCTCTTTTCTCTAGTGTAAAATCAACCTGGATAACCGTGTTCTTCTAGTTTCCTTCGTCGATATGTCAACCTTTTTTGATTCATTTAATTCCAAAGTAAAGATATTCATTTGTTTCAAAAAATATATAAATCATTTCTTAAATTATTAGACCTTCAGGTCACAATACTTAATACAGTCTAGTAAAAGAAAAAAAATACAACTCTAATTTCTAACGAATACATACTGAATAATAATTATTTGCATGTACAGAGTTTTATGGTTTCAAGTATTCCTATCTAATAACAATAATTTGCAAGTATATTTTTTCAAGTAACTAATTATAATCATTTGTAAATAATTAGTGTTTCAACTGTCCTTAATACAAATAATTTACAGTTACAGGGTTTCAAGCATTCGAGTCGGACACTAATAATTTTCAAACACATAGTCATGTCCCTAATAGGAATTAACTTATTTAGCCAAATGGAACTTGAGAGTAATGGCAAAGGGAAGATTCAGCAATCCCCAGAGCTACAGAAACGGAGCCTCACCACCAGATGCTATTTAACGTCAATCAAATCATACCTCTAAGAAGGTAATTTAAAAAATACAAATCATCTGAGAAAGTAAATTTTAGAATAGAATATATGCCAGGGAAAAATTTTGAAAGAACAGATACTGCTCTCTGGCGAAAAGCAACCCACACTCCGCAGTTTCGACCAAAAATTCTCAGCGAGGTGTAACCGTTGAATTCTGCATATCCCAAAACCTTCCACAAATGTAGTGATAGACAGAGAAAAGGTAGCCAGATTCTGGAAGTGATGGCAATAAAGATGTACTCCACATTCCCCAAAGCTCCAGCATTATAGGAGCCTCACTATCAGATTGTTTAGTGTGATATCCAGGACACTCGTTCGGGGAGTCTTATCCCTCTGTAGGAGAGGTCCTATTTACCAACCCCTCCGCTCGGGCTAGATATGACACAAGGTCAATTTTTAAGCGAAGTTCAACAGGTTTGAATTCAGAGTTTTCCTTCTCCTAGACTAGTTGCCTCACCAAGGCTGAAGAAGCTAGTCTGTCCTACTATTTACCGATAGCTGGAGGGAGAATAATTGGATTCATACCTTTCCCAGGGGTATTAGTGCTATGTGAAATGCAATCAGTCTCGTCCAGGTTTTGAACTCGTGTCGCCGTGTACAATTCCTACGACGATAACCATTACTCCACGTGCACCTCCTGTAGGAGAGGTAGTCGATGTATTCTGCAGCCCCTGCCGATTGGGCCAAAACAGTTCTATTTGAACAATTCAGTTAACCATAAGTTCAGTTTTCTTTTTACACAGAGTTAAATGTAAAAATTGTTCTTTTTCAAGCAATTCAGTTTAGCATAATTACATCGTTTACTTCTATTTGACCCATAGATAGAACCCTATAAGGCGCTAGTATTCCGAGCAAGAGTGAACCTGGGAGCAATGGCATTGAGGAAGAATTCTGTATCCCCCAAAGCTCCAGCATTATTGGTTTGGTTTGGTTTCTTTGTTTAATGGCATATCAACCCTGATAGGTAATTTAATGTCATAGCTATTCTCCTAGAGGAACAGTAGTGGTACTATTTAACCCATAGCTGGGAGGATGAGAGGTTTCATACCTTTCCTAAGGGTATTTGCCCGAAAGTGAACGTGATAGCACGACTGGCGTACGAACTCGCTTACTACGATTCAGCTGTCCATCGGTTTAACCATTACACCACGAGGACACCTCCTCCAGCATTATTGGAGTCTAACCATTTGATTGTTTAGTACCATATTTAGTAGGATATTTATTCGGGGGTCTTACTCTTCTGCAGAGAAGCAGTTGATGTATTCTACAGCCCCAGCCGACTGCTATATATATATATTATTTATAAGTGAATAGTTTGTAGTTACCATTATTTTGAAACGAGTAAGTTTGAACTCAGTTAAATGGTTTCACATTTCGCTAAGATAAATAATTCAATTTAATATAAAACATCAGTAGGCACGTGGTTTCATCATAAACTTGTCGTGCCATCAGCACGGATATTCCTGACCCTTTCTCACCACCTCTCCCTATCGTTCATCGCTTCCAGCAAGTCCTCAGGGCTACACCCCGTATCCTCACAGAGCTACTGTGTTTAGGTTCGAGCTGGTCGCCCTGCTTTTGCTCGGCCATGTGTATGGGTCCATAGGAGTATATCACTTATGAGCTCGTCCCTACTTCTCCAGCAGTGTCCTGTATGTCTGGTTCGTCATATTTGGATAGTTTTCATGATGGGATGGTTGGTGCCCGTACAGCTGCTGCTTTGTGCGGTGTTGCCTCCAGGACCTGTTCAATATTGCTCACAGCATTCTTGTGTAGTTGCCGTCAAGCTTTTTCTCCAGCCGTTTATGTAGCGTCCATGTAGTGCATCCATATAGCAGTATCGACACGATCGCTGCATGGAAGAAACTGCGTTTCATTTTATCGGTCAGGTTTGACTTCCATATGACCGATAGCCTATCCTAGCTGTCCATGCCTTTGCTAGTCGCGTGTTAATGTTTGTCTCGGTTAGTGAGACACTATTTCCAAGGTAAATGAACTTGTATACTAGTTTCAGAGTGCTAACTTTTCGCAAGCAACCCCGATCCACCGCTTCTGTCACCTCCAAGGATTAAGTACTTATATGCCGGAAGAGGAACTTAAAGAATACGGTCTGGACAATCATGTATGTTGTAGTTTTTAATATGTACAGCCATATGATTCGGTCAGGTAATTGTATTCATTTTACGTTCAAAATTCCCTTTTTTCTAAAGACGTTTCTCGAAAATTTTTTCCTTACAGTTGTATGATATCAATAATTTCTATCTGAAACAACGTGTTCAAAATATCTACTTACACTTTGTGTGCCCGTTACTCATATTTCTTTTTGTTAAAAAACAACAACAAATATATGATTAAAATCCAGTCATAAAATGAATGCAATTACCTGACCTTTAGGCATAAAATGAACCGAGATAGGTTGACACGCCGTTAAAATCAATGAACCAATCAATCAACTAATAAAAGTGCCTTTTGCAATTGTTATGATATAGATGCCCCCAATTCAGACCTGTTAATTACATTTTTACTGTCTCTTTCAAGTCTTCTTGTTATTTATGGGAAGAGTTTTGTTTTGAACGTTCTAACCAACAACCTCAAAAGTAAACGCGACAAATAATTAAAATAATAAAAACTCAAACTGTCTACTAAAAAATACACTACGCCTAATGACCACCAAATGTATGGTCGAAAAGGCTTGGGCAGAAGATATGGAACAATTCCCTTAACACCTGCATCCCGACACAAGAAAATTAACATAACTTGAAAAATTACGACTAAAAATAAAGTCTTTAATCCTCTTTAATAAAACTTGCTTTTATATATATATATATATATATATATATATATATATATATATATATATATATATATATATTCAACCATCAACACGAAGAGGGTCGAAACAAGTTCAAGATTTAAGTAGAATTTAAATGGTTTAAATGTAAAGTTTTTCTTCACCTTGACTGGCCTCCGTACGAAGTTTAAAATTGCCACTTTGCCGTATTAGTGGTATTTAACATGCAAACAGCTTTGTCCGGCTTTTAAATCGGGTGACTGTGCCCATATCCTACCATAACCATTATATATATATATATATATATATATATATATATATATATATATCTTTAAAATATCCAGTCAGTGTCCAATGACAGAAGGTGTGGATTATACTTTACATAGAATATATGAGGAAATTCATATAAATCTATGAGAGTGCTCAAAGTATGGCTATTGTTAGTTCCCTATTTATTGGCTGGGGTATAGCAAAATTCACATTCAGAGCGTTGGAGACTCAAACTCGGTTTTGAGTCTCCATTAAATTGAGCTATATATATATATATATACAAAGGGCTTGAATTCAAGCCCTTTAAACTCTGCTTAAATTATGACCTTGAATTGCATCTTGTTCAAGTGCAGGGGTTACGTCTATATATGCAAATTTTCATAATAATAATTATTAACAACGTCTTTATCCGGTTAGAGTATAAAAGTACTCAGTAGTTTTATTATATATATATATATATATATATATATATATATATATATATACATATATATATATATATAATTATATGCAGAAACACAAACACACACACACACACACACATATATATATATATATATATATATATATATATATATATATATATTCCACCTCGTCTCCTTAATCCTATTAATTAATTCAAACCCCGTTGTTAGAAAATTTTCTTGTGACTAGCTTGACAAGTGCTGGACGAAAGGGCCCTCGATATCTTTTTTATTTTAAAATAGTTCGCCCTCTTTGTTTACCAACGAATTTATTAATCTCTTTATATATGTATATATATATATATTAAAATTCAAGTTAGCGACCTTAGTCGAGGGTGACCCAAAAGGCTTCATTTTCAATAGCTACTACACCGAGGTGTTAGGAAAGGTGGCTACTTCATTCCATGGATTGCTCCACTTTACCCTTGATCCTTACCATAAAATGCTGAGTGTTAAGCAATGCGACATCAAGAACCATTTTTTGAGTCTTTGCATCAAGTACCATTTTTTGATTCTTTGATATGACTCGACTTGGGATTGAATGCTATATAAATATACATATATATATATATATATATATATATATATATATATATATATATATATATACGTACATATATATAAATAAGCAGGTTAAGGATTTGAACTCGAGTCACCATGTCCATTTGTATATATATATATATATATATATATATTTACATTTTTCACATTGAACTAATACACTTGCGAAAGATATAAATCTAAGTATTCTCCCTCTAACTATAGGTAAATAGTCGGGCAGACTGATCACCCCCCACTCAAGTCTACAATTGCAATCGATCTAGAAGCAGGAAAACTTTCAATTCAAATCTGTTAAACTCCCCCTAAAAATAGACGTTGTGTCGCATTCTGCTCGTATACAGGGTTTGTTATATATATATATATATATATATATATATATACAACTTATTCAAATTGCACACATAATTTTTGATAATGGCTCTAAAAAGAACTGAGAGTACTCGGTATAACAAAAAAAAGCTCCTTTGGAGGAACCATCAACAAATTTCAAGATTGTAACATAAAAAAAACGTATGGACTCTTGATAGAAAAAAGAAAAAACCTTCAAATCAACAAGAATTCCATTTTATTTAATCAACGGTATTTAAAGTGGGGTCAAATATGTATTTGTACATATGGTATTAATGCCAAATAATCGTACATATGAAAATGAATAAATGGCATTAATTTCTGTAAAATTAAATGTATCTAAGTTTATATACACATATTAGTAGGATATATCCTTATACAGTAAATGTATATACAAATTGTGCTCAGGCTATGTTTGAAATATAAAAAAAAAATTTTCATATGTACGAATATTTATTTCACCTCACTGTATATATATATATATATGTGTGTGTGTGTGTGTGTGTATGTGTGTAGGTATGTGTTTATTCTTCCATATTTCTCTCGTTCTTCCTTCCTTGTTTTTTATCTTAATTCTACCCCAGACGTTCACGTTGTTTTAATTATTATTATTATTATTATTATTATTATTATTATTATTATTATTATTATTATTCATTTTCTCCCTTTTGTATTTTCTTTTCTTCTTTCAATTCTGTTCATCACAATTACCTCTACAACATACACCCCTTATATATATAACTATCAACAACGTCTTCATCTGATTAGAGTACAAAAGTACTCAGTAATTTAATTATATATATATATATATATATATATATATATATATATAATCAAAAATATATATCCTTGTACATAATATAGATATCCCTGTGCTATATATATATATATATATATATATATATATATATATAATATGTCTACGCAATATATATATATTCTTATACATAATATATACATATATATAATATATAATATATATAATTGATTATATATATATATATATATATATATATATATATATATATATATATACACATATATATATTTATATATATATCCTTATACAGTAAATGTATATAAAAATTTTGTTCAGGCTATGTTAGAACGATAATTTTTTTTTTAATTCATACGTACGAATATTTATTTCACCCTACTGTATGTATGTGTGTGTGTGTATGTATGTGCTTATTTTTCCATATTTCTCTCGTTCTTTCTTCCTTGTTTTTTATCTTAATTCTACTCCAGCCCTTTGACTCTCTCGTTTATTATTATTATTATTATTATTATTATTATTATTCATGTTCACCCTTTTGTATTTTCTTTTCTTCTTTCAATTTTTTATCACAATTACCTCTACAACATACACCCCTCCCTTGCACTTTCTTTTATTCCCCTTCATCTTTATTTTCTGTAATTCCTTTTCAGCCCCGACCCGTCTCACCTGGCTTTCTCGATCCTCTCGTTTTTACTCTTCTTTTCACATTCCTTCCTCTATCTCTCTGTTTCTCTGTCTCATTTTCTCATTTATTATCCCCATGCTGATATATATATATATATATATATATATATATATATATATATATATATATATATACTTTTCTTTCCTTCTCATTTTCGTCTTCTTTCTAGCCCAATCTATTCATCCTATCAATCATTTATACAAAGAACAACACGCCCGTCTTTGCCGTGTCTTGTAATTTTATTTTTGTTTTTTTGTTTTTTCTCCATCGGCTCTCAAGACAAGTCCAGAGAACCTATCACTTCGGACTGTCTGCTTTGCCACGCGACCTTTCAATGATTGACAAAGCCTTTCTTTTACGGTTGACGGCAGAAACCTTTGCTCCGTACTCACCCTGTCAGCTTCACTTCAACCGGTAACTCACGATATTCGACATAACATCGGCCCAATAACTTCCTCTAGCGCCAACCCCGCCTCTTCAGACCGGCCAATCTACAAGTACAAGAAGAGGTTTTTGGTGTACGCATTTATTTATTTATTCATCTCTCTCTCTCTCTCTCTCTCTCTCTCTCTCTCTCTCTCTCTCTTCGGCATTTTTTTCTTTTACTGCCAAACCTGGTACCGATGGTTGGAGAAGGCAGTTGGCTGTGTGAGTCTTGGTTAATGGCTTGGGGCTTTTGCAATGGAAGTTGGCGAACGACGTCCAAGTGTTTGTTTCAGGTCTTTGAATGCCGATATAGGCTTGAATATAGGCGTACTGCTTATGTTTCTTCTTACCTCTTTATTTTTATTTCTTGTGGACGTTGTAGTTACAAGGCACTTGCATTTATTTCACTGTTGTTGTTTTTCTCTTCCTTATTTTTTATTGTTTATTTATTTATTTATTTATTTTGACAGAGTATCGGAATAAACCAAACTAATGTTTTGACTGTTGTGAGCGTTTTAAGGCGTTGCATTTGTGTCGAGCAGGTTACAAATGGGAACATTACATGAACTCCCGGCTAATACGCTTAGTTTGCTAAGTCGATCTCCAAGAGAATCACAGCTTTTATAAGTTTTTTTTTCTCTTACTGTGTAGGTTTTTTTAGTATGTTTCACTGGTAAAGGGATCTGCTTCTTTTTTATGTCAAAAGGAAATACGACTTTTTTTCCATGGCATATATTGTAAAAGTCTTGTAGTCTTCCGTAATCTTTTGCCGTAATTTTTTCATGTACTTCTAAAATCTTTGTAAAGCATATTCATTCATTTGAGTTAAATCCACTGTTAAGCATTATTTTTAAAGAAATCAGGTCTTAGTTGATCTTGATTTTTTCGTGTACTTCTAAAATCAACTGTTAAAGATGACCATTTCATTAAGTTGAATCCATATTTCAAATTCATATACAAGCATAATTATTCCTTGAAATCAAATCCATACTCAAGGATTATTTCTCCTTTTTTTTTAAATACATAAAGTATGTTTCTGCCATCTCAGGTATAAGGCCTTGTCCATTGTCATCAGTTTCCTTGTTCTTTGGTCCATCTGTCTAAGTTCCTACCTTGATCAATTTAAGAGTGGTCCAAAGGATCTAACTGGAGTGTCTACCAAAGTATTTAATGTTTTGGGGGGTGTCCTCGTGGTGTAATGGTTAAAGCGATGAACTGCGGAATCGTAGTACGCGAGTTCGTACTCCAGTCGCGCTATTACGTTCACTTTCGGGCAAATACCCTTGGGAAAGGTATGAACCCCCTTATTCTCCCTCCAACTATGGATAAATAGTAGGACGGACTAGGTTCTTCAGCCTTGGTGAGGCAACTAGTCTAGGAGAAGAAAAACTCTGAATTCAAACCTGTTAAACTCCGTTTAAAAATTGACCTTGTGTCATATCCTGCCCGAGCGGAGGGGTTGGTAAATAGTACCAAAGTATTTATTCCTTTGGTGAGATTTCTGCAGCTGGGTTTTTGGTCATTTTTTTATTATTCTCCAAGTATCCTGCAGCTTTCCTCACAGAGCAATTCTATTCTTTCCGTTGATTCGCTTTTCCTTTTTTTTTTCATTTTAAGAATGTCACATTATTTTCCCTTTTTCATTTTCAGTATGGTATATAATTCAATACAAAATTCCATTCCACCGAGCTGACTGCATATTCTTAGAGTTTATATAAAAAGTTGGTGACTGTAGTCGAGGGCGACCAGAAGGCTCTCTTTTCAATAGCTACTACACCAAGGTGTAAGGGAGGGCACTGCTCCTTTCCCTGGATTGCTCCACTTTACCCTTGATACGTACCTTATATTGCTGAGTGTTAAGCAAGGAGGTATCAAGTACCATTTTTAATGTTTTTGAACCCAGGTCTCCCGGACCATTGGCGAACAAGTTTTCGTCTTTATCATCCGTTCGGGTATTTTTGCTTCTTATAACATTTACTCGGTTGCTGAGACAATCCCTAGACGTAAATCTTTTAAAAACTAGAATCTATGTATGCCATCGTAGTCCGGTGTTATCCAACTTGGTATATTCTTGAGTGTTACTCTTTGTGAGTCCACGTGAAAGCTAGCCTCCGGGCCCTTTTTAATTCATTGCAATTCTGTTTTCATGTTATTAATTCATTCGGCTTTTCTCTTATATTGTTTCCGTTCCCATATCTGGCTCCAGAAATATTTTGCTTCCTTTGCATCATGGGTCTTTATTCTTCCTCCACCGGTATAGTTTTCTTTCGTTATTTTTGGAGGTCCAAAATATACGGGAAGAATCAAACAATACCTGCAAGACGCAGGTATTGTTTGATTCTTCCCGTATACTTTGAGTATTCATCCTTTCGCCATTATTTTTTGTTTATTTCTTCTAGAGGGTGCAAAAGCAAAATATGGAATAACTTTTAAATGTTTTTTTTTAATCTGATTAGTTCAGTTTAAAAAAACGTGATTAATCTAAGTTTTCATGATTAGCTTTATTATTTAAGCACTTTTTAAAATTAAAATTCAGCCCAATATGAGTGACCAAGAAAAGAAACTGTACTATAGCCACAATTAACCCCATGTGCGAAATAGACATATAATGTTCATAACGATAGAACATATAAAGAACATAGGAATCTCGAAATTACGAAAAACACGTAACGACTTCTTGTTCAGGTACAAAACCTTTTTATTAACTTTGAGTTAAAGGTTTCTACATAAGGAGGAGAGACACAATCTTCTATTGCTGTCTTATTGATTTGGCCCCCATCTTGAGCGGCCCCCATAGGGCGCAAGTTCGCCTCGCGTCTACGAGCTCCAAAAGCCGATCCTCCTCGTTTGGTGTCTAGTATTCAGCTCCCTAACATTCTTTCAATTCTCCACAAACCTCTGCGCGCTTCCGGTGCGTGACCTCACTCGCACTCCGTCAGCCGTTTCGTCTCGGACTATTGTGACATCTGAGTGACACCTCTATCCGGCCGCGCGTGCCCGCGTTAACACCTGCCTTAATGTTGCACCTAACTAACCCATGTGCTGAGCCGAAAGGTTCTCAGCCTAACTAAACTCAAAGGCATGAACCGAAATCCCTTGGCCATTACGTTACAAAACGACAAATAATCTATGATTTACTTAACGCCGAAACCAAGCCAAAGTTTTTTTATCAACCGAATACAAAGTAAAGAATTTTGTTTTTGCAGAAAAAGAGCTTTTTAAGGAAAAGGGGGAGTGGAGGATTGAACCAAAAACGAACAGAAGGCTTTTTAACTGCTCTCACTACGGCGATTAAGAAGGACTCCACAACAGCAATAAGAAAACACGCTAATGAATTGAAAGTTCACGAGAAAACTGTGAAGACAGCAATTGAACAAGATTTAAACCCAGACCTTAACTCCCTTGATTACGCTTTATGGACGATTTAGAAAATAAAACGAATGCAACTTCCAATGTAAATATTGGTTTGCTAAAGACTTCTATTGAGGAGGAATGGAATAAAATGTCTGAAGAGTTTATTTTGAAGGAATGCAAATAGTTTCGAAGGTGTGTTGATACAATATTTGAAAAATTGCTGGCCATATTGAGTAAATTTACTTTTTTGTGCCCATCTTCTTATTTTTTATTAGAATTAATCTTATTTTGTAACAGAGTCGTTTATTATTATACAAGAAGATTCTTAATTTTGCTTCCGCTTTCTGTAGTTGTATTATCAGTCTTGTCCGTTGTTATCATTTTTTTTTTCGTCTTTTCATTCCATTGTGTCATTGTGTATTTTCATTTCTCTTGTAATTTAGCATGTTCTCGTAATTTGTTTATTTGTCCTTCAATCCCGTCAACCTTTTGTCTTTCCATTCGGGTTCCAATTTCGTCGCTGACTAGTTTTGTTCCAGAATAAATTCGATCATTCAGACCGTTGGGATATTTTTTGAGAATTTGTTAACCCTTTCCCGGTTTCAAACTTTCTAGTTCTTGGTTAATAAGGGATGGTAAGGCTCTCTTCTCTTTGTTCATGACTATTTTTTCATTTTGTGCTCCCATTTATGTTGTTGTTGGCGACCGTGGTCTAGGGTGACCCGAAGGCTCCCCTTTCGATAGCTACTACACCAAGGTGTAAGGGAGGGCGCTATTCCATTCCCTAGATTGCTCCACTTTACCCTTGATCTTTACTTTATAATGCTGAGTGTTAAGTAAGGTAGCATCAAGTACCATTTTTTGAGCCTTTGGTATGACTCGACCTGCCATTGAACCCAGGTCTCCCGGGCCATTGGCGAACACTCTAACCATTTTACTAAGCTTGTTTTTTTGTTTTGTTTTTAGATGTGGCACAAGGCCATAGGTATTAGACTCGAACTCACTCGCGTAAGTTTGCTAGTCTAGCTTGGTAACCATTACACTACCAGAGGTGCCCATTGATATTGAAGCGCTTTATTCCGTTATATTGTTGTTGTTGTTGTTGTTATATATCTTGAAAATATCATTTAGCTTCTGTCTAGTATTTGTTTATTGGTCCATATCATATTTCATCAGTGATTTGTCATTATGTCTTTTAGTTTATTGTATTTTTAAACTAAATTTCTTTCTTTCTACCTACTCTCTATTTACACATCAAAGAAGCGCTTTCTTTGATGTAAAAAATAACGACTCACACCCAATTGCTGAAAAGAAGAAAAATGTCAGACTGGAGTTGGCATTATTCATTGGGGCCCAAACCCCTGAACGGAATTTGGAAATAGGAAGTAAATGAGTCATATCCCAATAGAAGTTATTCATTTGGGAAGTTGGTGAAAGCGTGAAAGGAATTGATTAATGGTTGATGATTCTAAATAAAACATATAATGACGAACTTGATATTTTCCCATGGAGTGAAGAAAACGGGGATGGCTCCATCTGCCTCAGTCTGATTTTATCTATACGTTTTTAGTTCATATCTATCTATCGATCTCCACTCATTATGGATCTATTGTCCTTTCTTTCTCCTTATCTCTCTCTGTCTCCTCATTCGCTCTCTCTCTTTCTCTCTCTCTCTACACACGCACACACGCACACACACACACACACACATATATATATATATATATATATATATACACCTCTCTCTATGTATTTCTGTTTGTGCTCATTATCTATCAATCAATCTATCAATGTATCAATCTGTCTATGCTCATTATTTATCAAGCTATCTGCTTGTCTTTCCTTCTTATCTCTCTCTCTCTCACTCTGTTCCCCCCTCTCTCTCACGCGATCCCTCTTTGTATTCCCCTCCTACTCTGTCTCTTCCTATTTCCTTCCCTCTCTCTCTCTCTCTTTTCCCCCTCTCTCTCTCTCGCTATCCCTCTTTGTATTCCCCTCCTACTCTGCCTCTTCCTATTTCCTTCCCTCTCTCTCTCTCTCTCTTTCTTTCTCTCTCTCTCCACACACACACACACACACACACACACACACATATATATATATATATATATATATATCTTTTTTTTTCCTTTAAGAAAAAACCAAAGACCGGTTAATTCAGGACTATAAATTTATTTCCATCCCGTATTTTCAGTTTCTTGTGTGAACCAAAAACATGAAGAAAAAATTAATACAGGACTTCTTCAGACACAATGGATAATTAAAATTAAAATTAAAATTAAACCAGAATAAACACGTGGGGTGTCGGTTCTCATTATCTATCGCTCGATCTATCTACCTATCTGTCTGATTATTTTCTGTTTACTTCTCTATTTTGCTTATTTTACGACATAACTTCTCATCTAATGGTCTTTCAGTGGAGTCTGAGTGACAACAAGTCTCGTTAAGTCTCTAGTACTCTTCCCAGTATTCTGGCCGATCTCCACAATGCAGTAGTTTGGATGGTCCCAGCTGGTACTTCGATCTCCAACTTTTAGTCTCCTTTCCAAGCCTTTGGAAACCGTTCCAAGTGCATTAATCACAATTTGTATCTACGTCATTTTCACGTTCCACGGCTTTTTTTTTTTTTTTCGTTCTCTGGCAAGGTTTGACGACTTGTGACTCTTTTTGTTTGTTTGTTTGTTTTGTTATTTTCACAGTGTGGTTTATCGATACGGCAAAGTCCACTATTAGGCAGATTCTCTTTCTTTTTGTGGGGTGGGGACTAGGTCTGATGTTCTGGCCGGGATTAAGGGATCTGTTTGTATCTGAAAACCGTTGAAGAATTTTGCGTGCCGATTATTATCACTATTAGTGGATCTTTTATTCTTTAATCTGCTAGATCGCCAAAATCTATCAAATTGTTTGGGTTTTTTTTGGGGGGGGTATTTTCTATTCATCTACTGAAAATTCTACTGACCTGGACAAGGTGATAAGGTTTTTATCTCAAAATCCTAGTAATTATTATTTTCACTGTTTGCAAGCTTATCACACCAGTTTGAACTGGTATTCTTTTCACTGGAGGTTGAGTGACAGCAAGTCATCGCACATCTCCGGATTTTTTTAAAAGTATTCTACTTAATCTAAAACTGCTGTGGTCTTGATGGTTTCCAGTTTTCTTTGGATTTCCTGTTTTTCTTCTTTTTTTTTTTGCCAGGGGAAAATCAACAACATCAAAGCTTGGAGTTTCGCAATGTCTTTCAGAAGATTGTGAAACATAAAGTTTTGAGTAAAGAGATTTTCTGCTTTTTTTTTTCTTCTTTGGATTTTTGCAATTATATTGATGATCTGATATTTTTGTATTAACGCAATATTTTACTTGCTATAGTTAACATGACCGTTTTAGTTTTTAACATGACTTTATTTATTTATTTATTTTTTTAGCTCTAAACAAACAATAATTGCATGTATTTAAAAAGTATATATATATATATATATATATATATATATATATATATATATATTTAAAATATCCAGTCTGTGTCCAAGGACAGTAGGTGTGGATTATTCTTTACTTAGAATATATGAGGAAAATCTTATAAATCTATGAGAGTGTATGGCTATTGTTTGCTCCCTATTTATTCTCTAAGGTATAATAAAATTCTCATTCAAAGCGTATATAGTACAATTTAATGGAGTCTCCAGTATATATATATATATATATATATATATATATATATATATATATATATATATATATGTATAGGACCAGGCAACTGGGACTGAAGAATACGGCGACTGGATCTCTGCAGAGAGGTAAGATCACGATCACCTAATGAATGCCTTGTATATGATACTACACAATCTAAAAGTGAAACTCTAGTCCTGGAGCTTTGGAGATTGTGGAGAATCCCTTCATTACTATCACTCTTAGGTCCACTCTGACCCAAATTGGTTGTGCCCGTTGGGATCCTATCTTGGGGTCAAATACAACTAATTAATCATACTTCAAACCTATTAAATATGTGCAAACAAATGACTGATGTTAAATTGAATTAGTATTACATAGCAATAATTTGAACCATTTAACTGTAAGAAAAATGAGCTCTGGAACGTTAAAAATGTAACCAATAAATTATGTGATATATATATATATATATATATATATATATATATATATATATATATATATATATATATATATATATATATAAGTGTGTGTGTGTGTGTGTGTGTGTACATAAACAGGATTTGGCGCTAAATAATCTACAATGGTTGATATGCCATAAAAATACAAGCAAGCAACCAACGCACACACACACACACACACACGCACACACACTCACGCCTACGTCCTTGTGTTTGCGCGTATGTGCGTATGCGTATGTGTGTATGTGTTTGTGTGTGTGTGTGTGTGTGTGTGTGCACTCGTTTGTTACTAATATTCGTTTCTGTGTGTCGAGAGGCCAATTTCAAAGGGAGAAAGGGAAAGAAAAGAAATGCGAGTCGGAAAAGTGTGGGGGTAAATTTATGTATTTCATCCACCTGGGTCTATTATAATGAAGTTATTTGCACTCTGATATATATCTCATAGCAAGGGAAGGGCTGACAAATGATTGAATGCATTGTGATTTTTGGCAGTTACACGCCGGTGGGCCACGATATCCGGACATACCTATCACTTTCCTATATATATATGTATATATCTGTTTGGTTTGGTTTCTCTGTTTAATGGCATATCAACCTTTGTAGGTTATTTAATACCAAAGCAATTCTCCTTGAATAACAGTAGTTGTACTATTTAACCCATAGCTGGGAGGATAAGGGGGTTCATACCTTTCCCAAGGGTATTTGCCCGAAAGTGAACGTAATAGCGCGACTGGAGTACGAACTCGCGTACTACGATTCCGCAGTCCATCGCTTTAACCATTACACCACGAGGACACCCCGAATATATCTCTGTCTGTGTGTGTCTGTGTGTGTGCTAGCCTATGTGAACGTAGGTATATCTCGGTTCGGTTTCTTTGTTTCATGGGATTTCAACCTTCGTGGGCTACTTAATGCTAAAGTCGTCCTTCTAGATAACATGGCCAAGTCGGCTGGGACTGCAGAATATATCGACTGCATCTCTACAGCGGGGTAAGACTCCCCCAACAAATGTCCTGGATATGACAATAAACAATTAGATGTTGAAATTCCAGTAATGCAGGAGCTGTGGTGAATGTGGAGTACCCCTTCATTGCCATCGCTCTCAGGTCTGCTTAATCCCGGAGTGGTAGCACCTGATAGGGTCCTATCTATAGGTCAAATAGAACTAAACTGAGTATTCATGCGAAACTGAATTAATTGAAATAGAACTGTTTTGACATTTAAACTGCGTATCTATGCTTAACTGAATTGTCTGAAATGAAACTGATTTTATATGCTAAACTGAATTGTTTGAAATAGAACTGCTTTTGACATTGAAACTATAGAAGAGTAAGGGTGTTCATACTTTACCCTCGGGTATTTGTCTGAAAGTTCACATAATAGCATGACCGGAGTTCAAACTTGCAGCCCAGCAGCCCAGCACGTTAACCACTACGCCACAAGTAATCCTCCGACCTATTTTTACTTTATATATCTATCACTTTTTACCCTGTATGAGTGCGTGTGTGTGTGTGTATGTGTGTGTGTTTGTGAGAGAGAGAGAGACAGGAAGAGAGAATATACATTAAAAAGATATGTGTTAAGTCAGGATGAACTTGTGAGAATATCACTTAAAGACAAACAAATAGACACAAGTACCTATGTGCAGGGAGAGGGAGTGGGTCGAAAGTAAACATCATTGCGACACTGGAGTTCGAACTCACAGTCCCACTATTACGTTCAGTTTTGAACTAATACCCTTGAGAATGGTAGAAATTCCCTAATCTCTTCCCTGGCTATTTTAGTTAAATAGTAACGCTACTGTTTTTTCTACAATGATGTCTTTGGCTTTAAGTAACCCACGAAGGTCGATATACCATTAAGAAAGAAACCTGGGTGGATGAAATGTATACATTAAGGAATACAATCATCATCATGTCGCGCTGGTAGCACAGATATCCCTGACCCACTCTCGCCACTCGTCCCTATCGTTCATTGCCCTATGCAGGTCTTCAGGACAACATCCCGTATCCTCACATAGCTGCTGAATGTATGTTCATGCTGGTCGTCCTGCTTTTGCACGGCCATGTGTGGGGGTCCATAAGAGTACATCTCTTATGATTTCGTCCCTGCTTCTCCAGCAGTGTCCTGCATGTCTGGTTCGTCTAATTTGAATAGTTTTCGTGATAGGAAGCAGGTGCCCGTACAGTTGGTGTCTTGTGGGGTGCTGTCGCCAGGACTTGTTCAAGATTGCACGCAGCATTCTTGTGTAATTGCCGTCTAGCTTCTTCTCCAGCCGTTTTGTTAGCGTCCATGTAGTGCATCCATATAGCAGTATCGATGTGACCGCTGCCTGGAAGAAACTGCGTTTCATTTTATCGGTTAGGTCTGATTTCCATATAATCGATAGCCTATTGATAGCTGTCCATGCTTTCGTTAACCTCGTGTCGATGTCCTTTTCGGTTGATTCGACGCTGCTTCCTACGTAAGTTAATTTGTCTACTAGTTTAAGAGGGGTTCCGTCTAGAGTGGAGATGTCCCCTGTTTGATTATAGCACATATATTTCATTTTGTGTGCATTAACATAGAGGCCTATGCCTGTGGCTGCTCGTTCCAAACTATGCAGTAGTGTTTCGGCTTGGTCGGGTGTATTTGCCAGTATCGCTATGTCATCGGCGTAGTCGGCGTCGGTAATTGTTGTTGCGGGGTACCTTCTGCTTCTTTTCTTCGTCAGCTCGAAGCCATTCTCTCTGATTTTGTCAATCGATGTTCTAAGTACATAGTCTAGACAAATGATATAGAGGTACGGAGCCAGCATGTCCCCTTGTAGTACTCCTGCTACAATGTCGAAGTATTCTGTGTCTCCATCTGGTGATCATACTTTTACTTTGGTGTTTCTATAGAGAATTGTTATTGCTGCTACGGTTTCTTTAGGTATGCCGTACGCTCGTAGGATTTGTTCCATCTTTCCTCTGTGAATGGAATCGAAGGCCTTGGTAAAATCGACAAATATTAATGTCGCTTGTAGGTTTTTTGCCAATACACCTTCAAGGATTCTACGGATGGTTAATATTTGAGGTCGTGGATCTATTTCTTCGGAAGCCATTTTGGTTTTTCCTAAGTATGTTGTCGATTTTGGGTTCTATGCGGTTTCGTAGTAGGGCATTGTAGATTTTGGCTGCTATGGATGTAAGTGTTATGCCTCGGTAGTTTTTGGCTAATCCGAGGTCCCCCTTTTTAGGGAAGGGGAGTATGCATCCTTTCATCCATCTATCTATCGGATTTTGATTATATACTGAGTTGCAATGTCGGAGCAGTACGTCGTCGAATTGTCTGGTCTTCCATACTTCCGGGGGAATCTCGTGTAGCCCTGCAGCTTTCCTATTTTTCATTTTTCTGAGAACCGAGTCGAGTTCTTCTTGAGTGAACGGTCCTAGTATAATGTCTAATTGTTTACTAATTATTCTGGTGATTGGTTCATGTGTTATTTTCGGTGGGTTTCCTAGTAGGTTTTCAAAGTGCTGTTTCCACAGTTTTATTCTTTCTTGTTGGTTTGCTGCTTTCAGTTTTGCTTTGGCTGTGTTTTTTGTTTGTCAGGCTATCCTAGATTGTCTATCTTCCACCGAGTCTCTAATCTTATCTATCTGATTTTGAATGTATTCTGTCTGTTCCTTTATATATATGCCTGCTAATTGATATTGTGCCATTTTTAGTTTTAAGGCATTTGTGTTTGTTGGGTTTTTTCGATAGTTTTTGGAGGCTGTTTTCACTAGTGCACGTTTTTCTCTCACCGCTAAAGTTTCCCATGGTACTCTATATTTAGTTTTGAGTTTTGTTGGAATGCATTTCGCTGCTGCATCGAGGTGCGCATTGACGAAATTTTCATATTCGTCGTTTGGTGTACTTTTTTCCGTCCTTTCTTGTAGTGTTTCGTATCTGTTTCTTAATTCTAATACGTATTTATCTCTTATATCTCTGTTGTTCAAAAGGGCCCAGTCATAGTGTTTGGTGGTCGCTGTTCGTTTGGCGTTTTTTCGTAGGCTTAACTGTATTTTCGCCGTGACTATTCGGTGATCGGTGGACACACCCTCGAAAGAGGAGTATGCCTCGCAATTCATTGTACTATTTTTCCATTTCTTGTTTATAAGGACGTAGTCTATCTGAGCTTTAGTATTGTTCGCGTACGTGTATGTCCATAGTTTGCCTCCCTTTTTTGGTAGTTTGTATTGAGGCATGCTAATCTATTTTCTATCATTAAATCTGTTAGATGTTGCCCATTCCTATTTGATGTGTTGTGGAGACTCTATTTGTTGTTTCCGTTTTTCCTGATTTGGGCATTCATGTCTCCGTCAATGACTAACATGCTGTGTTTCGGTATGCTACGCACTAATGAGGATAACTCATCGTAGAAGGTGACTAGTTCAGTTTCTTCACTAACATTGGTAGGGCTGTAGCAGGAGATGATTGTTGCTCTGGGGTTGCCGTCAAAAGTAGCTGCCATCATTCTAGGTTGTATTTTCTCAATGCTATTTAGCGTTTTTAATGCTCTAGGTCCTATAAGCAATCCTACCCCTCCTAATGTGTCGTTGACAGAGTTTTTCCATGCCGATACAGTGACGAGCTACCATCCATTGCCAGTTTCGTGATATCTGATATCTTCGGTGTGCGTGTATCTGTGTTCTGGTATGCATATTATGTCAATCTTATGTTCTACGGCCGATGCGATTAGCTCTGGTAGTTGTCCTATTCTATTTAAGGTTCTTACGTTAAATGTGGCTATTTGTAGTGTTTGCTTGCATTTTAGTAGTTTTTGTCGTTTGAGCTCTGTAGCTGATTTTTCGAACACTGAGGCCAGGGCTCCAACCTCAGCAGGACGCGCCCCGTTTTTACCCGCGCGAAGAGCGATGGCTGTTTTATTCTCTTCTATAGAAGCCACTCTTATAGAGGAGCAGCAGTAGTTCCCCGATCGAACTAACGATCCTGAGCGTATAGTCGTCAAACTCACGTCCAGGACCTGTTTAGGTATTGAGTTTGGTCGTCCATGGGTTTCTTCAAATACCATTACGTACATCATGATGCTTCCCATGTGTACGTGTAAAAAAAAGGGGGGTAATTTTTTCTTAAGTTTTAACTTAGTTAAAGTCCAAGATTAAGGTACTTTCACTGGAACTGAATTTTTTTTTTTTTTTTTTTTTGCGGTATTCGGACATTTTCCTAGGCTTTTAGTTTTTCTTCTATACTTGGGAGCCGGGGAGGCTATAGGAATTATAGAGTTTTTACAAATGACAATTTTTTTTGTGTGTGTGTGGTAGCATTGGCAGCTTTAAGCTTTTACTTTTTCTTCTAAACTACTGTTAGGCCTCTAAGAATTTTAAACTTTTATAAAAGATTCAAAAACGTTTTGCCGTGTTCGCTGACATTTGGACAGAGTCATATATTCAATTTGGGTTTATAGTAGAGTAAGCGTGTCCTTACATTTAAAACGCACAGTATAAGCAATATTATACAAACAAAAATACAGCATAACATTTTGTAAAATTCAGCATTTTAAATTAATTGGACTTAAAGACATACTGACCAATATTGAAACATTTTTCCTCTGTTGGCACGTGAGTTCAAATAATTCCTCTTCCTTTTAGTGTTTATTTACTACTGAATTTTAGATATGTTTGGAGACGGTCTACTGTTCGAGATGGGGGTGGGGAGGGCTACTAATTTCATCATTTTTTTCTTTCTCTTTTTTTGGGGGGGTGGTGGTGCTGTAGTAGCTTTGGCAGCTTTAGGCTTTTACTTTTTCTTCTAAACTACTGTTAGGCCTCTAAGAATTTTAAACATTTATAAAAGATTCAAGAACATTTTGCCGTGTTCGCTGACATTTGGACAGAGTCATGTGTCGCTATAAGACCAGCTTTTTCAGAATTAGTATAGTTCCACCAAAACGAAAAATACTGCCATCAACGTGGAAGACTGGGAGAAGCTAGTTTCTGACAGACCTGACCGGAGAGCCACCGTCCACCAGTCAGTGGAAAAAAATTGAGTCCAAATTGATTAAACATCATCTGAAATGAGCTGTTAGAAAAGATGAATTCAAGTCCATCAAAATCTAAAGAGAAGTTCTAAGCATAATTACCAATCTTTCCGCTCGGGCAGGATATGACACAAGGTCAGTTTTTCAGCGGAGGTTAATAGGTTTGAATTCAGAGTTTTCCTCCTTCTAGACTAGTTGCCTCACCAAGGCTGAAGAACCTAGTCTGTCCTACTATTTACCCATAGCTGGAGGGAGAATAATTGGATTCATACCTTTCCCAAGGGTATTAGTGCTACGTGAAATGAAATCAGTCTCCGCTAGGATTTGAACTCGTGTCGCCGTGTCTATTTCCTACGGCGATAACCATTACACCACGGGCACCTCCACAAAGAGGAGAAGTTCTAACATGCGGTTTATGTGGAAGACTGTGTCTCTCCAGGGCTGGTCGAATGAGTCATCTGAGAAAATGCAAGGATACAGTGTCAAGTGCAACAAACACTCATGTATAGTTACTACGTGACAGATTCTTTTGAAGTCTCGGTGAACTGAAGAGTCATCTACGTGTTCACAGCCTCTTGGGTGCTTGCAAACAAACAAAAAAACTGCAAATGGGCTTGCTCGTGCGCAAGCTGACAGCCAACACAAGTGTTCCAATTTGTTAAAAAATTTTATTGTGTAATTCAAATTTTCGAAATCACTTGGATTCTTTTTATTTATTATTGGGTGTCCTACGTTCATTGAGTATTAATCGAATTTAGCTCTGACACCTTCCCACAGGTGCCGGGTCGGTGGATCTCATGAACCATTATGAAGTAGGCCAATACTTTTCATCATTATAATCATTATTTAGTTGGTCTGACGGCACAGAGTACCCTGACACACACATACACACACACACTCTCTCTCTCTCTCGTTCTCTCTGTCCTTCCCTATCATCCATCGCTCCTGATCGGTTTTTTAGACTGCATTCAGTGACTGGACAAAGCTGATATAAGTTTTCGCTGCTCAATGAATACTGGTGTGTCCATGTGTAGGAGTCCCTAAGAGAACATTGTTTATGACTTTCTCCTATCCTCTCTTGCAGTGCTTCGTATGTCTTGTTCGTCTCACTTGGATGGTTTGTGAAATAGGAGGTTGGTAACCGTACAGCGGTTGTTTTATTTGGATATTGCTTCCAGGATTTTTTCAGCAAAGCACGCAGTATTCTAGTGGTATTTCCTATACTGTTTGGTTTTGTTTTATGGCATATCAATCAGTGTTCAATGCCAAATCCATTTTTATACATATAAACGGTTTTATTTCAAACAAATCAGTTTAGCATAAATACAGTTTTTTGTTTACACACAGTTAAATGTAAAAACAGTTTTATTTCAAACAATTCAGTTTGGTATAAGTGCACAGTTTAGTTCAATTTGACCCAAAGATAGAACCCTTTCAGGTGCTACGACTCCGGGGCAGAGTAGACCAAGGAGCGATTTGCAATAAATGAGTACTCACAATTCCCCAAAGCTCCAGTATTACTGGAGCCTCACCATCAGATTGTTTTGTTATATCCAGGACACTCATTGAGGGTGGTCTTATCTCTCTATATAAATGGTGTTGGTGTATTCTGCAGCCCTAGCCAACTGGGGCATCCTATATCCCATATTTACCTAACCCCTCCGCTCGGGCAGGATATGACACAAGGTCAATTTTTAAGCGGAGTTTAACAGGTTTCAATTCAGAGTTTTTCTTCTCCTAGACTAGTTGCCTCACCAAGGCTTAAGAACCAAGTCTGTCCTACTATTTACCCATAGCTGGAGGGAGAATAATTGGATTCATACCTTTCCCAAAGGTATTAGGGCTATGTGAAATGCAATCAATCTCGTCCAGGATTTGAACTCGTGTCGCCGTGTTCATTTCCTAGGACGATAACCATTACACCACGGTCACCTCCTGGGGCATTCTATATAGTGTTTTGTTAGCGTCCCTTTGTGCATCTATATTGTAGTATAGACGCAGCTACAAGTTGGAAGAAATTCCATTTTACTTAATCTTATTGATAAGAGTTCTAGGAGATCGATAATCTGTCAATAGTATTCAACACCTTTGCGTGGCGTATGCAACAAAATATCAGTAGTTCTAATTAATATTGAACTTCAATTGTCTGTTGCAGAGTGATGATCGAAGCCGAAACGCGAGTTAATGACTCATTTTATAACCAGTCATCTACGACGGGCATCTACTTAGTATCCTGAAAAAGAATTTACAGCTTCTACTTTAGATGAGAGAAATATTTAGGACAACCTGAGTAGACAAAATTGCGTGTCGAGGATGCTACATTGAAATGTAGTTTTTAATTATTGTTCTTCCGCTCAACAAGGATACTGGTTAGCAAGCGTTGCACACTGTTATGACTGTAGTAGCCTCTTGCACACTCGGTGGGGCTTAGAATAAGCTGACTGTATCCGCTGACGAGGATAAAACTCACCCACTCCAGTTCTTAAGATGTGTGAAACTTAATCTACACTTTCACTGTAATTACTCTCAAGTCTACTGTGACCCGGAGCGGTAGTATCTGTTAAGATTCCTTCTATTTGTCAAATATATCTGTTTAAGAATAATTCGTTTTCAATATGGCCCAGTCGGCTGGAGCCGTAAAATACACCGACTCTATCTCCCCAATGATGTAAGACTGTCTCCACGAGTGTTCTGATCGGACATTAAACAATCTGATGGTGAGGCATCAGTAATGCTGAAGCTTTGAAGTATGCTGAGTACCCCTTAATCAGCATTGCTCCCAGGTTCAGTCAGGCCCAGAGTAGTAGCTCCTGATAGAGTTCTCTCTATGTATCAAACAGAACTGTTTGACATTTAAACTGAGTGCAAACGAATAACTTTTGCTAAATTGATTTATTTAAAATAGAACTGTTTGTTCATTTAACGGCGCGTAAACAAATGACTGATGTTTTATTGAATTGTTTGTTAAACATGGGCAATTCTTGGAACCATTTAATTTTGTTGACTTATGATCAATTGAATTCTTAAAAATAGAACCTTTTGATCATTTAATTGTGGGTATCTATAAAATCTATTTACAAATCAAATATTTAATATAGATGTTAACACAGGATTTGGTATTAAATAACCAACAATGTTTGATATGCCATAAAAACCGAACCAAACTAAACAAACCAGTAGTAATACTAGTATGTAAACAAATGTGTTTGAATTCATTTAAAAATCAAATTACCAACAAACTATGAACTCACAAATCTCGATCTCGTATCTGTATCAATTTAAATGTGTGCAAACAAATGACTGATGCCAAATTGTTATTGTTACATATCAATACATGAAACCATTTAACTCTGAGCAAAAAATGAGCTCAGTCACATTGAAAAATGTTCTCAACAAAATATGTATGCAAATCATGTATTTCGACTATATGTATAAAGAGGATTAGGAATTAAATAACTCACAATGGTTGATATGCCATAAAACCCAACCCAACAAAACTAAAGAAAGAAATCCATCCAAATCGCTGATTGATTGATTGATTGATTTTAACGATATATCAATGTGTCTTGGGTTATTTTATGTTTTCAGATTCGGGAATTGCGTTCAAATATACATTTTGTACACGGTCTTATCGTAAATGAATAATCTTTAAACAGATCTATTAGGCCCATAGATAGGACCCTAACACGTACTTCTACTCCAGGTCAAAATGGACCTGGGAATAATCGCTGTAAAGGGGTTCTCAACTCTCCCCAGATATTCAGATGTGTAGAACAAAGTTGATATGACTATTTACAAGATCTAGAGGAAGGTTTTAATACGTGTTTCCATTTCTCGATAATGAAGGGTTCTAATCAAAAATAATCAAGAAAAAGAATAATAATCCTAAGTAAACAATTATTTCTTCAAGTATTCTTGATACAAATAATTTACAGAAATACGCAATGTATTCTTATGAATAGGGATTTATTTCTAAATAGATCTATTCGACCCATTCATGGGACCCT
This sequence comes from Sepioteuthis lessoniana, assembly GCA_963585895.1. Taxonomy (NCBI): domain Eukaryota; kingdom Metazoa; phylum Mollusca; class Cephalopoda; order Myopsida; family Loliginidae; genus Sepioteuthis; species Sepioteuthis lessoniana. The sequence continues at coordinate 63,144,419 of OY757925.1, read as the reverse complement.
AACAAGTACTACTACTCCAGGTCTGAGTAGACTAGGGAGTAATGGCAATGAAAGAGTACTTCACTGTAAAGGGGTTCTCAACTCTCCCCAGATATTCAGATGTGTAGAACAAAGTTGATATGACTATTTACAAGATCTAGAGGAAGGTTTTAATACGTGTTTCCATTTCTCGATAATGAAGGGTTCTAATCAAAAATAATCAAGAAAAAGAATAATAATCCTAAGTAAACAATTATTTCTTCAAGTATTCTTGATACAAATAATTTACAGAAATACGCAATGTATTCTTATGAATAGGGATTTATTTCTAAATAGATCTATTCGACCCATTCATGGGACCCTAACAAGTACTACTACTCCAGGTCTGAGTAGACTAGGGAGTAATGGCAATGAAAGAGTACTTCACTGTAAAGGGGTTCTCAACTCTCCCCAGATATTCAGATGTGTAGAACAAAGTTGATATGACTATTTACAAGATCTAGAGGAAGGTTTTAATACGTGTTTCCATTTCTCGATAATGAAGGGTTCTAATCAAAAATAATCATACTTCACACTCCTTATATCTTTAGGACAGGTGCCTTATCTCTGGATGCAGTTTTGGTACCATACCTAGGACATCTTCAATTTGAAGGTGTCCTAGGTATTGTTGTATATCACAATGAAAGAAGAGACGACAACACTTGTATATAAGAATATAAACTATCTTCAATAAAGAAGAGAGTTTATATTTATATATATATATATCATTCGTATATATATCAAAGAAGAGAGTTTTATATTTATATAGATATTATTCATATATATATATATATCAAAGAAGCGAGTTTTATATATATATATATATATATATATGTGTGTGTGTGTGTGTGTGTATTATTCATATATATATATATATATATATATATATATATATATATATATATATATATCAAAGAAGAGAGTTTTATATTTGTATATATATTATTCATATATATATATATATATTATTCATGTATATATATATATATATGTTATTCATATATATATGTATACATATTATTCATATATATATATATATTATTCATATACATATATATATATATATATTATTCATATATATATATATATTATTCATATATATATATTATTCATATACATATATATATATATATATATTATTTATATATATATATTATTCATATATATATATATATCATTCATATATATATATATATATATCAAAGAAGAGAGTTTTATATTTATACTCGAAAGGTTAGAAATGCTGTAAGCGAGAGAGAGAGAGAGGCACAGAGAGACTAAGAGACAACAGATTTGACAAAGGACTCGGCTACTATTATTGTACCATGTGGAGACATCTTTAGAGCATAAGTTCTTCAGCTTCTAAGTTAGGGGACGTTACCCTCCGGGCACTCGTTGACAACACTCGCTTTTCCTGACTGACCGCCTGTCTTGATTGACCGTCTGTCACAGGGTTTGAAATTGTGTTCTTATATAATATTCATAACGCCTATGCATTCTTCTTCCGGTTCACAACACACGTAACCCGTTTCCGCAGTCCTTCTGTTTACACAGGTGCATCCTACTAACGAAATCTCTAACTAACGGGTCTTTCAAAGGTCAACAGGTAACAGTAGCGTGTCCTTTACGCATTAAACTGAATGATTTGAAAAAGCTTGTATATCTTTAAAAATATTGGGCTACTTCAGAGGCAGTGAATGGGAGATAACAGACCCTAAAAACGAGGGAGAGCTTTGGAGATCAAGGCTGTTGACATATTTGGCGGGAGCATCCAATTTTTTTTTTTAATTTAAAAATCACAAGCGCTCAAATTTGAATTTTAAAAAAAATTTCGCAAAATTTGCTCAGAGAAAATACTGCAAATAAATAAAGACGTCCTGAAGATTTTATCGAACCTTGACAAATATGTATTTACCCAGCTCCTCCAAACTAGTAGGGTGCAGCACCAGGTAAATATTTTAAAGAGCTTGATTGTTTTCCATTCAGTGTTTTTCTTCTTCGCAGTCGGTTGTTTTTCCAAAGTTAAATATGACCCTAACAGTTACTCCTACTCAAAGTTAAAGTGGATCTGGAAGTAATGACCATGAAGAAGTACTTCCTATATCCATGATTGGATGCATTTTGGTATCAAACCAAGGACATATTCAAATCGTATTGTGTTCTCCACGCAATGAAATAAAAATTTTATCAAAACAAAACATTTTATTTACCAAACCCATCTGCACGAGCAGGACTAGGACAAAATTTGAAGCAAACTTTAACAGCTTTCAATTCAGAGTTTTCTTTCTTCTTGATCAGTTGTCATACCAAAGTTAGATATGACCCTAAAACCGCCTCTGCACGAACAGGATATGACACGAGCCATGACGCCACGACGGCTCTGTGACTTTAAAAGCGAAAGAAATCCTGAATGTTTCCGCACTTTTGTGTTGGGCACTGGTTCTAATTTGCCGGGAACAAAGTTAGACGCATCTCATTGCATAAACTGTTTTCATTACAACTACCCTACTTGTTTATTCTGCTGTTTTATTTGGATGACCTGAAACTTTGATAGATATATATATTCTGTTGAACAGAAAAAAAGATTGTCTTGAAGAAATTGTACGTTGTTTTCCTTTTTTAACTGTCTTAATCAACCGGAAGCAACTCATTTGTCAAAATGACATTCATAGATCATTCTTCCCGGTCTTATTTGATCTTCAACATCTGTGTTAACTTGCTCAGCTTGTTTGCCCACATCATGATTTGTGCCTTTCTAAATACAAACTAAGCAATGGATCTGGGAACCTCAAGTATTGTCATAGTTATCTAGCTACTCTAGCATACCATTTTTACATTATGCCAGGAAGTGGAGAGTACTACTTACTCGAAATAAACAAACTAAATCACCAGAAAAATCATATAGACAAAATGAACTTTAAAAAAATTCCAAACAGCGTATCGGGCCAACTTTTGAAGTTAATGTTAGATGGTCTCAAAATTTAGGTGAATGTTTAATAGTCTGGAATATCTCTCGTGTGAGTGCTTAGAGGGTATTCGACCATCAGACACGATAGGCGACCAGATATAGTGAGAGATTTTGGGTAAAGTCTAAAAGAATTCGACTATCAAAGAGGGTAGGTGAATGGGAATAGAGTGTGTTTAAGCAAAAGGGAGGGAATCCTACCATTAAATTGAACAGTCAGAACGTTTTGATCTATCATATCAAAGAGTCTAGTTAGGATCAGACATGAGAAATACCAAATTGTCCGGCTCTCTCTTCATTTCTCTTGCTCCAAAAGTCAATCGTATTTTGATTAATTATTAACGAACAAATAAAAAACGCAAAATTAAAATTCCTTGCGTTGGTATCAATGGGTCTTATGTGCCCGTGGTGTAATGGTTATCGTCATAGGAAATGGACACGGCGACACGAGTTCAAATCCTGGACGATACTGATTGCATTTCACATAGCACTAATACCCTTGGGAAAGGTATGAATCCAATTATTCTCCCTCCAGATATGGGTAAATAGTAGGACAGACTAGGTTCTTCAGCCTTGGTTAGGCAACTAGTCTAGGAGAAGGAAAACTCTGAATTCAAACCTGTCAAACTCCGCTGAAAAATTGACCTTGAGTCATATCCTGCCCGAGCGGAGGGGTCGGTAAATAGGATCAATGAGTCTTATCGAAATAAGAGAAATATCTTGCATCGAGATAAGAGAAATATCTTGCATCAAGAAAGAGATCTTATCGAGATAAGAGAAATATTTTGAATCAAGAAAGAGATCGGTAAACCAAAGAACGAACGAGAATTCAACCACTCATCGCAATAAAGATTGGTAGAGATCCAATGTCCAAAAATCCCACATCCAGTATAGCAGTCCAAGGCAGCTATTCATCACACACTCCTTTGATAACAAGGCACGCACACAGCCATTTATCCTCGTGGCAACGGCAGTACATAAATAATTCGGTGAATACGATATTTAATACGTTTTAGTGCTGATGCGGTACGTATCTGACCTACAACGAAGCTAGAATAAGGAAAAAGGCCATTTTATTGTGAGGGCCAGGCTTGAATCGACTGGGGCAAAAATATTTGGCCCCGTCAACATTTCCTTAATGGGGTGCCTCACATGCCAAGCCATCATTTCAACCCTGCAGGCTGATAAACCCTGAAAAGACAGCTATATAAGAATAAGTGTTCAAAAGATTTCTAACCACCAAGCACAAATACCAGGTGGTCTACCCGGAGGTAAAGAAAATATCTCGGCTATGATAGGTGAGTTAGATTTACACTGGATGCTTCATATTTCTGGCCTTGTGTCAAACTAGGCCCAGTTTAGCAAATCATCATCCGTAAGTACTGGATTCTACATTCATCAGAATGTGTTTTAGGTCATGTATGTTTCCCCATGGATTTGAGGCCATCAATCTAGTTCTTAAAAAGCTTGCCTGACTTTTTGAAAAAAATCTCCCCACCGTCAGTAATTAAATTTAGGAAAGTCAACAGAGTGCACAAGCAGAAATAGGGAGCGGTCTACTGTTTAAAGAAGTCAGAATAATGTTTAGATGTTATTTATTCCCTTCTCTAATAAAATAAAACTGGAATTTTTCCAAGCTGTTACCGTGTCAGTATTATGTTATGCGAAATTACAACTGTTTACAAATCATTTTTTAGTATTAACAACTTGAAACTATAGAGTTGATTAAAGAAAATTGACTTCGTCATCAAATAACCTAACAAGGGTTGACATGTAGTAAAACCAACCAAGCAAATTAGAATTAAACTTAACTTCCGCATGTCAATTGACGCACACACACACACAGACACATACACACACACACACACACACACACACATATATATATATAGACATATATATCATTAAGAAAAAACAAAAAACCGGTGACATTAGGATTATAAATTTATTTCCATCTTGTTATGTGTTTTTGAAAAATCAAAGAACACGAAAAAAATTAACAGGACTTCTTACATTGAGCTCTTTATCAGGAAAATTTAAGTGTTCCCTCTTGAATAGTTTTCTTGTCCTGGTCGAATTACTCCCAACTCCGGTTTAATTGGACCAAATAATACTTATATATATATATATATATATATGTGTGTGTGTGTGTGTGTGTGTGTGTGCGTGTGTGTGTGTGTGTGTGTGTGTGTATGTGTATTCTTCAGTCTCGGTGGCTACCTTGAGCTACAGAAACTGTGTTATCACCCCTGGTTGCCGGCTGATAAGAGCAGGGTATCGCATGTGCTTTCACATATGATGAAAATTTATATATACATATATATATATATATTCTTCAGTCCTGAGTCCGGAATAATTCAGTCAGGTCGATTAAATTATTCAAACTTAAAATATTTAAATATTTCTGGTAAAGAGCTCAATGTAAATGACATCAGAGAGCAACAAGAAAAACAAAATCCGGTCACTTTACGATTTTAAATTTATTTCCATCCCGTTATGAGTATTGATATGAATCAATAAATCCAAATTTAACAGGACTTCTTCAGATCCTTGTAAAAATAATTAGTACCTAGGATCTGAAGAAGTCCTGTTAAATTTGGAGTTATTTATTCATATCAATACTCATAGCAGAATGGAAATGAATTTATACTCCTAAAGTGACCGGATTTTGTTTTTCTTATAGGTGTATATATATATATATATATGATTGAACATGATAGACATTTTTTGTTTACATATTTTTTTTTTAATCCTTACGAATTGTCGTATCGATTTTAGGATATTTGGCGGGAAACAGTATAGACGCTAATACTTATAAAGTTGTAATGTGGATACAGAAGTTAAATCACTTTTTTAATACATCTTCCACTGATGATGGCCCAAAGTTGGGCCGAAAGTACTTGGCAAATAACTAATTATGGAAGGTTTATCAACCAATTCCCGTCCAATGTCATAAGATCGATACGACAATTCGAAAGGATTAACAAAAAAATATGTAGACAAAAAATATCTATTATGTTCAGTCAAAAATGCACTAATGACGAAATGCTGCCCAACCGGTTCATTGGCCAAGTGGGTAGAGTGTTCGCCAATGGTCCGGGAGACCTGGGATCAATCCCAGGTCAAGTCATAACAAAGACTTTAAAATGGAACTTGATACCTCCTTACTTAACACTCAACAATATAAGGTACGTATCAAGGGTAAAGTGGAGTAATCCAGGGAAATGAGTAGCTCCCACCCCTACACCTGCTTGTATTAGCAATTGAAAAGGGAGCCTTCGGGTCGCCCACGACTACGGCCACCAACTCATATATATATATATATATACGTGGTGCTTTCAATAAATTTCCCGACTTTTTTTTGTGCAGGCATTTAAATTGTTGTAGACGCTTGAAAATTCAGTATCTTATTGCTATACATGTGATAAGACGACTGGCCAATTTTTATGATTTCAGGTTCAAATAAACTGCTACCGCAGGAATTGGAATACACCCTACTAAAACCTGATTGTCACAGCAGGTGAATTTCAAAAATGCAATCTGGACGTGAGGACACTTTAGAAGAACGATAGTGCAATAAAATTCTGTTTTAAACTTGGAAAAAATGTCAGAGAAATGTATAGAATTCTTCAGGCTGCTTTTGGAGAATCTTGCATGAATCAAGCATCAGTTTTTGAGAGGCATAAGAGATTCAAGGTAGGCAGGAGTCTGTGAGGGATGATGAGAGGTGTGGGAGGAGTAAGGAAGTCAATATACCAGAGTTGATTGGCCAAACGGTTAGGGTTAGGGTTACTATGTTGAGATTTTAAGGGAGTTCAGGAAGAGATTGCGTCGGAAAAGGGCCAGCACTCTTCAAATCGGGTCAGTGGCATTTCCATCAGGACAATGCTCCAGTCCACAACTCCATACTTGTCACAGACTATTTGACCAAGATGGGCATCAAGACAGTTCCTCACCCTCCCTGTAATCCAGACCTTGCTCCCTGTGACTTTTAGTTATTCCCTAAGCTCAGAGGCTGTCGTTATGAGACAATGAGGAGATGAAAGAGGCTGTGACGAAGGTCATTGACACGCTCACACAAGAGGACTTCCATGGAGAACTTGTTGGAACGGTACAACAAGTGCATTGCAGCCGGAGGAGATTACTTCGAAGGCTACGTGAGTTTCATGTGTGTACTATCAATAAAAGTGTCCATACGAAAAAAGTCTGGAAACTTATTTAATGATCCTCGTATATATATATATATATATATATATATATATATATATACAATTTTGTCTGTTGATCCAATGAGAAAAAAGAAGTAAATACTTTCAAAGGAATTGGTCCACAAGAGAGTTTGCTTTCAGAACATCAGTAACACGTGTTGAAGAAGAATAAATAAACTGAAAGCAAATTCTCTTATAGACATATTCATTCTAAAGAATATATATATATATATATATATATATATATATACCGAGAGACAGATATATATATATATTGAGATAGAGATAGAGAGAGAAATTGATACCAAGGCAATCCCGACAGGAGGAGAGATTTATTGAGAAACAAAGTCGACACTATAGCGTTTCGGTTCTAATGAACCATCATCAGGACTGGGAGGGATGGTATTAATAATGTTAAATTAACGATAGATTTTTTTAAAAATTATACCAAAACCTAAGGAAAATCTAGATATCGGTAGAGAGTTGGCCGTTTGATCAGTATTTTTAAAAGTATTATTTTTAAAATTACGTCATGTGATTTGTTGATACCATGTGTTCCATTTGTTCAATAAGAATATAAGTAGATATACACACACATATATATATATATATGCGGTGGGGATCGAAAGCATTCAATGCTGATACAATGCAAACATTTTTTTCCATAAATTCTTTGGCAAGTTATGCAATTTTTGGCCAACAAACCTTTTGTAAATGTATGGGAAAGATAAGACTTTTCTTCGATTCTCACTTAAAAAGAAAAATGCGCATTACCTGTGTGTCGTGAAGTATTATTTGAACGGCATCTAAACATTTTAAAAATATAACGAGATAAGATATAAAGTTGCATTTTTTGGAAGATTCAAAAGAAATTATTTACATATTAGTAGAACCTACGGTACATAAAAATGAAAAGTGAATTTATTTTACATCACAAAAATGTAATTTTCAACAGTTATCTGCATATTTATCCATACCATCACTGCAGTGTTAAATCTTGATAACAGAAATGGATCATTACACCGAATATTTTAGATAGGATATTTGCTTTTAACTGGCTACTTATATATATATATATATATATATATATATATATATAACACCCCAGTCAGCTGGAGTTGTAAAATAAACCGACTGCATCTCTGCAGAGGAGTGCTACCCATCAATGACTGTCCTGAAAATGACAATAAACAATCTGATGGTGATAGAACTGTTTGATCATTTAATTCTGTATAAACAAATGAATGTTGTTTAATTGAATTCTTAGTGATACGTAGCAATAGTTTTAACCAGTTAACTTTATTGATTTATGCTAAATTGAATTGTTAGAAATAGAACTGTTTGATCATTTAACTCTGTGTAAACCAATGACTGATGTTTAATTGAATTATTAGTGATATATAGCAATACTTTGTACCATTTAACATTGTTTACTTATGCTAAACTGAATTGTTAGAAATAGAATTTGTTTGATCATTTAAGATTGTGTATCTACAAAATGTGTTTACAAATAATATATATTTGATATATAACTATAAAAACAGGATTAGGCATTAAATAAGCAATGATGTTTGATATGCCATAAAACTAAACCAAAATATTGAACAATATATATAAGATGCGACGAATAAATTCTCACCAATATAGATGATTAATTTTGTTGTTGGTTTGTTTGGTTTTATGGCACATCAACCCTTGTAGGTTATTTAATGCCAAATCCATTTTTATGTAAATAATCTGTTCTATTGAAAACAGTTCAGTTTAGCATAAGTACACAGTTTAATTGTCAAAAACATTTCCATTTCAAACTATTCAAGCAGTTATATGTAATAATTCAGTTAAGTGTAAATACAGTTTTAATGTCGAAAAACAGTTCTATTTGAAATAATTCAGTTAAGCATAAACCTGCAGTTTAAGTGTAAGTACGGTTTAATTGTCAAAAACGTTTCTATTTCAAGCTATTCAGTTTACTCAATTCATTTTAGCATAAGTATGCTGTTAGTTCTATTTAACCCATAGATAGGGCCCAATCAGGTGCTACCACCCTGGGCCAGAGTGGACCTGGGAACAATGGCAATGAAGGGGTACTCCGCATTCCCCAAAGCTCCAGCACTGCTGGAACCTCACCATCAGATTGTTTAGTGTCATATGCAGGACACTCGTTAGGGGGTGGTCTTACCCCTCTGCAGAGAAGCAGTCGATGTATTCTAAAGCCCCAGCCGACTGGGCAAGATTAATTTTGTGCTTACACTTTGTTTATATTAGGCTTTGTCTACTGTGCAGCAAACAAAAGTCAGTTGTGTACTGCCTGTGTGAAACACAGTAGCATGATGCAATCTATTCCTACAGAAATTTAGAAACAGCATGCTGTACTGACTGACATTTACATTGTAACTTCCAATACGAAGATTTCTCAGTGTTTTGCTGTTAATCTGAGGACAATGTCGAGGATTCGAAAAGAGTTAGATGAGTCCACTGGGGATTACGACTGTACGAACACTCCGAAGTCTCTCTCTGATTGTTCTGTTAAGAAAAGAACTCCCAAATTTGTTTCTGAGATCAAGGTCATGATTAACAACGATTTCAGAAAGTCAAACTGGGTTCATAGCCAGGGATATGAGGGTATCTGAGTTTCTGATCAAGCAGCTAGTGCATGAAGACATTCGAGATTTCTCATACAAGATGAGAAATAGCCAATTTTTATCACATATTATGAAAAACGTGAGGAAAGACCAAGATGCTAGTGTCATGTGATATCCCACGGAGACGATAGAAATAAGATTAATACTATCCTCCCGTTGGAATGAACAGTGGCAACCCGTCAAATAAGTGACCGTTAAGAAAGAATCTAGGTCACAGAGGGGATATAAACAGGTGTTGGTACTTAGTAACCTCAGGTCGCCGGACACCGGAAGTGGAGGAAGGTAGAAGCCAAGTGATTGGCTGGGACCCCAAAACGGAAGTGGGGACTCCTTCCCCTCAGCGGAAATAAATAATAAGAAAGTTAGTTGTTTGGCAGGGTTCGTAGCGGGCAGACGAACCATGGCCAGTATTCCGGGTCGAAGACAAAAGAACATCTGAGACACGAGGGACCCCAAGTTCTTCAAGCCAGTATTGAAAATAGCATAAAGTCTATTAGCCCGTGAAAGAAGAAAGATTCTCCAGTGGAACCCCGTCGAAAAATAAGATAAGTGACTTTGGGGCTATTACTCCTATATACCCAAATTTTATATATACCACTCTCTCTCTCTCTCTCTCTCTCTCTCTCTCTCTCTCTCTCTCTCTCAATTTGAAGAAAAACAGAAGTCAAGAAAAGACATTTATATTCGTGGACTGTCCATTTATTATATATTTGACACTTTGAAAGTGTATCTCTTTGTATAGTAAAGGAATCATGTATTTTAATGTCACCACGTGGTCTAAGTTGTTCTTTGCCGTAGCTTCTACGAATTTGTTACCTCATGCTTCCTTTTCAGCTTCTATTCGCCTTATGTTATCTTGCTTAGAATTGTCCTATTAATTCCTCTAAAATATCTCACGGGAAACCGGAGTTGCCGACTACTACAATATAATATTATTACGACTAAAACCTATAGGTCCATATCTTCTGTTGTCTAGGGGATGAAGTTAAGCGGCCTGGTGAGTGTGTGGATAGTGTGAAATTTGGAAACCCTTGCCAGCGGCGGTCGGTCTGGCCCTAAATTAATCCCTCACGTAATATGCCAGGTCTTATATGCCTGAGAGAAAAACTCTGAACGAGGACTTATTCTATAGGGGATCAAGTGCCAACCTGCCCCGTCTTCACACGTGCGAAAATAAAGTCCCGTTTTGGGGATTTTAGTCAATTTGCCGTCACACTAGGCTTTTAAACCAACTCAAGCTTCTCCTCCAATTAAACGTGTTTCTTTTTTTCCAGGATATGATGATGAACAACTTGTTGGCTTTCTCTAACCCCACAAATTTTACCGATATTGAAGAAAACCAAACACCCAGGCCACATCATGATTTTTGCTTGGGTCACAAGCGATGGTAATGTTATTTCTCCATTCATCTTTCCACGTAGTTACAGAATCAACACCCGGAGGAGGTAGAGCTCTCCTGGATCGAGAGGATGGCTGCCAACATAACTCTATGTTACACAAGCAGAACCCCGTCGTAAAAATGAGAAAATTTCTGCGCCCACAAGATCCTTAACATTTTTTCGCCTAACTCCCCAAATTGAAATCCTCTTTATTGATATGTGCATCATGGTGTCACGTGGGGTGTTAGAATCAAATGTTGGGAGTTGTAGTCCGGTGTAACGTGAGGTGTTTGAACGCCATGCTTGAAATGCTTTGACACCATGTTTACAACGTCCAAAATTTGAATATTCAACACCGAGTATGATCCTATTTACCCAACCCCTCTGCACGGGCAGGATATGACACAAGGTCAGTTTTTAAGCGAAGTTTAACAGGTTTGAATTCAGAGTTTTCCTTCTCCTAGAGTAGTTGCCTCACCAAGGTTGACGAACCTAGTCTGCCCTACTATTTACCCATAGGTGGAGGGAGAATAATTGGATTCATACCTTTCCCAAGGGTATTAATGCTATGTGAAATGCAATCAGTCTCGTCCAGTATTTGAACTCGTGTCGCCGTGTCCATTTCCTACGACGATAACCATTACGCTACTGGCACCGAGTATGATGATGAAATTTTCTACTTCGAAATCAGTGACACCCAGAATAATTATTTTGCATTGCGATAGCTTTCAAAATAAATACAATAAAATAATATATATATATATATATTTATATATATATATATATGCAAGGTGTCTTAAAATAGATGCATCCCATTAATATAATAATGATTTATTACTGATATGAGCACAATGGTGGTCATTTGGAACACGTCCTGTAAATAAAAAAAAGCATCTTTTGAACTGAAGACATCAAATTAATGTGGGTTTTTTTTTAATTATTATTATATTAGCTTCCAGGACATGCAATCATTTTTAGTTTTTTGTCTCAGTTATAAATCATTATCATATTGATGGGTTGCATCTATTTTGAGACAGTTTTCAATGATTTTGTCACCAAATAAAAGTGACGCAAAATATTTTTCCTCTCTTGTCCAAGGCATTGTGATCGAGGATTAATAGTTGTAAAAGCATAGGATTTTCAAATCTGAAACAAAAAAAACACGCCATTAGTGTTAGTAGAGTTATTAACAGTCACATGTGTCTCATGTATATTGAGACACCATATATATATATATATATATATATATATATAGTTGTATGTTTATATACCAATCGTTCCTAAATGCATATTTTGCATAGTGTTCAAAGATCAAGTCTTTTTTTTCTCTTTCTTACTTTCATTCTCTCTCTCTCTCTCTCTCTTCATATATATCTATATATATGCATGTGTGTGCATATGCATAGTCAGTATATGTGGCTAACGGAAATATATATACATTCTATAGTGTTGCTTTTTCTCTCTCTCTCTCTATATATATATATATATATTTGTGCGTGCGTGCGTGCGTGTCTGTCTGTCTTTCATAGCACGTCACTATGTACTTAAAGTGAGACACCCACTTATACGAGGCACTCTTTTTCTTTCTTCTTCCCGATCATTTCTCAAAAGCTAAGAGGAGTGGCAATGTGATGGCATCTTTCAAAAAACACAAACAGATGCCTCTTTTTGATCGCTCGCCATGGACGCAAAAAGACGGAATGGCACAACCAAAACAAAGGTTTTGCCGAAAAGAAGAATACGTTCCTTTCAGCTGAGTACGCGTCAATGCTTTTGTTTTTGTCTGAACTGGCAAACAGTACCGTGAAAAAGTCTTATTAATTCTGCTTACTTGCCTATCTAATTCTGCCTACTTACCTATCCAGGTGCATATCTCTTTCTCCCATTTTTGTCGATCTCGTTCAGTGTCTTTTTTATCTGAGGTATGTTTTTTAGTGAGAGATATGCAGAGGTCTGTTACTCTCGTGGCATTCTTCAACAAACGTGTCTTTAAGTAGTTCTATATGCATCCTTTGTCTTACCTTATTTATGTTCATATATATATAAAACAAAAAATTACATATATATATATATATATATACATATATATATATATATATATATATATATATATATATATATATATATATATATATATATGTAATTTATTGTTGTCGGTCCAAAGAGAGAAAGAAATATTTTTAAATGAGTAGGTCCACGAAGAGATTTGTATTTTTTATGGATTTTTTTCTTACATACGTGTATGTTTACAGCTTGTTGCTTTCGCCAGAGAACATATATGGCACAAGGGCTTGTTAATGGGGTTCGCAATGAGGCTAGAACTCACTCGTATTTGGAGTTTGAATACCCCATTAACAAGGCCTTATGCCATTATACGTTCTCTGACGAAAGCAACAAGCTGAAGCATACACGTACTTGTATGTAAGAACACAATGAATAAATCCTCAACAAAGAAATACAAATTTCTTCGTGATCGTACTCATTTTAACATATATATATATATATATATATATATATATATAAGAACATTCATAACGTTAAGACAAATGCCTACATATATATATATATATATATATATATGTGGGGGGGGTATTCCTTCTCGGGATATACAAATCTATCAAGGAAGCCCCCGTATCGTAGTGGCTAATGTGCCGGACTGTGAAGCGTATTCGAACCCCAATCACTCTGTCACGTTCATCTTTGAACTAATACTACTGGGAAAGGCATTAATCCCCTTATCCCCGGGGCATTGGGTGAAATAGTATGACAGCTGTTTTTCAACATGGATGGATTTAGCATCATATAACCCATGAAGGCTGATATGTCATTAAACGAAGACTCTAAATCAAACTAAAACTAAACCAATCTAATCAATCTATTTAGCTATAAATCGATCGATCGATCAATTTGTATGACGATCTGATTCATTATATTACCCTGTCGGCTGGGGCTGAAGAATACATCGAATGCATCTCTGCAGAGGGGTAAAACCGCCCCCAATGAGCGTCTTGATATGACTCTAATCATTCTGATGGTGAAGTCCCAGTAATACTGGAGCTTTGGGTGATGCGGAGTACTTCTTCATTCCCATCCTTCCCACGCCCACTATGGCCCGGAATAGTAGCACCTGATAGGGCCCTATCTAATGGTTAAATAGAACTAAACTGTGTACTTGTGTTTAATTGAATAACTTGAAATAGAACTGTTTTGACATTTAACTTTGTGTTTATGCTAAACTGAATTATCCGAATAAGAACTGTTTGACTAAACTGAATTGCTTGAAATAGAACTGTTTGACATTTAAAGTACGTACTTATGCAAAACTGAATTGCTTGAAATGCATCTTTATATTAAAGTGATTTGTTTAAATTAGAACTGTTTGAATAAACTGATTACCTTGAAATAAAACTGTTTTTTGTATAAAAATGGATTTGACATTGAATAATCAACAACGGTTGATATGCCATAAAACCCAAACAAAGAAATTATTAATTATACCTGTCTGTTAATCTTTTAATTCTTTGTCTGTGAATCTATCTGTCTGTCTTTTTCATTATATATATATATATATATATATATATATATATATATATGTTTGTGTATCTTAGTCAACAGCAATTAGCGACTGTCAGTTTCTCATCAATGTGATCAATAGCATCTGCTAGACACCCTACAACATTGATTTTGTATCTAACCAACTCACACTCCGATATATATGCTCTATCACCGATATTGAGCACTGCTTATTCATGAATATAACAAACTACGTAATAGATAGATAGATAGATAGTGTCACGTGATAGCTCACGGAGACGAAGAGGTAAGAATGATACTATCCTCCCGTGTTGCTATTAGCACTATCTAGCAGTCAAAAAGTGACCGTTAAGAGAGAATGTGGGTCACAGAGGAGATAGACCAGATGTTCGCACTTAGTGACCTCAGGTCGCCGGACATCGGAAGGGGAAAGAGAGAGAAGCCAAATGATTGGCGGGGACCCCAAACGGAAGTGGGGTTCCCTTCCCCTCAGCGGAAGTAA
>OY757925.1:63086315-63128971 GCA_963585895.1 Sepioteuthis lessoniana | reverse complement strand
CAAACGGAAGTGGGGTTCCCTTCCCCTCAGCGGAAGTAAAGGACAAAAAAGTTAGTTTTTGAGCAAGGCTCGTGGCAGACGGACCATAGCCATTTTACTCCGGGCTGAAGACAAAAAGATTAACTGAGACATGAGAGACCCGAGTCCCTCAAGCCAGTACTAAAAACAGAACCAAGTCTAGTAGCCCGTGAAAGAAGAAAATTCTCCAGTGGAACCCCGTCGAAAATAAGATAAGTAACTTTGGGGACATTTTTCCTTTACACCCAAATTTTGTTTACCACTCTCTCTCTCAATTTGAAGAAGGACAAAAGCAAGAAAAGACATTTATATTCGTGAACTGTCCAATTATATGTTTTGACACTCTGAACGTGTATATATATAAGTAGTAAAGTAAAAAAGTAAAGTTGGCGACCATAGTCGAGGGTAACCCGAAGGCTCCCTTTTCGATAGCTACTACACCAATGTGTAGGGGAGGGCGCTACTCCTTAAAGGAATTTTATGTATTTTCATTTTACCATGTGGTCTATGTTGTTACTTCATGCTTTCTTTCCAGCTTCTATTCGCCTTATGTTATCTTGCTTAGAATTGTCCTATTAATTCCTAAAGTATCACACGGGAAACCGGAGTTGCCGACTACTACAATATTAATATTATTACAACTAAAACCTATAGGCTCATTATCTTCCATTGTCTCGGGGAAGGAAGAAAGCTGCCTGGTGGGTGTGTGATAGTGTGAAATTTGGAACCCCTTGCCAGCGGCGGTCTGTCTGGTCCTAAATTATTCCCTCACGTAATATGCCCAGTTCTTATCTGCCTGAGAGAAGAACTCTGAACAGGACTTATTCTGTTGGGGATCAAGTGCCAACCCGCCCCGTCTTCACAAGTGCGAAAATAAAGTCCCGTTTTGGGATTTTAGTCGATTTGCCGTCACAATAGATAGATTGCAAGTCAGGAAAGATATATAAAATGTGTACAGGCAAGTTTTAAAAACTAAAATATCAAAATTATATTTCCGTTAACTCCATCACTCCGAGTTTCACGTGAAGCAAGCAATCATCTGACGGAAAGAGACGAAAAGGTCTAAGCATAATTTAAGACATTTCTCATATGGCATGATGTAAATGATGCAAAAATAGTTATTACTTATTGTATTTTCATTTTCTAAATAACTAAAAAATGGGAAGTATATTGAGATACATCTTTGGGTTAATCAGGTGGTAAGTGAATCAAAAGTCGACAGATTCTTTCTTTTCCTTTATCTCGTTTATTTTTTTTTTTATTTCATTATTTCAGTTTCTTCTAAAATATATCATTTCTTTCCCTGATGAAATCTGAAATGTTCACATCCACCTTTATAAGCAGAGGCTTTTTTTCACAATATCCTATTTTATTGGTGTTGGGTATCACCCATCTTTTTCCACACAATGAACTAGTTCATCTGCCATATATAGCAGCAGCTACTAATACCAGGGCAGACTAGAAGGTGGAGAGCAGCTTCTTATAGGAATAGCATTAGAGCGTTGGAAACTGGAGATCGCACTAGATCACCTTACTTACTACCGTAAGAACGGAAGCCAATACTATCGCAGAACTATATCTTTATTCTGTATTCACTAATCCTATGTTCTTGTCTATTAATAGTCTCTCTATTGGATATACTTTTTCCGGAGAATATATCTCTATTTCCTCTCATATCGTGGTTTGTCTTTTATTTAATATCACACGCGTTCACTAACCAGAACGCAACAATTGGGGAGATTTACAAATTTGTTCTTTATTGTCAATATATATTTTGATAGTGTAGCGTAATTTTTAGTGGAGAAGCTACAGTGGGGTGAAAAAAATATTCGTATATATGAAATTAATGAGATCGTTTTGTACTTATGAAAATGAACAAATGGCATTAATTTCTATAAAATTAATTGTAACCAAAGTTTATATACGCATATTAGCTGAATATATCCTTATTTAGTAAATGTATATGAAAATTTTGTTCAGACTATGTTTGAAAGATAAAAAATAGAAATTTTCATATGTAGGAATATCTATTTCACCCCACCGTATATATATATATATATATATATATATACGGTGGGATGAAATATATATATATATATATATATATATATATATATATATATATTAATGTGGATGACTATAGAGATATATACTCCCTTACCCCCGTAGGGTTGAGTTCACTAGCGAATGAAGTAATCGTGTTGCCATTAGCGTTTATTGCAAGTCTCTTCATATATGAATTGAGGTCTCGGTAGCCGTTAAACAGATGTATGTAAACAATAGTAATTGTGATTCATAACCGTTTAAAATTTACTTCTCTGCTACTGGCTCCTCGTGGCTGAGGGTTAGAGGCTTGGATTGGCGTTTGAGTCAACCGGGTTTTTATCCCAGCTACGGGAAGCTAATATGTCTAGCCACACTAATGAGTTCTGATAGAACGAAACAGATCTGTCTGTGGATGACTATAGAGATATATACACCCCTACCACCGTAGGGTTGAGTTCTCTAGCGAATGAAGTAATCGTGTTGCCATTAGCGTTTGTTCCAAGTCTCTTCATGTATGAATTGAGGTCTCGGTAGCCGTTAAACGGATGTATGTAAATCTCTCTCTCTCTCTCTCTCTCTACTCCCTCTTTTTGTGTGTATGTCTTATCGATCTATCTATCTATCACCACTCACTAGTTGTCTATCTGCGCATCTCTCTCTTTCTCTCTCTCTCTATATATATATATTCTCTTTTCATATCTATCACTCAATCGATCGATCAGTCTCATTCTACTGACTGTAGAACTTTCTTCTTATGTATCTATCCGTTCGTTTGTCTGTGTATCTATCGGTCTATTTCTCTCTATCTATCTGATTATTTATCCTCTATATCTCTCGTTCTATTCATCTCATTTTATCCTTCATTTTATCTATCTATCTATCTATCTATCTATCTATTAATTGTGTGTTGGCTTTAGAGTTACGTTTTGCGAGTCACGAATACAAATCTTTTTTTTTTTTTTTAGTTTCGTGAATGCACGTTTCTCTTAAATAACATTTATAAAAAAGTATTTTAATTTTTAAAAAATCACCAATTACAAACCGAGTTTCCGGAATTAATTTGTAATCCAAACTCAACTACATTACGCATAATCAAAAGTTTTATTGGCCTGTTCACATGCGGATATATCTCATTGCGTTAAAAATAAATGAAGTCGAACGTCGTAAAAAGAAACGTTCTAATCTTTCCTCCATTTTTTTATTCCAACGACATCCATCTTAAAAAATGCTCTTTTGATTTGTAGACAATGGCAAACAATACTATATAAAAATCAGCAATCGTATTATTTTCTTTATTTCAATAGTTGAAACATTGACTCCTGAGTTTATATTCGTTTACGTAACTCAGCCGCAGTAAAATACCACATCTTCTTGAAAAATGAACGACTTCGTGTAATAAACGATCACAAATTTCTGACCACAAAAATGTCTTTTCATCATATATACCGTGTAATGAACAATCTCTGACTTTTGGTAATGCTAGCCGACAAAATTATTTCTTCAACATCAAATGACATAAAGAGAAAACATTTAAACACGTATTTATTCTTTCAAAATTAGTGTAATACAATCAAAATCAATGCAATACAGTAAATAAACAATATAATCAAGACCTTGATGTAGCCTACTGTGTTTTCATAGGTATTCTAATCATACTAAACCTCCATCACTGATACACAATTGGTTATACAATAATTATGTATTGTGCTGGATATCATAGAATTGTATAAACTAATGCATAATATCCTAGACTAATGCTTCCGAATACATAGGCTATCGAATCTATATTCCCATTAGTCTGACCCAAGCTGTTTCTGCACAGCCAGTGGATTGTTCAATGTCATATCAAGAACATAGGTTTGGGGAGTCTTACCCCTTTGCAGAGATGCAGTCGATGCATTCTACAACTCCAGACCACAGGACAAAATTTCAAAATGATTCTTCAGTTTATAAGAGAAAGTATTTGAGTGATATAATCTTTAAAATAAAATGATGGCAATATGAAGGTGTTCGAAGCATAAAAGTGACCGTCATAGGAAGTGACCACGGCGGCCTGAGTTCAAAACCTGAACGAGGCTGCTTGTATTTCTTGTTGAGCTCGTACCGTTAGGAAAACTACGAATTCGACAATTTCTCCTTCAGCTATTGGTAAAATAGTAGAGTATACCGGAATCTAACTACCAATCTTGGAGAAAGAAAACTCCGAATTCAAACCAGTCGTAAACTTGGAGAGGTGTTAAACTGGCGCCCTAAGGAGTTGAATAAAAAGAATCAATTGAAAGAAAAAGAAAATGCGAAAGCGGTTGAAATGCACTTTCTTTTAAAAGATTAGTGTACTGGCCAAAATCAGTGAAGTGTATCTTAGTATTTCTCAATATAAAAAGTGTTAACACTTTACAATTAATTGTTCTGGAGTTGTTTTGGCGAAAGTCAAAATCATGATATCATTTTAACAGAAAGGTCAAAAGTGTAGATAAGACAAATTGACTATATGGTGGAAAGTGGGAAATATGATGTTTTGAAAAAAGCATGAGAAAGGATATTTTTCTTAACGTCGGCGTTTCTCGGGATTAAAATATCTCTAGATAAAAAGTGACCTCCACTAAAGAAATTGGGGTTAAGTGAAATTTAGAATAATTTCAATGTTTTTACAAAGGGCTGGAACGAATCTCCGATCCCTGCAGGTGATAAAATGTGTCCATCCCTAAAGAGGATTGTTGTAAGGTAAAATTTAGAATAATTTTGAGTTTTTACGAAAGGGTGGAACAAATCTCCGATCCCTAATTTGGAAAGAAATATTATGTCGTGAACTAGAATCGTTAAGTATCATGCCGATTCACATCCACCCCAACTGGGAATTAAGCAGACTGCAAGTCATACTTCACCTGCCACTGGAGTCCATGTCATTTGAAAAGACAACCTGAAATCTTGACTTTGTGCCAGCCTCTGAATAACCCAGGGTTACTTGACTAAGGCGAGAACATGAAAAGTTAAAAACTACGATACATAAAATCAATATCATGTCATGCTGCTAGCACGGATTTCCCTGACCCATCTTGGCACTAGTCTCAATCGTCCATAGCTCCCGTCATGTCTTCCAGGCTACATCCCGTATCGGCACAGGGCTACTGTAGATAGGTTCTAGTTGGTCGACCAACCTTTGCTCATCTATGTGAAGGGGTCCACAGGAGTAAATCGCCTTTGAGTTCATCCTTACTTCTCCAGCAGTGTCACGCATGTATGGCTCGTCTAATTTGGATGGTGTTTGTGATGGGTGTTTGGTGGCCGTACAGCTGCTATTTTGTGTGGTTTTGCCTCCAGGACTTGACCAATATAGCTCGTAGCATTCTTGTGTAATTATCGTCAAGCTTTTTCTCAATACACTTAATCAGCTTCCACGTGATGCATCCATATAACAGTATCATCACGACTGCAGCTTGAAAAATCTACGTTTTATTTTATCGGAGAGGTTTGGTTTTCATATAACCGATAGGCTCTCGAAAGATGTCCAATCCTTCGCCAGTCGCGTGTTGATGTCATTTTCCGTAGATGAGACACTGTTTCCGATGTAGGTGAAATATTCCACCAGTTTCAGAGAACCACCATTTAGAGTGGAGATATCACCGCTTTGATTAAAGCACATGCACTCTGTTTTGTCTACGTTGACATGCAGGCATAGGCTACCAGCTACCTGTTCCAGACTATGTAGCAGGAATTCGGCCAGAGCGGGTGTACTTGCCAGAAACGCTATGTCATCTGCGTAGTCCATGTCCATAATAGGTTCCCGTGGTGTAATAGTTATTGTCGCAGGATATGGACACGGCGATACGAGTTCAAATCCTGGACCTGTCTGATTGCATTTCACATAGCACTAATACCCTTGGGAAAGGTATGAATCCAATTATTCTCCCTCCAGCTATGGGTAAATAGTAGGACAGACAAGGTTCTTCAGCCTTGGTGAGGCAACTAGTCTAGGAGAAGGAAAACTCAGAATTCAAACCTGTTAAACTCCGCTTAAAAATTGACCTTCTGTCATATTCTGCCTGAGCGGAGGGGTTGGGTAAATATGATAATAGTTTGTGCAGGGTATCTTCTGTTTCTTGCCTTTGCCAGAGTGAAACCGTTTTCTTTCATTAAATCTCTCGACGTTCAAAGGGCGTAGTCTAGGCAGATAAAAACATGTATTGTTGTATACTACTCATGGCAATAATCATAATTATTTCAATTACAACAGTGCAGATACAAATGCATATACAAATACAAAACACAATGTAAGCCGAACTCTGTTCTCTTAGATACCAACGCATTTATTAACTTCTGACTTCGGTTCTTCGACACGAGGAGAGAGACACAATTCTTACTATGCTAACCCCACGCCAACGCGCGGCGCATCTTGTGATGTCTAAGATCTCTGTCGATAGAGATCCGAAAAGCCCAACTACATCTTTCAAGGGTCAAAATTCAACACTCTTCTCAATGGCAGCAACTCAACTGTCTGCCTCCATGGTCCAATCTCGACTCCCAACTGACTCTTTTTCAAAATCCTCAAATTCTCAGGACCATCTCTTCTGGGCATGACGTCATCCACACTCCAACCCCATTTCCTGACTGTTTTTTATGACAATGGTGATTGTCATATCCTTTGCTCGCGAGCGTAAAACTGTACCCAATGACTATGCCCCTGAACTCTTAACCCGAATTGTTCAAAGCCCAAACAAACTGATTGATTAAATATGATTAACGAAAAATGATAAATATAAAAAAAATAATTCCTTAATTATATAACAGTATGTGTTTAATGAATCTCTTTACAGCATATGTGCTACAATGTGAAAGTAGTCTGTATGTTCATCCGGTAATCCAACTTATACTTTTGTGTTTTTATATAGCATCATTATGGCTGCAATTGTTTCTTTGGGGAGACCGTAGGCCAGAAGTATTTGCTCTAACACTCAGAAACTTAAGAAGGCACAAAATGAACTAACGTATACCTAAAAGAACAAACAAAATTCATCCAAAATCAGATCAATAAGATTAGAATCTCGGCTGACTGTCCCTGTAAATGAGGGGAGTAGAATGAATAGTAAACCGAAAGCTGCCAGTCAAGAAGAACGAATGCCCCTATGGAAACAACATTTCGAGAATTTACTTGGAAAACCTCAGAAAGTTACGGATGAACATCTCACGAAAATTATTAGTAATCAACTCCATATCAAACTAGGACAGTTTATGCATGAAGAATTCGACTTAGTACTAAGAAAAACTAAAAATAGGAAATATGCAGGTCTTGACAGAATAACCCCAGAAGTATGGAAGACAAGGAAATTCGACGATGTACTACTCCGATACTGCAACGCTGTATATAACCAGAACACAATAGACAGAGGGAGAAAGGGCTGCATCCTCCCTTTCCCCAAAAACAGGTGACATCAGAATGGTCAAGAACTACCGAAGTATAACCCTTACTTCCATAGCGGCTGATATCTACAATGCTCTGCAACGCAACCGTATATAACCTAAAACCGAGAAAATACTTAGGAAGAACCAAAATGGCTTTCGGAAAAATCGATCCATGACATCACAGGTTTTGGCAATCCATCAAATTTTATATGGTGTTCGTGTAAAAATCCTCGAGGCAACCGTATATAACAAACAACATATATAACAAAGTTGATGTTTTTATCACCGGTGTGGACTTTGTTCCTTTTGTTGAAGAATTATTCATAATTTGATAACTAGTCTTCTTTCGGTCCAGCACTTCAGTGACCTTAACCAGCAACTTTCTCACTTTCTATGGTCAGAAGCACAATGTGGGCAATGGGCAGAGTGGTCATGAGGGACAGTGACGCCGTTAACCTAAGCGGAACCATGGATAAGGACACAACACCAGCGTAGCATCAAAATAACGTCAATGAATATAGGTACAGTTGGATGCTGAACACAACGCCCTTAAGTGGTCACTGGTCGGAAATGTGCTGCATAGGTATGGGCCCTTCTTAACCGAGTTACACCGCATGAGTAGATTACCTACGACCGAATCTGGTTATGGATTATGGATTAATGACAATAACAAAATAAAATGGTAAATATTTTTCTTCCACATAGTAAAATTAGATCACAAAGAATATCTACGTTGTCTTTTTTATGTACATTTTAAACCTGCTGGGAACTTTCTCTCTCTTCCCTCTCTCTCTCTCTCTCTCTCTCTCTCTCTCTCTCTCTCTCTCTCTCTCTCGCTATATATATATATATATATATATATATATATGGGAAATCAACTGACTTTCCAATGGAAAAAGTCTTAATTTTTTGGCAATATCTAGGCTCGAGAAGTAAACGGTTTGAAATAGAATTGTTTTTAAATTTAACTGCGAGTATACAAAAACCTATTGTCTTCATCTTTATTGTTATTTCCACAATATTTCGGCCGATATGTCCTCCGGCCTTCTTCAGGTGTTTGTCGAACTCGGGAACCTACACGGAACTTCGAGCTACGTCCTTTATTGAATCCACGGGGGTCGTCTGTTCTGATTCCGTTAGCCATAACCGGGTACAAGTGTTACGTATTCCTGTATTGTTACTCGCCTGCAGTCAGGATCTAACCTGCAACCTCCAGATGATTTTCTCCTTAGAAGTTTTGGGACACATGGCGTAACCGTTATAGGCGTTGGTTCCCTAAGCTTCTAAGGAGACAATCATCTGGAAATAACAATAAAGATGAAGACAATAGTCCGAAATTCCTAAATGATAAAAATCATCAAGCTTCGTCTCAAAGAATTTAGACAACTAATGCAAAAACCTATATTTAAGCTAAATTGAATTGTTTGAAATAGAACTGTTTTTGACACTTAAACTGTGTATTTATGTTAAACTGAATTGTTCGAAATATAGCTGTTTATATCTATGAAAATAGATATGGCATTAAATAACCTATAGTGGTTGATATACCATAAAACCAAACCAAGCTAAATTCTTTTCGACGCGAGGATCGTTACTCTCTTGCAGGTATAATCATTGCATTCTTTAGTTTGGACGAACATAGGGATGAATACCGAGTAAGAAAAAGATAAAAATTACTAATTGCATCATTCGTATATGATAATATAAAAAGTACTCAAATACTGGGAAGTAGAACAAGATAAAACCTGAATCAAATAAATTACTTTCTTACCACCTCATATCAATTTCAGGAGGTTGGAAAATATTTTCTTCGTTTTTGGTTTTAATCTGCTCAAATGGTTAGTATTTGATTTGGTTGGTCTATGTTTTACTGTATATCAACCTTTGTGTAATATGTAATGCTAAATTATTTTCACACACTCACATACACATACACATATTCTAACACACACATACACACGTGCACACACCCACACATGATTTGTAAGTGAATAGTTTGTCAGTAACTAGTTAAACAGGTTGTTACAGCACACTTGCTTGCACTTAGTTAAATATTTTCAAGTATTCCTATTCATTAATAATAATGGTCAACAGGATTTTTGATACCCAGAAACAAACCATTTGAAATGGCTTTGTTTTTCATTGTTATCTACTGCTTTTCCTAAACTGTAATTGCTTATTTTTAGAAAAAAGATCAATGTATGATCTTGGCTGATCGCAAAATTTCGTTAAAAAAAGTCGCAGAAACCAATTTATTTTCAGGTAGGCTGAGCAATTTATATCAGCTTATAAACTATTTTATAAGAAAAAAAGTGGTTTTGAGTTATTTTTTTTTAAGAGAAGTACCGAATTTTTCCAATTTATCACCAAAATTCAAATTAACTGATAAACTTAGTAAACCTGATAATTAGGGTGACATGAAAAAAAAAATGAAATCCTAAAACCTTCCGTTTGATATTCATAAATTTATCTCATCACTTTTGTCTCTTCAGTATGGAAGAAAACCAAGCACATTGGGAGCTTTTGCTTTCAAAGTTGGAAAGAAACTCCAACAAAGACATTCTAATTGAATGCACCTATTCCATTATACATGATGAACATCATGAAAATGGTTTCACCATAACATCAGGAAACTCATTAAGGATGATGAATTTGTTAATTCAATGAATGATTTGGAATTACGCGCTTAGACATCGTTTGTTGACATGTTGAAAAACTTTTTAGTCAATCACCGGGCGGAAAACTACAAGGAGTTAGTGGAAAAGCTGTTGAAAAGATTACAGGACATAGGAGCTGATATGAGTATTAAGGTTCATTTTATACATAGCGATCAAAATAAATTTCCGGATAATTGGGGTGATGTGAGTTATCTGTAAGGAGAACGATTCCATCAGGATATCAAAACTATGGAAGAGCGATAACTGAGATCGTAGAAAAAACGAATGATGGTTGACTACTGCTGGAGTATCAAAAGGGACTTCAATTACATTAAGCATAACAGATAATCAAGAAAGAGAAAAGTTTTAAAATACTTCTTATGTTCACGAAGGTTTTATATCTACTGTAAATTTAATAAATGATTTGATGAAAATAGTTGTTGGTTTTGGTATATTCAATTGTGTTATTTTTTATTTGATAATTATTGGAAAAGTAATGTTTCTCAATAAACAGACCAATATTTGCTGGTCTAAATAAGAATTATGATGTTTCGATGATTTTACATTGAGAAATATTGCCATCGGTCAATATCATATATACAGAAAAAAAAAAAGGAAAAAATGATTTTTTTTCCAAAAATGAGTCATCTCTGTACAGCAAAAACGGTTGCTAACAAAGAAAAAGTAAGATTATTTTCTGATTCAGTACTTTCAAACAAACTAAAAGGATAATTTGTGTCTCCACACAATTTCCTATTTTTTCTGGTTGACCGGTGTACTTCTATTCGATATTAATCATTTGGTAACACAATGTTATATGGTTAAAAATATAGCTCGGTAACAGAAGTAATTCTATTTATCAAGTATTCCTATCTAAAATAGATGATTTCCACTCAGCAGTATAGTTCTAAATTAGTCATAAATATAATCCTTGGTCAAGGGTTAAACAGTTCTGTTTGTCTCATATAAGGGACCCTAACAAGTACTACCGAAACGGGTCAGAGTGGGACTGGGAGTAATTACCATGAAGAAGTACATCACATTGCCTGAAGTTTCAGGATTCGAGCATCACCATCAGATACAGTTTAGTGTCATACCAGGATGTGATTTTGTTTGTTTAGTTGAGTTTTTTGGCATATCAACAATTATTGGTTATTTAATGCCAAATCCTGTTTTTACATATATATCATATATATGATTTGTAATTAGATTTTGTTGATACACACAGTTAAAAGATCAAACAGTTCTATTCGTAACAATTCAATATAGAATAAATCAACAAAGTTAAGCGATTCCAAGTATTAATATATATCACTAACAAATCAATTAAACCTCCGTCATTTGTTTACACAGAGTTAAATGATCGAACAGTTCTATTCCTAACAATTCAAATTTGCATAAGTCATTTGTTTACTCACAGTTTAAATGTCAAACAGTTCTATTCGACCCATTGACGGGACCTTATCAGAGGCTATCTCTCCAGGTCAGAGTGGCCCTGGGAGCAATGGCAATGAATGGT
Source organism: Sepioteuthis lessoniana (assembly GCA_963585895.1). Classification (NCBI taxonomy): domain Eukaryota; kingdom Metazoa; phylum Mollusca; class Cephalopoda; order Myopsida; family Loliginidae; genus Sepioteuthis; species Sepioteuthis lessoniana. Next base: position 63,117,331 of record OY757925.1, on the reverse strand, counting down.
AACTCCGTATTCCCCAAAATTCCAGCATTACTTGAGATTCACCATCGGATTGTTTAATGTCGTATCCAGGACACTCGTTTGAGGAGGAGTCTTACCACCCCCAGTAGAGATGCAGTTGGTGTATTCTACAACCCAGCTGACAGGGTGGGTTGATATTTGAGTTCACGTTTCATTTGAAGATTGTATTTTTTTCAAATACATGAAACTTATAGTTATGAGACTGGCATGACGAAGTGAGAATCATGAAAGCAACAATTCCCAAAACAGCAACTGTACGGCTACCAACTTTCTATCTCACAAGCAAACCAAGTTAGACGGGCAAGACATGCAAAGCCCGGAGGGAGAAGCAAGGACAAACTCAAAAGCAACCTTCTCTTATAGACTTCTACACGTGGACGTGTCAATGTTGGCCGACCAGCAAAATCTTACATACATCAGTTCTGCACGGAGGTGCCCGTGGTGTAATTGTTATCGTCGTAGGAAATGAACACGGCGACACGAGTTCAAATCCTGGACGAGACTGATTGCATTTCACATAGCACTAATACCCTTGGGAAAGGTATGAATCCAATTATTCTCCCTCCAACAATGGGTAAATAGTAGGACAGACTAGGTTCTTCAGCCTTGATGAGGCAACTAGGAGAAGGAAAACTCTGAATTCAAACCTGTTAAACTCCGCTTAAAAATTGACCTTGTGTCATATCCTGCCCGAGCGGAGGGGTTGGGTAAATAGGATCAGTTCTGCACGGACACAAGATGCAGCCTAGAGGACCTACCAGAAGCGACTAATGAAAGGGTTAGATAGCGAGAGGGAGTCAGGAAACATCGTGCTGTCAGCGAAACAAGATGATGATGATGATGATAGTGTATTTGTGTGTATATATATATATATATAGAGAGAGAGAGAGAGAGCGAGATGAAAGGTCTTCAATGGATGATTTGCCAACGTTCATCGCTTTGGTTTTTAACCTTCATCTTGGAGTGTAAGCTGCTAAATGAAAAAGATGCGAAAGTTTTTGAACATCCCACTTCTGCTTGTGAAGATCGGTTTTGGAATAATATGCTGCAACTTTCCTTCTAAAAAATATCCCTTTCCAAAAAATATTCATATCATATCTATCTATGTTACAATTGGATTTATTTCCAATTATATATATATATATATATATACAAAGGTCAGTCAAAAATCAATGCTAGTCCTTTAATTACAACATATTTCATAGAAGTACACAAAGAAAAGCGATCAAAATCTGGGAAGAAGGGAAGTAATAACATTTGATGTTTAACAATAACTTCTCTCTCCTTTAAACATGAAGGTTTAAATAGTAAACACTCACACACACAAACACACACATACAGTAAAATCTGATTTAAATGAAATTGTTCATAAAGAGAGAGAATAAATATTTAAGATTGTTAGCACATTAAAAAAACGATTCCGCATTGATTAACAATCGAGAACAAGCGACAGCAAGTAATTTTCGCACATCAACCCGACAGCGCAACGCATCAGTATTGTTAGGTTTGTTTGACAATTCCTGAGATAACTTTCTGCTACAAATCCGTATTTTCTTGTCAAATAAAAATAATACAATAGAAAATAGAAGAAAAAAAAATGAAGAAATATCGACATTCAAAGAAATTAGATAAAGAAATCGATAATATGCAAAGAATCATGCAGAAATGAAAATTACTTTTCGAAGATTGCAAAGAAGTACTAACGAATAAACAAATGAGAAAAAAATCCAAGACTTATTTTCAAAGAAAGAAAAAGCTGAAGGAAGAAAGAGTGAATGAATGAAAACAAGAACGAAAAAAAAAAAAAAAATGAAACAAAGCATGAAAGAAAATAGCTAGAATCAAAATGAAAATTAGAATACGAGCAAACAATCATGACAAAAAAAATTAAATGAATGAATAAACAATGAGAGGAAAAGGAGAAGAATAAAAACACAAGAAACAAAGGAACAAAACTTAAATAAAAAGAAATAAAACCAAAATAAAAATAAAAAAGCAAACAAGTGTAAAAGAAAGAAAAAAAAGATAGAAAGAAAGAGGAAATGAAAGAGTAAAATATGACTGAAAAATTTAGAAAATATAAGAAAGAAAGACAGAAAGAAAGAAAGAAAGAAAGAAAGAAAGAAAGAAAGAAAATATAGATGAAAATAGAAATAAAACAAAAATGTTTTGGAAAGAAAGAAAGAAAGAAAGAAAGAAAGAAAGAAAAAAGGAAAAGAAAGAAAGAAAGAAAGACGAAATGAAATTTTTTTTTAAATGTATGAAACAAGGTATAGATGAATACAGAAATGAAAGCAGAATGTTTTTGAAAGAAAGAAAAAAAGAAAGAAAGAAAGAAAGAGGAAGAAGGAAAGAAAATAAACGAAAAGAAAGAAAGAAAGAAAATAAATGAAAAGAAAGAAAGAAAAAATAAATTAAAAGAAAGAAAGAAAGAAAATAAACGAAAAGAAAGAAAGATAGAAAGAAAATAAATGAAAAGAAAGAAAGAAAAAATAAATTAAAAGAAAGAAAGAAAGAAAATAAACGAAAAGAAAGAAAGAACAAAGCGAAAGAAAGAAAAAAAAGAGGCCGAGGTTAGTAACAAAGGGTAAAACGATTGCAAATACATTCTGACTGTGAACATTTGGTCAGAAAAAGAGTAAAAAAAAATCGAAAAAGAAATGAAAGAAAGAAGCAAAAGAAATTGAGAAAGCTGAAAGAAAATGAAATCACTCAAAGAAAGAAATGCAAGAAAGAAATCAATACAAACAAGAAAAGACAGAAAATAGAAAGAAATGCAACTTACATTATAACAAAAAGAAATGCTCATGAATCATGCTTCAAAAAATGAATTACAAAAAGAAAAAGTGTGTTTGGCAGAACTAGAGACCTTTCACAGGGTGAGTGTAGTCAAGCATGTCTGCCGACCAGACGTTGTGTCGGAATACTTTTCGCCAGGGCTCATCATGGTGCCATCCAGCCTCCGACTGCAATTCTTTCCAGTCGTTCGATTTCATTAGTTTTTGCCGCCATCTTTTTTTTTTTTGCCTTCTTGGTTTTCTCCATAATCTGCTTTCCGGAAGCTAATTGCATTGTGGGTAAAGGTTACAATTTGTCACGGTTCTTCATATATAAAGATAGTCGACATAAAATATATATGAGACAGTAAAATGGCAAATATTTAAGGAAAAAATGTTAATATTTAGTGTATCTGCCGCCCACAATGGAATATTAAAGACGAGAAAGTTAAGATGCTAATATCGGATAACCACTTCATACATACATACAAACATACATACATACATACATATATATATATGTATATATACGAGAGTGAGTCAAAAAGTAATGCACTTTTCTTTTGTACTGGAATAATTACCGACACATGAACAAGATTCACACATCAAATTGAAGCTGGTCTGCGGTAGATCACATCCCTACTTCTCAACATAGTCACCATGTCTCTTAAAAGGAATGTTCCACCATTGAATGAGAGCATGTATCCTTGCCTCGTAAAATTCTGTTGACTGTTCTTTGAGTCACTTCATCACTGCAGTTTTCACTTCCTCGTCACCTGCTCGCGGCATTTTGGTGAGCGCCAAATGAGATCTTGAACGGCGGCGAGCAAACATCACCAGACCAACATGTCCGCTATGATTGTCCGCAGTCGGACGCCATAGAAGTGACGCTGTTTGGATTGAGTGAAAACAGCGGGAATCATTTACATATAAAAGGCGACCAAATCTTCAATTATTCAACTTTGATTGTTTTTAGAATGGCTTTCAGAAACAAGTAAACATGTGCAATAGAGATCTATGAGTATATTGATTTTAATGTGCTTATCACTGTATATGAATGTCTGTGTGTTTGCCTCTGTGTGTGTGTGTGTGTGTGTGTGTGTGTGTGTGTGTGCACGCGCGTGTGTGCGTGTGTGTGTATGAGTGTATGCAAATGTGTGTATGTGTGTGTGTTTCTGGTCGTGTAAGAGATATTTTATAATTGCTAGCTTTGCTTTTCAACTTTTGTATTTTTTTATTATCCATTTCTCTTTTTACCTCTCCCCCCTCTCTCTCTCTCACACACACACACACGTAAGCTCTCAATTTCTCTCTATCGCTCTCTCTCCTTCTCTCGCTTTCTTTCTGCCTCTTTTTTCTCTGTCTGTCTGTCTGTCTGTCTGTCTCTCTCTCTCTCTCTCTCTCTCTCTATATATATATATATATATATATATATATATAAATATGTACGAGAGGCATTCATTAAGTACGTGCCCTGATACCTAGTTACAGGTTAAATTTTCATCTGAACTTGTCACTGTATAATCCCCGATGGAACTCGAGTAACGAGTATATGAGTTAGTATTTCTGTTTGAGCGAGACGAATTTTCAGCCAAGAGCCTGGGTAAGGCTCGAGCCTCGCAGTCTCAGGATTGATAGGGTTAATATTTGTTTTTTGATTATTTAAGGTTTTTGAGGTGTCTACCCGTTTGTTTTTTGTTGTTTGTTTTGTTTTATGGCATATCAACCTTTGTTGGCTATTTAATTCGAAATCCATTTTTATACAAACAAGCAGTTCTATTTCAAACATTTCAGTTTAGCAAAAGTATCTAGTTTATTTGTCACGAACTTTTCTATTTCAAGCTATTCAATTTAATCAAATAGTTCTCATTCAAACCATTCAGTTTAGCGTGAGTACAGTTTCAATGTTAAAAACTGCAATTTTAAACTATTCAGTTTAGCATACAAAACAGTTCTATTTCAAACAAATCAGTTTAGTATAAGTACTTAGTTTAAATGTCAAAACAGTTCAATTTAAGCAATTCAGTTTAGCATAAGGAGTCTGTTTAGTTTTATTTGACCCATAGATAGGACCTAGTAGCGATGTCAATGAAAGGGTACTCTGCATTTCCCAAAGCTCCAATATTACTGGAACCTCGCCATCAGATCGTTTTATGTCATGTCCAGGACACTTGTTTGCGCCGATGGGGGGGGTTACCCCTCTGCAGAGATGCAGTAGGTGTATTCTAGAGGCCCAACAGACTGAGCAAACTATGTATTTAGCATGTTTTCTCTATTTCAACCTCTCTCTCTCTCTCTCTCTCTCTCTCTCTCTCTCTCTCTCTCTCTCTCTCTCTCTCTCACTCACTCACTCACTCACCCTCTCTCTATATATATATATTTATATATATATAGTGCCCGTGGTGTAATGGTTATCGTCGTAGGAAATGGACACAGCGACACGAGTTCATATCCTGGACGAGACTGATTGCATTTCACATAGCACTAATACCCTTGGGAAAGGTATGAATCCAATTATTCTCCCTCCAGCTATGGGCAAATAGTAGGGCAGACTAAGTTCTTCAGCCTTGGTGAGGCAACTAGTCTAGGAGAAGGAAAACTCTGAATTCAAACCTGTTAAACTTCGCTTAAAAATTGCCCTTGTGTCATATCCTGCCCGAGCAGAGGGGTTGGGTAAATATGATATATATATATATATATATATATATAGAGAGAGAGAGAGAGAGAGAGAGAGAGAGAGACAAATAGGAGATAGAATACAGAAAACATACTAAATAAAAATAGTCACGTAGATTCCTTCATACAGTCACTTTCGGACTAACGCTCAAAGTTATTGGGTAATTTTACCACAACTGTCCCTCTAAAAGGATGGCTTTGACATTACATAATAAATGAGGGTTGATATGTCATAAAGCAAAGGAGCCAGGAACCAATTACATAAATGCACACGTACATATATATATTCATATATATGTATATATATATATATTGGGAGAGAGATGGAGAAAGAAAGTAAAAGAGAGAGAGAGAGAAAGAAATATATATATATATATATATATATATATATATATATATATATTGAAAGAGATGGAGAGAGTAAGAGAATAGGAGAGGGAAACAGAAAGAACTCTCTCTATATATATGTGTGTGTGTGTGCGTGTGTATGTGTGTGTGTGTGTGTGATATGCCACTTTCTTTTTCTTTCTCATTATGTACATACATATATATATATACTTAGAGAGAGATAGAGAGTGAGAGTGAAAGGGAGAGAAAGAAAGAAGCATATTACACATATATAGGCCTCTTTCTCTCTATATATATCTCTCTCCATATATACAGAGAGAGTAAGAGAGATAGAGAAAGTAAGAGAAAGATGCATATCATGTATATAGAATACGCCTCTCTCTCTCTCTCTCTCTCTCTCGCTCTCCCTTTTATGTATATTCATGCATAAATATATATAAATAGAGAGAGAGAAAGTAAGACGGCATAATATATATATATATATATTACTGTGTTGGCTTATTTTACGTCGTTTCTGTTCTCTTATAAACAATTTACTCAGCCTTCGTTTCTTTTTTGTTTTTCTTTTATGTGCTTTCTTTTTCTCTTTGAGATACGTAAAGTTCTTTTTCTTCCTTTCTTTTCCTCACAATTAAAACGGAAGACTCCATTATTTATCCGAGTTGATGACATGTCACAAAATAACGCAGTAAAAATTTTAAGATGAAAGACAATACTTGTCAAAACTCTACAACTGAGTAAATACCAAGAAGATTCAAATATACCTGGATCGATGACAGTGGAGGAAACACACCGGAACAATCCCCAGGAACTATAGACTGATCACCTGTTTACCGCTGACGTGGAAAATCCTAACCACACAATTAAGAAATTTATTATTCGCTTGAATATCGAGGATTATTTTCGGAAGAATAGAAAGGTTGCCGCCACGGAATGGGAGAAAAAGATGACCCACAACATATAGATCGGCAAATCCACAAAGAAGTAAAAACATGGTGCAAAAATGTAATCAAAACATGTTTCTGATATGGTCCAGCAAACTTGGATACTAGAATCTATGAAAATATACAATATATCCGACAAAATCATAAAACTCATCTCAAAAGTCATTAAAAACTGCAAATTGGAAATAGTAGTTGAGGACAAACCTTAGTAGACATGAAAATTCAAAGAGGCATCTTTGAAGGAGACTCGTTCTTGCCGGTCAATTACACACTTAGGAAGAGGAAAGGGGGATACAAATTTTTAAATCTCAAGAAAAGATTAATCATCTTACGTTCACTATCATGATATTTGTAGAAAATGAAAAAGACCTGAAGACCTTGATAAACAATATGAATATACAGCCAGTATATAGGAATGGAATTTGGCATCGAAAAATATGCCTTGCTGATAAAGAAAAGTCGGAAAAATGAAGCAACGGAATCAATAGAACAGCCAAATCAGGATAGAATCAGAAAGCTTGGTGAGTAGAAAAATTATAAGTACTTGGGAATATTGGAAGATACCATCCGAGAAGAAGGAAAAAATAAGGAAAGAGTTTCTTAGAAGAACGATAAACTCCTCGAAAAAAAAGCTCTGCAGCAGAAATTTCATCAAAGGGATAAACATTTGAGCAGTCCCCCTTGTAAGATACTCGGGACCATTCTTAAACTGGACAAGGGAGGGGCTCAGAAAAATGAACAAAAAGACAAGAAAATTGACGATTATGCACTAGAGCTTAGTTACACCCGAGTGATAATATAGACAGATTATATATTTCAAGAAAAATTGGAAGAGGACGCACCAGTATTGAGGTTTGGATTTATACACAAATACGAAAGAAAGACAAAATGCAAGCGCCTGTAACAGCACTAACGACATGAGAACAAATAGAAAAAGAACAAAAACTAGAAAATAGAAAAGGAAAGAAAAACACTTCCTGTAATATAAATGGCTGTACGTGTTTAAAGACGCTGGAAATAATAACAAGGTTTCTTCATTAGCATTAATAGACGTGTTTTCGAGCCTCACAAATATCTTAGGCATTTCTGTTTGTTTTTCATAAACTGATTTTAACGGTGTGTCAAATCGTCTAGGATTATTTCATGCCTACTGGTTAAAGAATTTCGTTCATTGTACTTTGTGTGTAGTGGCTGTTAACGATATTTTACTTACGGTTATATCATATTGTCCGGTTGGCATAATGGTCATAGTGTTCGCCAATGGCCCGGGGGATCTGGGTTCAATACCAGGTCGAGTCATACCAAAGACTCAAAAAATGGTACTTAATGCTATCTTGCTTAACACTCTGCATTATAAGGTACGTATCAAGGGTAAATTGGAGCCATCCAGGGAAAGGAGTAGCGCCCTCCCCTACACCTCGGTGGAGTAGCTATCGAAAAGGGAGCCTTTGGGTTACCCTCGTCTATCGCCAACTTTACTTTTTTAATTATCATATTAATTTTCACACAATTATATTTCAACTACTCCTATCTACCAATAATTATGTTTTCAAGTAATTATTTCTATCTTATGATAGTCATTTGTTTGTGCACAAGTAACTAATAATAATCCTTAGTAAACAATTATAGTTGCAAATAACTAATTTTAATACAAATAATTCATAGTTACATAACAACTATTAGGAATGAATAATGGAAAAGAATCCAACAGTTTGGAGAAAAATCTTAAAACAGAAGTCCAAAATTAATGAATTTATTAACGCAGAAAAGTAGAAGCTTTTTAAAGTCCTGATGATGGTATACCTACATCGAAACGTTATAGTGTCGACTTCCCTGCGTTGATAAATTCCTCAATTTTGGACGACTCCGTTTTTCAATTTTTTTCCATTATAAATATTCCTATCGAAAAAAATCAGAATCATTCCCTTCTCAATGAAACGGGACCTCGGAATCACTAAGAACTACAGAGGCATTACTATCACTGCTATAGCTGCTAACGTTTACTATGCCCTACTCCTCAGTTGTATCTAACCTAAAGTTCAGAAAATTCTAAGGAAAAATCAAAAATGTTTTCGTAGAAATCGATCGACAATGGCTCAGATTCTGACTCTACGTCGAATCATAGAAATAATACCTGCAAAACATCTCGAGGTAACACTTTTGTTTGAAGATTTCTCTCACAGATTTAATTCCCTAAACAAAGAAAAGGTAAAGCAAATATTTCTAGCATATGACTCCTCCAAATAAACTATTAGCGTTATAATAAGTAAGTAAAGTTGGCGACTATAGTCAAGGGTGACCCGAAGGCTCCCTTTTCAGTAACTACTATACCGAGGTGTAGGGAAGAGCGCTACTCCTTTTCCTGGATTGCTCCACTTTGGCCTTGACCCATACCTTATAATGCTAAGTGTTAAGCAAGGAGGGATCAAATACCATTTTTTAAATCTTTGGTATGACTCGATCTGGGATTGAACCCCGATCTCCCGGGCCATTGGCGAACACTCTAACTGCTAGCCCAATGGACCGGTCAACTGTTATAATAATGCTCTACAAAAACACAAAATCAATGCTTCGTTCACACGATAGTGACACTGACTTCTTTGACACAGACACTGGTGTCTAGGAAGAAGATACATTAACACCACATCAATCTATAATATTTCTAGATTACGTACTATGAACGCAAATAGATCAAATGAAAGAAAACAGTCTCACAGTAAAAAAGGCAAAAAGCAGAAGTTATCCAGCAGAAACCATTACTGATGCAGACTACGCCGATGATCTAGCGCTTCTCACAAATCCAAACCAAGCCGTATCCCTGCCAAATAATACTGAGGCAGCATCAAGGGGCATTGGTCTCTATATGAACTCAAATAAAACAGAACATAGAGCCATCTCCGCATCAAATCACAAACCTTTTATTCAAGTTGACCAGTTCATACACTTCGGTAGCAATATCTCATCTACTGAAAGTAATGTCAACATACGCATAGGAAAGGGGTGAAGTGTTATCGGCAAGTTATGAATTATATGGAAATCTGACTTCGATGTAATAGAACGTAAAGTCTTCCAAATTGTAGCCGTATCAGTATTACAGTATGGCTACACCACCTGGAATCTAACTAAATGTTTTAAGACAAGGCTAGATGGGGACAACACAAAGATGCTTCGTTCTGTTTTGAAACTGTTTGGAAGCAGCACATCACAAAACAGTATCTGTACGGCCATTCATCTCCTATCTCACAAACAAACCATGAGTTAGACGAGATAGTGGACACTGCGACGTTCTCCAATGGACCCTAATTCATGGATACAACAGTGTTGGCCGACTCACTAAAATTTGCATACTTTAACTCTTTAAGGACAACTGATGCAAGCTGGTGGAGAAATGTCCGATAGGGACGGATTGCGAGAAAGGGACACGATTTGATGATAATGATGATTCCGATTGAATAGGAATAATTTTCAAATAGATTTATTTGATCCATAGATGGGACTCTAACAGGCACTGCCACACCGGGTCAGAGTGGACCTGAGAGTAATGCCAATGAAGGGGTACTCCCTTTCACTAAAACTGATGGCCCAATCGGCTGGGGTTGTAGAAAACACCAAGTGCATCTCTGCAAAGGGGTGAGACACTCCGCAAAAACGAGTGTCTTTGATAAGACACTAAACAATCTGATGGTGAGTCTCCAGTCATGCTGGAGTATTAGGGAATGCAGAATACCCATTAATTGCCATCCCGCTCAGGTCCACTCTGCTCCAGAGTGGTAGCACCTGTCCTATCTATGCATCAAATAGAACTGTTTAACATTTAAACTCCGCGCAAACAAATGACTTATGCTTCATATAATTGTTAGTCATAAAACAGTTTGATCATTTAACTGTGTGTAAATACATGATTAATATTTAATGGAATAGTAGATGATACATAGCAGAACTTCATCATCATCATCATCATATCGTGCTGGCAGCACGGATATCCCTGACCCTCTCTCGCCACTCCTCCCTATCGTTCATCGCCCTAGGTAGGTCTTCAGGACAACAACCTGTATCCTCACATAGCTGCTGAATGTACGTTCGTGCTGGTCGTCCTGCTTTTGCGCGGCCGTGTGTGGGGATCCATAAGAGTACATCTCTTATGAGTTCATCTCTGCTTCTCCAGCAATGTCCTGCATGTCTGGTTCGCCTAACTAGCAGAACTTGGAAACATTTAACTTTGATTTATGCTGAATTGAATTGTTAGACATAGAACTGTTTCATAATTTAACTGTGTGCATCTACGAAACGTGCTTACAAATCATATATCTAATATCTATGTTTAAAGAGGATTGCGTATTAAATAAGCTTCAATCGTTGATGAACAATAAAACCCAGCAAAACCAATTCCTATATATTCAATATACATGCATGAAGAGGATTTGGCATGAAAAAACTCACAATCATTGATTAGTCATAAAGCCAAGCCAAACCAAACCAAATCCTGTATATTTGATATATGTATGAAGAGGTTTTAGCATTAAATAACCAATAAGGGTTGTTATGCCATAAAACCCAAACCAAACCAAATCTTACATGTTTAATATATAAGTATAAAAAGAATTTAACATCAAATAACTTACAATCGTTGATATGCCATAAAACCAAACCAAAGCAAACCATATATAATTGATATATATTTATGAAAAGGATATGGCATTAAATAACCTATAAGGGTTGATATGTCATATCATCAAACCGAACAAACAAAAAGTGAAGCCTTGCAATAAGAAGCAGTTCGGTATTATACCTAGGACACTACTTTGATATAGGCTCTCACTCCCACCGCGCAGGAGATACAGTTTGGGTATTGTAAGATCCACCGACATGAATGAATGAAAAAAAAAACCAACTCTGAAGAAACAACTATACAAAGATATATGAACGAACAATGGACGTGATTCACTAACCTCTATGCATAGAATAACCCTAAAAGGGTTGAGATACCGCTAAAATGAAATAAATAAATATATAGTTAAAAAAACGGTTCTTTTTTGAAAATGTCAGTAGGCACCCAATAAATCTTTTTATCTCTCTCTCTCTCTCTCTCTCTCTCTCTCTCTCTCTCTCACTTTCTCTTTATATATATATATATATATAAGTGCCTATTTACGTACGTGTAAGTAAGCACATAATGTAAAATGTAAACCATTTATCCTTAGATAAATATAATGTGCAATTCTAGAAGTCTCTGGTTCCTTTGATGTCGACGGTCGTCAATTGCTTCTTAGAGCGAATCATATTTATAGAACAAACACAGACTTCTTGTTCTTGAAAACTGGGGTGAAGATGCCGGTTGCTTGAATGTGTTGTAGCTGGGGTCACGTCTACACGGCTGATCACGGAGAATGGAAAAATTTTTTACTGGTTGGCCTACGCGGGATATTTACTTTCCTTTTTTCTCAATAAAACTTTGGTTATCGTTCCTTTCTCTTTGTCAAAACACAGCCTTTATATGGGATTTGTTCGTTCTGCTATTCTATCTACAGCTTGCTCATTCATTCACTCTTTGTTTCGTACTTTTTTTTTCATTCGACTTAAGAAAAATATTTGTTCTTATGTATACATTTATTTTTTCAATTTTCTGTATAGGGTGATTTTTGTTTTTTCATCTTTTTTCGATTCATTTATTCTTTCTTTCATTTATCTTATCGTGTTTTATATGGTTTTACTTTATTTGCATTTTTTTTTCTTTCTTTAATTCTTCCGTAAAACTTTTTTTTATTCCTAACATTTTTCTTCGTTTTTATTTATTTGTTGATCTCTCTCTTCCTTGCTATTTTTTGTCTTCTTTCTTTCTTTCTTTCTTTCTTTCTTTTTGTTTGATTCAATTTTCAATTCTTTCTTTCTTTTTCTTTCTTTTATTCTTCTGTAAAACTTTTTTATTCTTAACATTTTTCTTCATTTTGTTTTATTTGTTGATCTCTCTCTTCCTTGCTATTTTTTGTCTTCTTTCTTTCTTTTTTCTTTCTTTCTTTTTCTATTATTCTATTTTCAATTTTTTCTTTCTTTTTCTTTCTTTAATTCTTCCGTAAAACTTTTTTTTATTCTTAACATTTTTCTTCGTTTTATTTTATTTGTTTATCTCTCCCTTCCTAGCTATTTTTTGTCTTTCTTTCTTTCTTTCTTCTTTCTTTCTTTCTTTTTGTTTGATTCAATTTTCAATTCTTTCTTTCTTTTTCTTTCTTTTATTCTTCTGTAAAACTTTTTTATTCTTAACATTTTTCTTCATTTTGTTTTATTTGTTGATCTCTCTCTTCCTTGCTATTTTTTGTCTTCTTTCATTCTTTCTTTCTTTCTTTCTTTTTTCTTTCTTTCTTTCTTTCTGTTTTTTTCAATTTTCTGTTCTTTCTTTTTTTTTTATTCAATCTTTATTACTTGATTTTCTTTTTATCTTTTTCTCTTGCATTTTTTTCTTTTATTTTGTTTTAATTAGTTTTGTTTTTTCATTCCCTATTTTGTTCTCTTTTTTTATTCTTTTAATTTTCTTTATTACTTTCCTTTCTAGCGGGCTTGTTTTATTGTATTTTGTTTTATCTTATCCTTTCTTTACTCACTCATTTTCTTTCTTTCATTCTTTCTTTCATTCATTCATTCTCTCTTTCTTTTATTTTGCTTTTATTTATCCTTTCTTTATTCTCTCATTTTCTTTATTCCTTCCTTTTTCCTTTCGTTTTTCTTCATTACCTTTCTTTCTTTCTTTCTTTCTTTCTTTGCATTTTTCTCTTTTCCTTTGTCTTCACTCTGTCAGTCTTTCTTTCTTTCTTTCTCTTTTTCTATAATTTTCCTTTCTTTATTCCCTGATTTTCCTTCATTTTTCCTATTTTCATTCATTCATTCATTCTTTCTTTCTTTCTCTTTTTCTATAATTTTCTTTTTCTTTATTCCATGATTTTCTTTCATTTTTCTTTATCTTTTCTTTCTTTCTTTCTTTTTTTCTTTCTCTTTTTTCTATTTTATCCTTTCTTTATACCATGATTTTTTTTCCTTTTTTCTTTCTTTCTTTATCTGTTAATGCTTTTTTATTTTTTCCTTTCTTTTTTTCCGTGATTTTCTTTCTTTTTTCTTTTTTCCTTTGTCTTTTCTTTCTTTCTTTCTTTCTTTCTTTCTATTTTACTCTTCTTTATTTCCTGATTTTCTCTCTTTTTTCATCTTTTCTTTTCATTCTTTTTCCTTTCTTTCTTTGTTTTATTTAGTTTCGTGTTATCCTTTCTTTATTCCCTAAACTTCTTTTTATTCTCCTTTTCTATCTCGTTTCTTTGTTTCTTTCCTTCTTTATCTTCTTGTTTGTAACCGGTTTTTAAATCAACTGAGTACTTTTACTTCTTTACCTCCGGAACGAAAACTTAAAACTATCTTTTTTTTTCACTCTTGTAACACATTTCTTTGTACAGTAAGTTTTACATAGTATGACTCAAAATAGAAGAAGAAACCCTAGTGCACTGCTTTATTTTTCTACTTGGACGCAGCTTACCTGCTTAAACTAGTATTAGAATTTGGTTTCTTTATCTCCATTAGAATATATGTCAGTAATTTACTGAGATACTTGGTTAGATGTGGCATAAAGAGACTCGAACTCTCTCGGGAAGGTTTGCTAGATTAGTTTGCTAACTATTATACCACCCGAGGCACCCAGGAAATATGTTTATGATCTCAACCACAAGATTTTCTTCAAACAGTTCTTTCTCTCAGACTTTTTTTCTTCCCCGCTCCTCTGTCTTTTCTCTCATTCACATTTCGCTCTCCTCATCTATTTCTTCGTCTTTTTTTTCTGAGCATTTCCGTTTGTTCTTATTATGCGTAATTCTTTCATTTTATTTTCTCTCAACTTTTCATTTAATTTCCTCTTTTTCTTTTTCCGCCAACACTTCTTCTTCTTCTCTCTCTCTCTCTCTCTCTCTCTCTCTCTCTCTCTCACACACACACACACACACACACACACTCTCTCTCTCTCTCTCTCTCTCTCTCTCTCTTATTTTTCTTCTTTCCCTTTCTTCCTTTTTTGTTTTCCTTAAACCTTTCATTACGAACGCGCAATCAGTCTTCAATCTTCACGGATCCAATTACTCTGTCTTCATCCTTTTACTCTTTATTGATTTTCTTTCTTTGGTTTTTCTTTGTTACATATATATATTAACGTCTAATTCCAATTGCATCGTTCCATTCGGCTTCTTTATCTAATGGCATATCAAACTTTGTGGGTTATTTAATGACAAATTCATCCTTATAAAAAAAAAGTTCTCCTAGTATTTCGCCCATAGCTCTGGGGGACAGCTATCAATAGTCTATCGATTATATGGATATCAGACCTAACCGATAAAATGAAACGCGGTTTCTTCCATGCAGCAGTTGCATCGATACTGCTATATGGATGCACTACATGGACTCTAACAAAAAGGCTGGAGAAGAAGCTAGACGGTAATAACACAAGAATGCTGCGACCAATCTTGAACAAGTCCTGGCGGCAACACCCCACAAGACACTAACTGTACGGCCACCTGCCTCCTATCACGAAAACTATTCAAGTTAGACGAACCAGACATGCAGGACACTGCTGGAGAAGCAGGGACGAACTCATAAGTGATGTACTCTTATGGACCCCCACACATGGCCGTGCAAAAGCAGGATGACCAGCACGAACATACATTCAGCAGCTATGTGAGGATACGGGATGTTGTCCAGAAGACCTGCCCGAGGCGATGAACGATAGGGAAAAGTGGCGAGAGAGGGTCAGGGATATCCGTGCTACCAGCACGACATGATGATGATGATGATAACTTTCCCAATGGCATTAGAGCAAAAGAGAACTTAAGAGAATGAATAGGGTTCGAACTAGTTTACTACGATTTTGCAGTCCAGGATGTTAGCCACGACGTCACAGGAACCCACCGACCGTCTTTCCATTTTTCTTCTTTCATCATCTTTTTTATGATCTCTTCTTTCTTTCTTCTTTTCTGTCTTTCTTTCTTTGCTTGTAACAAAATTTGTCATCTAATTTTTACTCGTTCCTTCGTTCCTTCCTACTTTTATTCATTCCCCATCCTTTCGTCTTTCATCCTTCATTTATTCCTCCTTCTTCCTTCTTTCCTTCCTTCTTTGTAGCCATTCTCCTTTCTCTTTTTCCTTCCCCCCTTCCTTCCTTCCATCTTTTCTTCGTAACACCCTCCTTCTCTCAATTTTTCTTTCTTTCCCTCATTGCTTCCTTTTTTCTTTACTTTCCCTTTTTTCCTTTTTTCTCTATCAGTTATTACTCCTTTCCGTTATTATACCTTCTTTTGGTCTTCGCTTCTTTTTTCCTTCCTTCCTTCTCCATTTTTTTCTTTCTTTCCTTCCTTATTTCCACCTTCTTGGCTTCCTCCACTTTTCTTCCTTCCCTCCTTCCTTTCTTTGTTTCTTTTCCTTTTTGCTTCCAAATTTCTTCCATTTCTTCTTTTCTCTATTCCTAAATTTCTTTCATTCCTTCTTCTACCCTTTCTTTCTTATTTCCCATTTTCTTCTTTTTTCTTCGCTAACTTTTTTCCCCCTCTTACTTCCATCATTTCTTCCTTTGTTCCTTCTTTTCCCTTTTTTCAACCAACCTTTCCTTGCTTCCAAATTCCCTTTCTTCTTTCTTTCCTTACTCCAAAATTTCTTTCTTTCTTTCTTTCTTTCTTTCTTTCTTTTATCATTCCTTCCTCTCATCCTTTTCTTCCTTCTTTCTATCGACCTTTCTCTCCCCTTAAATTCCAACCATTTTTCCTTCCCATCATTCTAATCTCTTTTTATGCTTCATGTATTATTCAGCGGTTCACACTTCTCTCTAACCTTTTCCTGTTATAATTGACCGGCGACAATATGCCATAAATATTGCTGACAAAAAGCCTAAATGTTTTAACGACTTTCATTCGAGACGACGTGTCTGAGGAAAAGTGCTTAATGAAAGAAATTCATATCGCGAGGAGAATTTTATCGCTAACAACAGCAAAATTCATCGGTGCTATAGAGCGTAGCGAATTTTCCCTGCCCACTGTCTCAGTGTTAGAGCGTCCTTGTAAAATGTGTCGTATACGGAATTGTAACTATCCATAATCCATTTATTTATTCACAGCAAATTACTAAGCTGTTATTCTCAACATTATATTAAACGAGATTAAACTATATAATTTTTGTTTTCTTTATAGTATTATATATCACGATCAGACTTAACAAACGAAGATTTAGGGGTGTTTTTCACGTCTATTTTAGTCCGCCGAGGACAAGCAAGTACTGAGTGAGTGAGGCACGTCTTTCTATATCAGCTCCTTCAGATTAGTGACTTCATCCCTGTTGTTTTAAATCAGGGGTCTCAAACTCGAAATCATCTAGTAACGAAGGCTTAGAATATGCTTACTATATCCACAGCAGAAGGTTAAGACCCCGCTTCCCAAAATGAAAAAGAGGAATGAACTGGATATGACACTAAACTACATCCGATGGTGAAGCTCTCGTTTTTGAAATCGGAGGGGATTGATTGATTTTAACAGCACGCCAACCCATCTTGGGTTATTTTATTCCGAGAGGCTGTGAACATTGTATGTTTATATCTAATTTTTTGCTTTTGTTGTTTATTGAGTTTTTCTTATGCTTTTATGATATAAAGTATTTGAATCAAATGCAAATACTTTTCAATCTGATTTATTTCCCTCAATACATAAGACCTTAACGAATCGTACCACTTTAGATAAGACTGGACCTGGAAGTAAAGTCAATGAATGAGTAATCCATATTCCCCAGGAGCCAAGTCATCAAACGCAGCTTAATTTATACCTAGGACATCCATCTTGAAGTGGAGGGGTCTAATAGGGAATACATTTAGCGTATACTCTATAGGGGATACATTTAGCGTATACTAAACAATGACGACGAGAGAAAGTAATTGTTAGTGTCCCATGTCAAATATATTTGTTTAAAAATATTTGTAGTCGATAGAAAATATTAGAAATAATTGGAGCCTTATAACTGTCAATTACTTGTATTCATTACTAGTTTGGACGAATCTTTTAATCAGTACGAAGTGTAGATAATTAAAAGAAAGGATGAAGCCTTTATGTTCATAACAAGATTGTTAGGTCAAACTAAGTAAATATGAGTGTGTTAGTCAGGTTGTCAATTCAGGGGACAGTTGAGAACTTAGCTCTTATTGAAGAATTTTAAAGTCACGAAACCATGAATTTTAAAAGTTAGAGTTAGATTTTAACTTTCTAGTTTGTTAGTTCATGTTAGCCGGGACCCAAAATTATATAGTTTCAAGTAATTATTTCTATTCAAAAATTGTATTTTCCATCATTAAATGTTGTGATGTGTTTTGCATCAATGAAAATTTTGAGATCTTATTTTCCATCAACGAAAATTGTAAGGTCGTATTTTCCATCAATGGAAATTAAAAAGTTGTCTTTTCCATCAATGAAAATTATGAAGTCGTACTTTCCTTTAAAGAAAATTGTGAGGTCGTATTTTCCATCATTGTATGATGTGAGGTCATATGATCCATCAAGGAAAATTGTGAGGTCATATCTTCATTTAAAGAAAATTGTAAGGTCGTATTTTCAATCAATGAAAATTGAGGAGTAGTATTTTCCATCAATGAAAATCATGAGGTCGTATTTTCTATCATTGAATGATGTGAGGTCGTATTTTCCATCAATGAAAATTGTGAAGTCGTATTTTCCATCAATGAAAATTATCAGGTTGTATTTCCTTTGAAGAATATTTTGAGGTCATATTTTCTTTCAATAAAAATTACGAGGTTGTATTTTCCATCAATGAAAATTGTGAGGTCGTCTTTTCTTTTAAAGAAAATTGTCATGTATTTTCTTTCAATGAACATTATAAAGTCGTATTTTCCATCGATGAAAATTATGTGGTCGTATTTTCATTTAAAACAAATTGTGAGGTCATATCTTCATTGAAAGAAAATTGTGAGGTCGTATTTTTCAGTAATGAAAATTATGTGGTCCTAATTTCCTTCAATGTCCTGAAGGGAAAACTCTTGGCGTTCGAGGCCAGTTAAAGATATCCGGAGTTACGAAGTAAGAAAGGAATGTTCTTACACAAGTAGATGTCCCTGAGCTTATTCCTCCCACCGAAGAGGATCAAAAGTTCGAAAAAGAAAGTGCTGAAACTGTATTAAGAATAGTTACTTGAGTCTATAATTGTTTCCTATAGTTTAGGTCATTTGGCTTAATGGCATTTCAACTCTTGATTGGTATTTAATGCCAAATCACGTTTATACATGAATGATTTGTAAGTGAATAGTTTGTTGAAAATTTTATTTTTAAATGAGTCAGTTTTTGATTTGGTTTGGTTTTATGGCTTATCAACCATTGTTATTAAGAAGTGGAACTTGAAGCTATAATTGTTTACTAAGGATTATTTAAAGATTTTGTTTGGTTTCTTTTTTAATAACATATAAACCTTCATGGGTTATTTAATGCATAAGCTATATCTGTAAAAGAAAAGAAGTATTATTAGTCCATCGCTGGGGAATAAGGGGGTTCATACAATTCCCAAGGGTATTATATGAGATATGAATATAATAACGCGGCTGGAGTTCGAACTTGTTTCAAAGTCCAGAACGTGAACCATAATCCGACGTGATTTCTCCCATTTCTCAGGCTAATCTGCAATGCGGGTTGTAATTTCTTTTTTATTCGAATGAATACTTATTATAACGAGAGGGATATGTGGATTATTACAATGTAGACGGCAAATTCTCCCTTGCAAATTTTCTTTTATTCAGTTTTTTTTTTTTTTTTTGCTTTTGGTAAATTCTCTTTTTTCTGTCATTGTAATGTCTGTGAGTAGGAAAGAAATTGATTCGAGTTCCCAGACACCAACGACCACTATATATTTACCCCAATCCACTGGTTGTGACACAAGGTTAATTTATAAACCATAGAACTGTGTGTAAACAAATAATTAACAGTTCCGAATTCCCTCTCCTAGATCGGTTGTCATGCAAAGGCTAAAGAGCCCAGTCTGCCCTACTATTTTCGTCATAGCTGGAGGGAAAATAGAATTGTAACTTTTTCAAGGATATCAGTTTGTATCAATATATAATTAATTCTATATTTTTGTATTTCTTGGATATTTGTTCTGTAATATTTTTTCCTATTTGTTAGTTGGATTTAATGGCATATCAACTATCCTAGGTTATTTAATCTAAAATGCAAACAGCGTTGTTCAGGTTTTGAACTCGAGCTGCCATGTTCATTTCCTGTGACATTGATAATTACTCTACGAACTCCTAATCAAAGACAAATCAATCTTAGTATTACTATATATATATTCCTGATAACATGACTAGTGTGTATAGTATTTACTCAATTACACATGCAATAACATCTAACATGATATATATATATATTGTAATCCATATTTGCTGTTTTCACCTCCAAATTAAGCGTGTATGTCTGCTGAGGGATGAAGAGTATATTTTTCACCAGAATAAATTCATAATGACAATTTAACCTTGGTTGAGTTTTCTTCCAGTCACATTATATACGCTCAGTATGTACTATTCTTATATAAACCTGAAAAGGAATATATAACAATCGCCATATAACAAGCACTCCCATAGATTCATATGAAAAACCTCATATATTCTATGCACGAATAATTCTTACCCATAGTCTTCAGACGCTGACTGAATATATATATATATATATATATATATATATACTGTCATCCACAGATAGACTGTTTTGTTTTATCACAACTCTTCAGCGTCGATAGACACGTAGGACGCTTGAAGCTGGGATCGAAACCCGCCCAATTTTACGTTAGACTTAGAATCATACCGCTCAGCCATCAAGCGAACCACGTCAGCTCGGGAATTATAAAGCATTATCCAGTAGCTTTCGTTTGTTTACATTTACCGGATAACAGAGTGCTCAATTCATTTGAAGAGGTTTCGAATATGTGATTGGCAGTCGTTAATTCCTTCGCCAGATGTCTCAACCAATATGGGAGAGCGTATATATATATATATATATATATATATATATATATAATGGAGACAAAATAGAAAAGGGCTTGCTTGATGAGAGTATCTAATATAGCCATATATTTTACCGTTTGCTGGAGGGACCAGATTATTTAAAACATAATTGAAAGATACAAAAATGCTTGGCGCATAAAACCCCAGAATTACTGATGGGGTCAGATACTGTGTCTCTAATGTTCAAAAAACAGAGCCAAATAAATGACTGAGAGGTTTTTTGAGACAGTCTTGTAACATCCAACTCCACCCCTAACAGAACTGCGAATTTTTAGAGAGAGATATCTATTTTATTCGTAAAACATTCTCAGTTTTGATGAGTTCTGTTTCTTTCTGTTTTCATGGATGAATGGTAATAAATTGCTCAATGAATATTATTAAAATCGACAAAACAAAAGCAAAATTCAAATTTTTGTCACATTTAAAGAAATATATAATTTTTGTTTATTTAACAATCTGATCTCAAGGATTTTTTTAATGATTTTCTCTTCGTGTGAGTTCTCATTCATCTCAGGTATAACTTCCCCGTGCTAATACGACTTGACAAATCGATTTCTTCTTGACGTTTTGAAACAAAACAAATTTCCTCGAGTTCTTTGTGCTTGGTAGTTGTCTGTCATCTCGAGAACACCCTCGTTGTCAATATGAGTTGTCAAATCGACCCCTTCTCATGTTATAAAAAAAAAGAAAAATCCTCACGTTATATTGTATGTGTTAATTTCCTATAACCACAGTCACCTTTCTACCGCAATTGTTCTTTGAAACAAGCCGATGTAGATTGCACCTGTGTTCTTATTAAACGTTTTTTTAATATGTATATAAAATTGAATGATGTCTACTTTTCAACTTTGGATATTGAAGTGAAAGCAATTGAAATATTACAGTTCATTCTAACCTTCTCAGGAGAGATACATGGTCAGGGGCAAGGGAGAAATTACCAAGTTTGGGGAAAATATGAGTTACAAAAATTGCTCTGCCGCGTGTCATAGATAAGAAGTTTGCCAGCTGCATACGGCCCACGGGTCACTTATTTGAGATCCCTTTTTTATGTTTCGACCGGTATATTCTCCAGTCTTTCTCGGTTGTATGTTGTTCGTTATTTCATTTCGGGTATTCTTTTGATTTGACTTCTTTTTTATCTCTTTAATCAGTGCCTGATTTTAATATGAAATGTTTAGAGGCCTCCAGTTAATCTAACATTCGAATTGGATGGTTTGTTTGATAAAGTTAACAATTCCAGGAGCTTTTACCTACCATTCAGTACCAGCTCCTTCACCTAAAAGAGTTAAGGTCTGGATTGATTGTCTACTGCATTGTTCGTCTCAGAAAAGGGAAATGGCAACCGAATTGAGCAATTTTTGTACCCGAGCTTCGGGGCGGGGGTCCTTCCGGGTAGACCCTCAAAATTAAACTGACTTTCTGTTAGACCCTAACAACCAGGTTTCTTATGTAATTGCGACGCTTAATAAATTTTTGGTCAGTGGCGGGTTAACTTTTCATATTCCATATGTCAATTTTTCTATGCAAGGATTCAGATGGTCGATGCAAATCTTGTACTTCGATTAACTCTTGTATATATATATATATATATATATATATATATATATATTGGCTGACCGTAGTCCAAGGTGACTCGAAGGCTCCCTTTCCAAGAGCTACTACAACGAGGAGTAGGGGCGGGTGCTAATCTTTTCTTTAGAGTGCTCTACTTCAACTTTGGTCCGTACGTTATAATGCTGAGTGTTAAGCAAGGAGGCATCAAGTAACATTTTTTATTCTATGGCACGACTTGACCTGGGATTGAACTCCGGTCTCCCAGATCATTGGCGAACACTCTACCGACTATATTATGGGAAAAAAAAAGATATTCAGAGGATGTGTTTATTTATACATGGAAAAATATGTCAACGTTTAAATTTGCATTTTGCTTTTAGTTTAATTCTGTTTGTTTGTTTTTTAATTTTTTTTAAATTATTTAAAAAAAAATTTTTTTTTAATTTTTGTTCTGTTTTGCTCTTACAGTTCTTTTTTTTTTTCTTTTCATCAATTTAAAGGCAACTTAGTGGTAGGATCTAGTTCGTAGAAGTATAAATACTTTGTTTTGGACTGGTTCTGGATAGATCCTGTGTGTTTAAGGATTTTTACTCCTCGTTTGCTAAAAGAAACCATGCCCACACAGCTGGGGCAGTAGAATACACCGACTGCTTCTCTGTATAGGGTCAAGACCCCACCTACTTAACGAGTATCATGGATACAACACTAAACAATCTGATGGTGAGGTTACAGTAACGCCGGGGCTTTGGAAATGCGGAGTACCCCTTTATTACAATCGTTTTCAGGTCCACTTTGGCTTCGGAGTGGTATCAATCTATGGGTCAAGTAGAACTAAACTGTGTACTTGTGCTAAACTGAATCACTTGAAATAGAACTGCTTTGACATTTAAACTGTGTACTTATGCTAGACAGAGTTGTTTGAAATGGAATTATTTTTTTACATAGAAAATGTGCTTACAGTAAACTGAATTGTTTGAAATAGAACTATTATGACATTCAACTGTGTGTAAACAAAAGCTATTCTTATGCTAAACTGAATTGTTTGAAATAGAACTGTTTTACTAAATTGAATAGTTTGAAACAGGAATGATTTTTTACAATTAAATTGTGTGCTTATGCTAAACTGAATTGTTTGAAATGGATTTGGCATTAAATAACCTACAAAGTTTGATATGCCATAAAACCTAAATAAACAAGCAAACAAATATAAAAGAAACCATACTTCAGAGAGTTTTTAGTGAGTGTTATTATCTTTCATCCGAAATATTATTTTCAAATAAAATAAAAATGAAACAAAAAAGGAAAATTTCTTAGCCTTCTATCATCATTAATTGAGTTCTGATCGGTTGGTTGGATTTTATGGCGTATCAACCATTGTTGGCTATTTAATGCCAAATCAAATATATATGATTTGTAAACACATCTTGCACGTACCCGAGGGGATGACTAAAGGAAGGACCACATTGATAAAAAAGGACCCAAACAAAGGAACCGCCCCAAACAATTACAGATCCATAACTTGCCTACCAATGATGTGGAAAATGTTAACAGTACAAATAAGGGAAGAAATTAACTACTCTCTAACAAGCCGCGGATTGTTAACTGACGAACAGAAAGGAGGCTGCAAAGGATCCAGGGGCCCAGCAGAATTACTCTACATAGATCAACACATCCTGGATGAGAGCAAAACCAGACGGAAAAATCTAGTTATGGCTTGGATTGACTACAAAAAGGCATATGATATGGTTCCGCATAGCTGGATAATAAACAGCCTCAAATGTCCAAAATATCAGACAAAGTCATAAACTCCATCGACAAAACTATGAAAACCTGGAGAGTCGAACTGACAGCAGGAGGAAGAAGATTAGCTGAAGCAAAGATCCAAAGAGGGATTTTCCAAGGAGATGCACTATCACCCTTACTATTCCTAATTGCCATGATGCCACTTAACCACATACTCAGAAAATGCACAGCCGGATACAAACTCATCAGATCACAGCAAAAAGTTAATCATTTAATGTACATGGACGACATCAAACTATTTGCAAAAAATGAAAAAGAACTGGAAATCCTAATACACACAGTTAGAATATACAGCCGGGACATAGGAATGGAATTTGGCATAGAAAAGTGTGCAAACGACAGCTAACTGACGGGATGGAACTACCAAACAAGGATAAGATAAAAACGCTCGAGACAAAACTCAATAGCAGAAATCTTATCAAAGGAATAAATACCTGGGCTGTAACACTCGTTAGATATTCCGGACCCTTTCTCAAGTGGATCAGAGACGAACTTAAACAAATGGACCAAAGAACAAGAAAACTACTGACAATGCATAAGGCATAACATCCCACATACGACGTTGACAGACTATGTTTCAAGAAAAGAGGGAGGAAAAGGACTTGCCAGCATTGAAGACAGCGTTGACGCATCGATACAACGGCTCAAAGACTATATACAAAAACACGAAGGAGGACTCATTACAGCCACCAGACACGAAACTGAGAACACGATGAACAACAGAAGGACAATAACTAGTAAACAAAAATGGGAAGGAAAGCAAATCTATGGGCAGTTTAAACGACTAATAAACAATATCTCACACGACAAAACTTGGACATGGCTAAGAAAAAGAAACTTTAAGAGAGAAACAGAATCTCTCCTAATAGCAGCACAAGACAACGCCATAAGAACTAATCATATCAAAGCGAGAATAGATAAGACTCAACAAAATAGCAAATGCAGGCTATGTGGTGACAGAGATGAAACCATCAATCATATAATAAGCGAATGCAGCAAATTAGCACAGCGGGAGTATAAGGCGAGACACAATTGGGTCGGTAAGGTGATTCACAGGGAAATGTGAAAGAAATTTAAATTCGACCATACTAACAAATGGTATATGCACAACCCAGCACCTGTCCTAAAAAATGCCACGCATAAACTCCTATGGGACTTTAACAAACAAACGGATCACCTAATCCCGGCCAGAAGACCAGACTTAATAATAATCAAGAAAAAAAAAAGAGAACTAGCAAAATAGTCGACTTAGCTGTCCTGGCTGACCACAGAATAAAACTGAAAGAATGTGAAAAGAAGGATAAGTATCTCGACCTTGTTAGGGAATAGAAAAAACTGTGGAACATGCAGTTGACAATTATACCAATTGTAATTGGTGCATTTGGAACAGTAACTAAAGGATTACTATAGGGACTAGAGGACTTGGAAGTTGGTGGACGAGTAGAGACCATCCCAACGACAGCATTATTGAGAACGACCAGAATACTAAGAAGAGTCCTGGAGACTTGAGGAGACTTGCTGCCACTCAGACTCCAGTGAAAAACCATCGGCTAACGCTGATATGAAAAGTTCTAATGAGTGAATGATAATAATAACATGGGTGGACAAAGTGATCCACTGGGAAATGTACAAGAAATTGAAATTTGACCATACGAACAAATGGTATATGCACAACCCAGCACCTGTCCAAGAAAATGACACGCATAAACTCCAATGGGACTTTGACAGACACACGGATCACCTAATCTCGGCCAGAAGACCAGACCTTATAATAATCAACAAAAAAAAAAAAAGAGAATTTGTAAAATTGTCGACTTTGCTGTCCCGGCTGACGAAAAAATAAAACTGAAAGAATGTGAAAAGAAGGATAAGCACCTCGACCTTGCTAGAGAATTTAAAAAAAAAAAACAAGGAACATGAAAGTGACGATTGTACCAATTGTGATTGGTGCTTTTGGAACAGTAACTAAAGGATTATTAAAGGGCCTGGAGGACTGGGAAGTTTGTGGATTAGTGGAGACCATCCAAACGACATCATTATTAAAACCGGTCAGAATACTGAGAAGAGTCCTGGAGACTTGAGGAGACTTGCTGTCACTCAAACTCCAGTGAAAAACTATCAGCTGACGCTGATGTGAAAAAATCAATAATAATAATAATAATAATAATAAGAAGAAGAAGAAGAAGAAGAAGAAGAAGAAGAAGAAGAAGAAGAAGAAGAAGAAGAAGAAGAAGAAGAAGGAGGAGAAGACACAAACGCTATTTCTTATATAATTTTTTTTAAAAATACTTTACTCCTAGAAGTGTTCAAATTCTTTTTTTTAATCTGCAGCATATGAATAATCCATTACAAAGAAAAAAACAAATAGAATAAAATAAATTAAAATGAGATGAAAAATTAATAAATGAAATAAAATTTTCAAATACGAAGTAATTAAGTCGCAAAACTTTTTAAACAGAACACTACTTACACTAATTGAACGTTAAGAAATTTCACTTTTTTTCCTTTTTCATTGAAGAAATAATTTTTGGGTTAGATATTGGCACTAATAAGTTTGCCCTGAAAATGCTTTAGAAGAAACCGGAACATTAAATGGGAAACATATTATTCACGTATAAATAGATATATCCTCTGAATATCTGGTTTTTCTTATATCTCATATTTACATACAGTCGGATTTTCCATTTTCCCTGATAGAAATACGAAGTGCCTTCAATAAGTTTGAACCTTAAACCTCATATATATATATATATATATATAATATATATATATATACTATATACTACATATATATATATACATTATATATATACTATATATATATATATATATATATATATAGTATATGTGTGAGGAGTTTATGGTTCTTTGACCGTCCATTGCTGAATACATGACATATTTTGTTTCCCACAAGATAGATGCCTCTCAAAGTGTGGGGAAAAAAAAAAATCTAAATAGCAAAATTATGGGACTCTCTGGCAGTCATTGATTTCTTTCAGGTATTCAACATGTTCAGAAATTTTTGTTTCCTACAAGATACACGCCTTTTAAAGTGTGGGGCAAAAAAATCAAAATAGCAAAATGTTTCCCAGACCGTCGGCATTACTTCCAGGTCCACACTGTCGAGAAGTATTTGCACCTGTTAGGGTCTCATAAACCTCTTTGTTACTAATATAAATCTATTTTGAACTTTATTAATACAGAGGATTTTTAAAATCCTGATCTTGCAAGTTAGTATGATTGGTTTGGTTTGATTTGGTTTTATGGTACATCAACTGTTGTCGGTTATTTGATGCCAAATCCTCTTTAATTTTACTTTCATATTTTTTAAACAAATTTCTAAATTTTCATTTTCTAAGTTTCTGCTGAAACTTTTATTCATACTTACAAATTGCTTTGGTTTAGTTTGGTTTAATGATATATCAACCATTGTAGATTATTTAATCCTAACTCCTCTATATACATATATATTGAATGTATATGACTTAGTTTGGTTTGGTTTGGTTTGGTTTTTCAGTATATAAACTACTGTAGGTTATTTAATACCAACTCCTGTTTATACATATATATTGAATATATATGAGTTGGTTTGGTTTGGTTTGGTTTGGTTTTATGGTATATTAACTACGGTAGGTTATTTAATACCAACTCCTGTTTATACATATGTATTGAATATATATGACTTGGTTTGGTTTGGTTTTATGGGATTTCAACTATTGAAAGCTATTTAATGTCAAATCCTGTTTATACATATAGATTAAATATATATGATATGTAAACACACTTTGTAGATAGCATTTGTAAATGAGCCTGAGTTCATTTTTTGACACACCAATGGTTTCAAATATTGATATAAAATAGTCACAATTTAACATTAGTCATTTGTTAGCACACTTAGTTCGTAGACAATCGTATTCTTAAATGAGTTCGAACTAATTAATTTGCACACTTTTATTGCTATTAATTTTACAGTTAAATAGTTTCAATTATTGTTATCTAACACTTACAATCCAATTCAATATTAATCATTTGTTTGCAACCATGAAGTGGTTACAAGTATTTCTATTTAACTCTAATTATTCTCTTCAACACCATTCATTCATTTGCACACAGTCATACGTTTCTAGTATTGCTATGTAATACCAATAATTCAACTTAGGCTCTCAGCTAAAGAGTTTTAAGAATTACTATTTAACTCTTATTATTCTATTCAACCTTACTCATTCGTTTGCACACATGTAAATGATTCCAAGTATTGTTATAAATCACGAACGATTCAATTCAACATCAGTCATTTGTTTACACACTGTTAAATGGTCAAACAGTTCTAATTCAATCAATTCAATTTAGCATGAGTTATTTGTTTGCCCACAGTTTAAATATCAAACAAATCTATTTGACTCATAGATAGGACCCTATCAGGTGCCACCACTCCAGATTAGAGTGGACCTGGGAGTGATGACAATGAAAGGGTACATATCATACCCTAAAGTTCCAGGTCCAGAGCTCGATCCCAAGCACAAAATAACCCTAAATGGTCTGGCATCTTGTTGAAATCATTCAATCGATCGATCAATGAATGACTAAAGCTTGCATCAAGTAACGCTATCCACTTTGAATAGTCAGAATAATCGGACGGTTTCCTTTTGTTAACTTATTAAAGGTCTTTTCAATTAATTCTTTTTCAGATTGTTTTCGAACAGCCTCACTTGCACCTTCCATTCTATTTCAAATACGTCCTTGATAAGCGGGACTCTTGCCAGAAAGCTGAGCCGTCTCATATACCATTTATAAACACTAGGAAGAATCAAAAGTATGGTAATATTTTGGGAAACGTGGAGCACAATTCTGAAGCTACGGATGCTTTTGAGAAGTCATGAAGGTGACCAACCACACTAGACAGTGAAATGCCTGATACTCTCTCGTTACTACTTACGGGATTTGCCTCTATGGCTTGGAGCACTGTTTCAGATTTAACGCTTTTAGACCTACCCGTCTTTGCTTGATCGTTCCGGTTCTTGAACTATTTGGTTACTGTTGTATCATCGACTATACCCTAATCTTTTCCAGCAGCAAATATATTTCTTGCTTCCCCGGCGTTATGGCCCAGTTTGAACTCTTAAAACATAAGCTCCCGAATAAGACAACATTGCAAGTTCATCTGTGCACCTTTCAAATCACAAATGGAGTGAAGCAATGCACAACGTGTTAGCGCACTATCAAGATACTACCAACCACAGTAGATATTATTCAAACTTGGTTTTAACTGAGTCCTTTTATTTTTCTTATGTATGGTATGGTATTTTTTGTTCAATGGCATATCAACCTTCATGGGTTATTCAATGCCAAGGCCATTCTTGTCGTAAAAGAGTAGTATGTACTCTATATACTGGGATGATAAAGGAGTTCATACCTTTCCTAAGAAAGAGTATTAGTTCGAAATTGATAGCAATAGCGTCACCAGAGGTCGAACTCACTTACTTACTTTAGGACTGCAATCCAGCACTTTTACCATTATGCCACGGAGACTTACCGAGATTTTAGTTGTATGATGATGACGTCCGATGTCTTTGAAAATTTTCCGAGAAGAGCAGGATTCTGTGTCTATTGGTCGGTATTGGGTACCAATAATCGTCCCAGTTGCAAGAGCATTTTTCAGGAAATTTGTTATATGGTGTGTTCAGTTAAAAAGATCTTTTATTCAAATTAGGCTAATTTCCTTTCCACCTCATTGGTTGACTCATTTGAATAAGTCGCTGAAATTTGCTTAAAACCAAAACGGAAAAAAGCAGGGCAATTAGGTGTTTATGACAAGACTAGAAACGTTCATTTCAAAATAGCAAGTTGATTTACGCAGGGATCGTAACGTGAGGATCAGAGGGCAGTATCTGTGTGCTCTGCGTAGGACTAAGATTTAGACAAATAGCGGGTAGAGATAAAGAAAAGTGAAGACAGATATAGGCAGACTGAGATA
This sequence comes from Sepioteuthis lessoniana, assembly GCA_963585895.1. Classification (NCBI taxonomy): domain Eukaryota; kingdom Metazoa; phylum Mollusca; class Cephalopoda; order Myopsida; family Loliginidae; genus Sepioteuthis; species Sepioteuthis lessoniana. Next base: position 63,087,181 of record OY757925.1, on the reverse strand, counting down.
GATAGATGGATAGATTGATAAGAACAGACTGAGATAAATGAACCGAGAGATAGGAATAGGTTGGATTTGGTTTCTTTGTTTAATGCCATATCAACCTTCGTAGGTTATGTGATGCCAAAGCCATGCTTGTTGAAGAATAGAACTGGTGATATTCTACCCATAGCAGGGATATGAGGGGTTCATGCCTTTCCCAAGTGTATTAGCCCGAAAAGGAACGGAATAGCACGACTGGAGTTCGAACTCGTTTACTATGATGTCACCATCTAGCACGTTAATATGACCCGGGGACTCCCACAGATAGATAGATAGGGTAAAATTGAGATAGATAGATAGATAGATAGATAGATAGATAGATAGATAGATAGATAGATAGGGTAAAATTGACATAGATGGAGGTAGCCGTGGTGTAATGGTTATCGTCGTAGGAAATGGACACGGCGACAAGAGTTCAAATCCTGGACCTGGCTAATTGCATTTCACATAGCACTAATACCCTTGGGAAAGGTATGAATCCAATTATTCTCCCTCCACCTATGGGTAAATAGTAGGACAGACTGGGTTCTTTAGCCTTTGTGAGGCAACTATTCTAGGAGAAGGAAAACTCTGAATTCAAACCTGTTAAACTCCGCTTAAAAATTGACCTTGTGTCATATCCTGCCCGAGCGGAGGGGTTGGTAAATATGAATATAGATAGGCTAAGATTGAGAGATAGGTAAGGCAAGATTGAGATAGATAGATAGATAGATAGATAGATAGATAGATAGATAGATAGATAGATAGTCTCGAAAGCTCGTATTCCATATTAAAAAGAAAGAGTTGATTGTAAAGAGAACATTCAAACATCTACACGTAAATATATACACGCC
>OY757925.1:63056315-63083815 GCA_963585895.1 Sepioteuthis lessoniana | reverse complement strand
ATGTCAGATTCAGGCTAAATTTACTTTTCATGTCTTTTGGAGAGGAAACTAGTCTCTCTACCATGTCTCTCTCTCTCTCTCTCTCTCTCTCTCTCAATATATATATATATATATATATATATATATATATATATATATATATATATATATATATATATATCGCCCTAATGTTGTGTGTGTAAGACTATGCATAGTTTCTTTCAACAGTCACTCTTTCTTTCTTCCTCTCTTTCTATTTCTCTCTCTTTCTCTCACCTCTTCTTTTTTTCTTTCTCTCTCTCTCTCTTTCTCTCTCTCTCTCTCTCTCTCTCTCCTCTCAGTAACGTTATGTGCATATCTGTGGATAGTTTCTTTAACTTTTCATCCTTGTCTCTTTTTATTTCTCCCCCTCCCCCTCTCTCTCGCTCTTTCCCACTGTAACTGTGTGTGTGTGGTTTCATTCAGATATCACGCGTTTTTCTTTCTTTCTTTCTTACATTCATTCTTTCTCCCTCCTCCCTCAGCTCTCTCAATAATATTGTGTATTTGTCTCTGGGTTGATTATTTCACTCGTTATTCTTTCTCTTACCTCTTTCTCTCTCTCTCTTTTTTTTCTCTCTCTCATACACACACACACACACCAACACACACACTCTCTCTTTCTTTCTCTCTGTCTGTCATTCCCTCTCTCACTCTCTCTCTGTGACATTGACTATGCGTTCAATGTGTTTTCTTTTAGTCTTTCTTTCTTCTTTTCAATTTCTCTCTCTCTCTCTCCCTTCCTCTCATTTTCTCCTCTATTCTCTCTCTCTCTCTCTCTCAGTAATGTGTGTTTGTTTCTGAGTACTTTGTTTCACTTGACACTTTTTCTTTCTTCTTCTTCTTCTTCTTCTTCTTCTCCTTGTTCTTGTTCTTATCTCTCTCTCTCTCTCTCTCTCTCTCTCTCTCTCTCTCTCTCTCTCTCTCTCTCTCACTCACACACAGTAACGTTTTGAATGTATCTATGCGAAGTTTCCTTTTCTTGTCACTCTTTCTATCTCTTTTTCTATTTCTCTCGCTCTCTCCTTCACCTTCTCGCTTTCTCATCTTATTCTCTTTTCTCTCTTTCACAGTAACATTGTGTGTGTGTGTGTGTGTGTGTGTGTGTGTGTGTGTGTGTGTGTGTGTGTGTGTGCTTCCTTCACTTGTCACTCTCTCTTTCCTTACAGGTCTCTATTCGTGTTACTTTGATATGATCGTTTTGTTTCTCAACACAAATTACTTTTTGTGACAATAACTCTTCTTTTGTTTTGTTCGCACTGTCGATCAAACTGACTGCCAAAATGTTTCTGTCTACTTTTGTACCAATCCTACAGAATCTCTGAATAAGACATTCAAATACTTATATATATATATATATATCAATATATATATATATATATATATGTGTGTGTGTGTGTGTGTGTGTGTGTGTGTGTGTGTGCGTGTGTGTGTGACTTTTACAGTATTTTGAATATGAATGACATCTTATTTTCTATCAAAAAAATTCTACTGGACAAGAGGACTGCTTATGAGCTGGTAATACTTTTCAAACTTTTCCGGCCGTCGAGTGACTTTTCAAGCCGTAAAACTACATAAATAAATATGGTCGATAATTCGTCAAATAAAATATAGCGGTTATTTATGTTAAATAGATTCGCCAGTGGTCCAGGAGATCTGGGTTCAATCCCAGGTCGAATCATACCAAAGACTTAAAAAATGGTACTTGTTACCGCCTTGCTTAACACTCAGCATTATAAGATACGTATCAAGGGTAAAATGGAGCAATCCAGGGAATGATGTGGTAGCTATTGAAAAGGGAGCCTTAGGGTCACCCTAGACTACGGTCACCAACTTTACTTAGATTGATATATAGATTTGGTTTACATAACTTTGGTTAAGTTTTTTCGTTTAATAGCATTTCAACCCTCGGGGCCAATTTACGCGAAAATCATCTTCGGAGAACAATAGTGTTACTATTTAACACAGTGGTAAAAGGGTAAGGGAATCATATCTGAAGTCCAGACTCGTTTTATATAATGTTGCAGTCCAGACTCGTTTTATATGATGTTACAGTCCAGTCGAGTAATACGCCACGGAGACTCCCCTCAAAGAGATGTGTCGACGTTTGTACATGTATGTATATTTATGGAGAAATGGTAGAGTTTTGGTAAATCTGACAAGAAGAGAAAAATAAGGGTAAAAAGAGATAAACCAAAACTGATAACGGATTCAACAATGATATTTCGTCTTTATTCTAAAAAGACTTCATCGGAATCATGGGTTTTTCTGAAGTTCAGCATTGGAGGAAATAGTTAAATGAAAAAATTATATATAAATATTTCTAATCCTCTGCATGAGCAGGATGCGACACAAGGTCAACTTTTTAGCTGAGTTTTACCGGTTTGAATTCTGAGTTTCCTTTCCCCAAGAACAGCTGCCAAACCAAGATTAAAGAACCAAGTATGCCCTAATATTTGCCATATATATACATATTTAAACGAATTAGAGTTCATTTGTATGCACGCACAGTTAAATGGTTTCAAGTTTTAGTTTTTGACACTAATAATTCTGTTGTATATTGACCTCCGACCCGACCAAACATGCCATTCCAAAGACGGCGGAAGTGCATATTCCATTGGCATGGGTGAGCTTGGCTGACAATATGGGACAGGGTTAAAATCCCACGGTACAGTCACAGACGGATGCGCCTGAAGAGAGTGACGATCAAACATGCCATTCCAAAGACGGGAGAAGTGACACATTCCGATGGCCAGTTTTGGGGAGATATTGAGTGGGTGATTGAACTATTATATAACTCGATGAAGACAGGAAGTCAGTTAGTTTTTGGAGATCGGAGAGTTTGGAGACAAGATGTGGTAGAGAAAGCCAGCACCCAGCAGAAAGCTGAGCTCCGGGCTTCCGGTTGAGCAGCCCTGGAGAACGGGAAAGAAACGCTGATGGCCAATAGAGTGGGGAGGTCAATTCTCCTTCTCACACACAACCCTTTCAAATAAAGTGACAGGTATATTTTTCTAAGAACTGTGTTGGTCGTCTTTATTATTGTGAGTCGTTATGATTTCGCATGCATTTGTGTTTGTATAGATGGTCATGGTTGTGACGATACAACAATTCGACTTAGTATTGATTATTTCTTTGCACACGCATATAGTAAATGATTAAATAGTTCTATTTGAACCATAGATGGGACCCTAAATACAAGTCAGAGTGAACCTGGGAGTAATGGTAATGATGGAGTATTCCACAATCCCCAAAGTTCCAAGACTGGAGCCTTACTATAAAATGGTTTTGTGTCATATCTAGAATACTCGTTGTGGAGTCTTACCTTTTTGCAGAAATTCAGTTGGCGTATACAAGAGCTCCAGCCGATTCGGCTGAAATTCAGCTTGAGGCCAAATTTTGTTGCAGTACAGCAAAGGATAAAAAAACTGAGTAAAACAGAAGGAATTAATTATTACGTATATATATATATATATATATATATATTAATATTATTATCATTTTGAGAGTTTTTAACATCAGCGTTTGCCGATGGTTTTTCCATTGCGGTTTGAGTGACAGCAAGTCCCTTCAAGTCTCCAGGACTCTTCTAAGTATTCTGGCCGATCTCGAAAATTGTCTCGTTTTTGTATGGTCTCCACTCAACCCTTTTATTTCCAATTCCTCCATTCTCTTTATCAATTCTTTGTTGACTGTACCGAGTTCACCAATTGCAATTAACATCTGCATCACTTTTATGTTCTATAGTTTTTTAAGTTCTCAAGCAAGGTCTAGGTATTCATCTTTCTTTTCGTTCTCTTTCAGTTTTGCTATGTGATCAGCCAGAACGGCAAAGCCCACTATTCAGCAGGTTCTCTTTTTATTTGTTGACTATCACTAGGTTTGGTCGTCTGATCGAGATTTGGTGATCTGTTTACTAACATCGTTTTTCATATTTATTAATAAGAGCGCTTGATATTAGTTTTATATTTGAATAGAGGAATTCTATTATATTAATTGAATTACCATGACAAGAAAATCCAGCAAGCACTTCCATACGGAACACTGGACAGCCGTTTCGACCTTATTAGGTCTCATCAGCAGTGCATACCGTGATCTCCACCATTGGAGATCGAACCAGCAACCACAGGAAGCACATCGGTCCACATCGCACACAAGTGCTGCCAAATTAACGAGTTCTCGTAAATGCACGACCACTTTAACTGATGTGTTTTGAAGGAAATTTTGATCCCTAAAGAGGACACGGTCACCTATAGGGTCACGTCTTCCCAAGTCGGCGTTGAGCTTCCACGTAGGCAAAACCTCATGAGCAGGAAATGGATTTTACATTTGAATAGAGGAATTGTATTATATTAATTGAATTTCAATGAAATAAAACATCTTTGTTATTTAGTACCGATGATTGCAATGGCAATAAACTAACAGTCACCGAGTGCCTTTGATTCAATGTTCACACGATCTTAACTTGGGTAACATATTCTAAAGCCAGTTACGCTGTTATTATTTGAATTTTGATGAGAAATTTTCACTTTATGTTTGATGATTGTGAATATTATTAGATACAGAATTATGTATAATAAGATATCAATTAAAAATCTTTTTTGAAACTTAAATGAAGACGTGTCAAAGTTTTTTGGTACTTTAAGGTACTCCTTGGATGCTCTAGCTTATTGGTGCTTCAACTTCGAAGCCATGCCTGATCCCTGGTTGATTATCCGATGAAGACTCTGTTAGTGGCGTGGCAGTTGCTGCCTTTGCCTTAGTAGTTCTAAGAATCTTTTAAACACACACACACACACACACACACATATATATATATATGTATATATATATGGTTGGTTGTTGGCGACCATAGTCGAGGGCGACCAGAAAGCTCCCTTTTCAATAGCTACTACACCCAGGTGTAGGGGAGGACGCTACTCTTTCCCCTGGATTGCTCCACTTTACCCTCGATACGTACCTTATATTGCTGAGTGTTAAGCAAGGAGATATCCAGTACCATTTATAAAGTCTTTGGTTTGACGCGACCTGGGATTGAACCCAGGTCTCCAGGATCATTGGCGAACACTCTACCCACTGGGCCAATGAGCCGATTCCCCTTATTATAGAGAGCGATTCTTTGATATAACATGGTTGCGCCACCAGGATTTTAAATTAATACCTTAAGAAAAAGCTACGTAGAAAATGCACTAGGTTGCTGCATACCAATCCTGGAAGCAGCGCCCAACAAAACTGCAGTTGTATGGCTACATACCTTCTGTCTTGCAAACCATCCAAGTAAGACGAGCAATACATGCTGTCTATTGCTGATTGGTAGGGTTGGGTTTTATGGCATATCAACCATTGTTAGTTATTTAATGCCAAATTCTGTTTTTAAGTATATATTAAATATATTATTTATAAACATGTTTCGTAGATACACTCAATTAAATGATTAAACAGTTCTATTTGACCCATATCTATCAGGTGCTACTACTTCGGGCCAGAGAAGACCTGGGAGTAATGGCAATGAAGGGATGCTCTGCATTCCCCATAGCTCCAGCATTACTGGAGCCTCACCATCAGATTGTTTAATATCATATTCAGGACGCCCTATTGGAGGAGTCTTACCCATCTGTTAAAATACCATCGTTAGGTGTATTCTACAGCCCCATTGCTATTGCTGGGGAAGCAGGAACAAACTCATTAGCAACGTTTTTTTCTATAGATTCCTGTATATAGACTCACCAGTGTTGAATGACCAACAGAGAGATTTTTCAGCCACGCCGTCTAGAAGACTGTTCATTTTTCTTTAGGCAGTTACGATTTGATGTTACATTGGTAAATAGGCATGATCAGTTAAGCAAAATGCAACCAGCTCAGGTTAATTAACAAGGTCCAATTTTACGAATTAATACTGTAGATACTTATGCGTAACAACCTGTGAGACCGGATATGCACACCTTCATGTACTTCCGGCCGATCACTGCCACTGAGATCATCTTGGACCCGCCTTGCTAGCTCAGCACCTTTTCGGAGAAGGGGTGTCCTCGTGGTGTAATGGTTAAAGCGATGAACTGCGGAATCGTAGTACGCGAGTTCGTATTCCAGTCGCGCTATTACGTTCACTTTCGGGCAAATACCCTTGGGAAAGGTATGAACCCCCTTATTCTCCCTCCAACTATGGGTAAATAGTAGGACGGACTAGGTTCTTCAGCCTTGGTGAGGCAACTAGTCTAGGAGAAGGAAAACTCTGAATTCAAAACCTGTTAAACTCCGCTTAAAAATTGACCTTGTGTCATATCCTGCCCGAGCGGAGGGGTTGGTAAATAGTACCTTTTCGGCGAAGGGGAGAAGCATACAAGCAACTGGCAAACCCTTGTGCATTTAAAAAAATAAAGACTGCGAGCTTCCCCTGTCAAAAACCTACTTCAGCAAAAAATACCCATACTACCAGGATATCGCCTAGGATAAAAACGTCTAACAGCGAGACAAACCCTACTCAAGCAGACCCGAAAAGGGGAACTCCATAATATCTGTGGAGCTCCAAAAATACAACATTGACATTGCGGCTTTGAGTGAGGTCAGATTCACCGAAAGTAGCAACATCAGAGAAGAGACGGGCTTCACTTTCTACTCGAGCGGAAAATTTTCAACAGACAGAAGACAATCTGATGTGGCTTTTGTGGCCAGGGAATTTAAAAGAGGATATAGGAGGCTTCTCAAAGTAATATACATCATCATAAGGGACGCATGGGAAAATGTGGAAGTCCATCCAGACTGAAAGGACGCCCAACTAGTCACCATCTTCAAGAGAAGAGGTAGACAAGATTTTGACTACAACTAACGGGATTTTGCTTCTTTTCAGACTTTTGACCCTAACTGAGGATTTCCTACCTAAATTACAATGTGGGTTCCACTCAAACCGATTAACTAGGGACGTGATCTTCTTACGACTGATAGAAGAGAAATGCATTGAACAGAATATGGCCCTCAACACAAAATTTGTTAACTTCAAAAAAGTCTTCGACTCTGTGAAATGGAAAACATTATGAAACATCCTATGGAAACTAGGGTTCCCTGCCTTCTTCATCAAACTTGTCAAGCCTTGCTTAGAGAAATAAAAGCATCTGCGAACTGAGTGAAACTAGGCCGTGTTTTTGCCCTCACACTGTTCTCGATTTTTCTTTCTTTGGTATTGTCTACTGCCTTAACTTATTCCACCCAAGGAGTTTTGATACAGAGTGGACCGGTATCAAACCTGTTCAATGCTATTCAATTTAAGTCTGAAAGAAAGTCCAGAAATGTTCTGCTAAGCGAATTCATGCTTTCTGACGACCCTGCCTTCATGGCAAACAACTTCCAAGATGCAAAGGAAATAAAAATCCGTTTCTCGAAATCAGAAAAGGCTGAAAATTAACCACAAGAAAGCTGAGATTATGCACCAACCTTTTCCGGGATCTTATGACATTTGTCAAGACATACGAATAGAAGTCAGGTACTAACCAATTAAGCCAATTCCAAAATCCAGGTTTCGCAGTGACAAAGAACAGTCTCGATGCGGAACTAGATACACGAATGTCAAATCCTTCCAAGGCCTTTGGTGGCCTAAAGAAATGAGATCAGCTCAACGAAGACCTTTCTATAAAAACAAAATGTGCAGCCTATTATTGTTCTCTATAGTTCTCTAAAGCCTCCTGTACAGCATAGAAACTTGAATCGTGTACTAAGCTGATGCACAAAGACTTCCCGACTATATGATGCGTTACAACCGAAGATGGACTGGTCACTTGAACAACAGACTGTCAAAAGATATCCTGTCATGCAAAACAGACAGAAAAAATTTAGACATAAGGACATCATCAAAAGAAACCTGGGGGTCATAAACAACCCTTTAGAAAATTGACAATACCAGTCCAAACATCGAAAAAACTGTAGGGAAAAAATCAGCTGGATGTCCTCATCGGAAACGATGGACAGCAAGTATTTACCAACCCCTCTACGTAAGCAAGATGCAAGACATTCAATTTTTAAGCAGAGTTTAATGGTTTTCCTTCTGCTTTACCGGTTGCTATACTCAGGTTAAAGAGCTCAGTCGGCCCTACTATATTCTCATAACTTGAAGAGGGATAGCTGGTTACCTACCTGTCCTAGGGGTGTTAGCGCTATGTGTAAATGCAAACACGTTGGCCTAGTACATTTGAAGAGGATTGCTTAAGGTAATTCAATTTTTAATATAATTCCTCTACTTTGAAAAAATTTGCATCTATATCCTTGCCCGTGAGAATATGATTACTTGGATGCGTATCTCCAATCCTCTTGCGAAGACGTAGCCCTGGATATGACTGTGTGTCTGTAAGAGTACGGATGTAACTACAAGACACATCATGTTAACTGACCGAGCATCTAACATAACTAGTTTATTTGGCACCACATGTGTACGATGTGGACCTGTAGCTCAGTGGTGGAGTTTCAGTGGTCGCTGGTTTGATCTCTAGTTGTGAAGAGCATGGTGTACACAGCTGATGAGACCTTGTAAGGTCGAAACAGCTGTCTGTAGTTCCGTATGTCACCTGCAGTATTTGCCGGGTTTTCTGGTCATGGTAATTCAATTTATATATGATCCAGGATTTATATATATATATATATATATATACTTGGTTAGATTATGTGCATGATAAGCAAATACTGTTGGTGCATCATTTATTTTGGAACATGTACAGGTACTGAAATGCATTTGATCTTTTACTGTAATCTAATCTGTTGAATCTGGTGTCAATTGAATTATAATCAATACGCAGCAATTTTATTTTCCGTTCGAGTATCTCTCTCATTATATATATATATATATATATATATATATATATATATATATATAATGCATTTTCATTGCTCCTGTCGTATGTATTTTTTGCGTTTTTTCCATACGTGTGTGTATGTGTATGTCTGTTTGTGTGTGTGTGTGTGTGTGTGTGTGCCTTTTTAGTGGGCTTCTGTTTCATTTTCAATCTCCATTTCTTAACATCTGCCCATTATTCTGTCTCTTATTATTACACGGCGTGTCATTACCATCAGTCTGACTACAATATACGGATGAGTCCTTCCTTGCGGTGACGAATTCGTTCTTTCGCCATAACCACTTCTGTCCTCAGCTTCTGTAATTGGCGCGAAATCGCTGTCAAAAAAGCCAATCTGTGCTGTGGCGGCCTTCACCTGAAAAGTTAGTGATCTGTCATCTGATGATGATCCATACAGCCTCTCGATGCCGCCAACTTTCTTTTTCTTTGGGGTGAGGTTGGGCGTTTTTGCTTTGCTTTGTTTTGTTTTGTTTTGTTTTGTTTTACCAATTTTTTTCCCTAGCTTTTCTTTATTGCATTCAATTCCATGAAGGTATCTTTTTCATATATTTTCCTTGCTACCAAAAAAAAAAAAGTGTTTTATATTTCGCTATTTTAGAGCTTGGTATTATTAGTTTTATTTTTACCATTTCTCATTTTTTTGAAGCACCTTTTCGTGCCTATGTGAGAATTTATGAAAATATGTGCCAACCATAGATATGATTTGAACAGGCACAAACACACACACACACACACACACACACACACACACACACACACACACACACACACACATATATATATATATATATATATACACATGAAAGTACATACATTATCATTCACACACAGAGACACGCACATATACATATGTATATGTACCTATGTGCACACACACACATGCACACCAACCTGTCCACACACATGCACACAGATTTGTTGATTTGCACACATACACATATAGATGCACACATACATATGTATTTACAGTTACATGCACACAAATGCGTGCATGTGTACACATATACACACCTATTCAACTCATGCACGTGCATATAAATATATACACATATACAACTCGTACACATGCATACACATACATATATATGTGTATATAAATACACATAGACTCCTGTATACGAATACACCCACATACATGAAGACACATACAAAAACACACACTCACACACTTACATAAACACATACACGTATATGTATATGTATGCATAATAGTTCACATACACTCAAATAAATGTATACACATATATATATACGTATACATATGCTCACACTCAGATATACACACTCATGAACACATTTTCATTGTTTATGCACACACACACACACACACACACACACATATATATATATATATATATATATATATATATATATATATATATATATATGCCCCTAATAAAAATGCCCCAGTAAATTCTTATTTCCTTGTCTATTTTTTTTCATTTCATCTATTTCAATCTTTTGTCTGTTTTCCACTTCATGGCCTATTTCTATTTTCGCGGTTTTTTTTCCTCTCTTTTATGCCATGTCACAATCATTTATAGCAATAAGCATTGTTTTTTTTTTGTTGTATTTTTATCCTTTCTTTTTCTAATATCAGATTTTTCTCTTTTTTATCCCAGGGACGAGAAAAAAATGACTTTCACTTTTTCTCGTTTTTTTTTATTATCATTCGTATAATTAATTTTGTTATTTCGCAAGATATATTTTTCTGTTCTTCTCGACAAAGTTTATGTAGACCTTTTTTCTCCTCCATGATGCCCATGATCTACCAATCTATCTGTTTTCATGCTTAACTATCTGTCTGTTTTTTATCAGTCTGTCTCTCAATTAACATCAACATTCTTCTGTTCATCATCCGCTTCTAATCTATCCGATAGATTAAATGCTTCTATTTGACTCATAAACGATACCTCAACAGGTGCAAGTTCATCTTTAAAACCAAATATGACAGAATTTCATTACTTTTCCTAAAACTGTGACATCGTTTGTTACACGAGCATCTCTCACAAAAGAATGTCACTTAATCCTAGGTGAGGACAAAAAATGGAAAAATACCAATTTAAAGTCTTGTTCCCCCATTTATTAATGTGTTAATAATTCAGTTCGGCCGTCTCAGTGATTTTTCATATCATCTTTCATTGGAGGGTGGAAACTCCCTTCATCGTCTCAACGTCTCTATCGAGTTTGCTTTCGAAAGAGGCTTCTAATATGTTTTTTTTTAAATAACAACAACACAATCTATACGAAAGCACAGCACAATGGATAAGACATTAGATTGGAAAGTGCTTCTGAGTGAAATCATCTGGCGGTTGCAGGTTCAATCTCAATTACAGGTAATGATAAAAGGAATACTTACTATAATTTAACTCTTGTACCCGGTCATGGTTAACAGAATTGGAACAGTATACCCTAGGGGTTAAATAAAGTGTTCGGTTCGTGATTTTGTGAGGACTACCAAGTTCAACATGAATCACCTGAAGAAGGCCCAACAATATATTAGCCGAAACATTTTCCTAAGTAATAACAAAGAAAACACGTCTGTTTTGTTGTACTGCCCGACTGTGACATTTAACTCAGAACCCAAACTCTCTCAGCCTTGTTTCAATCGAGTTAACTTGTGACCTCTCATCTGTCTATCAAACTTCTCCATATTTCTGTGGCTAGGATGGCAGTGGTGAGTGGGAATTTTATAGCAATACAATCAAAATTAGAGACTATTAGACGTTATTCATTGCCGACATCTACAGAAATGAAATTCTGTATTCACACGTACGAATATGTGGCAATGTAAAAATGAGTTTGCGATAGAAATCATTTTCAAATCAATATCTGGTGGGGCTGCTCTTATTACATGATTTTCAAATCACTTGTAATTGATCACGGAAATTCAAGGGATAGAATGTCTCATCGGGTCTCCAGGACTCTTCTGAGTATTTTAACTGATTTAAAAAATACTGTGGTCTGGATGGTTTCGATTTTCATCTGATCTCCATTTCTTCCATTCTCCTTTCCTAGCACTTGCAGTCCGTCCTCAGGACACCGACAACATCTTCATATTTTTAGCTCTAGCGAATTGTTCTATCTTGGTTGGTTAGTTGGTTGGTTGAGATTTATGGCATATCAAATCTTGCAGATTATCTACTGCAAAATCATGGTACTATATATATGATTTATAAACGAATAGTTTTTAGCTGATATCGTTTTTAAACGAGGCAGAGATAAATTATTTGTACGCAGTTAATTTTTTTCATGAATATAAATGATTAAATACTACTATTTGACTCATAAACGATACCTCAACAGGTGCAAGTACTCCGGATCAGAGTTGACCTGGGAGTAATGGCAATGAAGGAATACTCCACATGTCAGTCAGTGGTATCATTGCTAGTCATAGTGATAGTGCATCTCCCTGGAAGATCCCTCTCTGGATTTTCACCCCAGCTAAACTTTTTCCTTCTGCTGTCAGATCGCCTCTCCAATTTTCTATATTATTATAATTAAATAAGAATTATCAGAAACCGTACAATTATGCACAAATTCTAAGTCTTAGATTGCAATACTCGAAACCATATCATCATCATCATCATGTCGCACTGCTAGCACGGTTCTCCTTGACACTCTCTCGTAACCCGCTTCTATCGTCCATCGCTCCCAGGAGGTCTTCCAAGCTACTTCCAGTATTGGTACAGGTAACTCTCTGCAAATTATTTGAATTAAGAGTTATTTGAAGCGATAATTTTGAATATATCTCTAATTCTAATTCTAATTATACACAATTACACTGTAATGTATATATATATATATATATATATATATTGAATATAATATGTATATATGATATAAATATATAATTTATATTTTATAATGTATTTATGCATAAAGTAATCTGCATAATACATATATATATATATATATATATATATATATATAAAGTTGGCGACGGTAGTCAAGGGCGACGCGAAGGCTCCTTTTTCATTAACTACAACACCGAGATGTTGGGGATGGTGCAACTCCTTTTCCTGGGTTACTATACTTTATAATACTAAGTGTTAAGCAAAGCTCTATTTTTGGGGTCTTTGGTATGACTCAATCTGAGAGTGAACCCCGATCTCCAAATATTTAATCGAATACATTATTAATATACCTAATCACACATACTAATATATATATATATATATATATATATATGAATCATATGTAATATAAAGAAATATATCAAGTCATTTTCATAGTAAGGATTCCTCTCTCTCTCTCTCTCTCTCTCTCTCTTTCTTTCTCTCTCTCTCTCTCTCTCTCTCACACACACACTTTCTTTCCCATCAATCCCTATCGTTCGTTCTCCTGGCAAATCCCCTAGACTGCATTTGGTGTCCGCGCAGAGTGGATATATGTAAATCTTTGATGCTGGCCAGAACTGGTGATTCCAGGTGTAGGAGTCCATAGGACAACACTATTTATGAGTTTGTCCTTATTTTCCTTGCAGTGATCAGCATGTTTTACCCATCTTAGGTGGCTTATGAGATGGGAGGTAAGCAGCCGAACAGCGTCTCTTTTGGTGATTCTTTTGCCAAGACTTGTTCTAAGCAGCACAAAGCATTTTTGTGTACCTAAGATCTATTTTTTTTGGTCGGTGTTCCGGTGGTGCAGCCATACAGTATTACCGATGCGGCCCTAGCTTTGCGGAAATTTTCAGGGGAGTGAGCAGATTTGCATATGAGCGAAAACCTGTCAATAGCAGAACTCGTCTTTCCTAAGCGTATACTGATATCACTTTCTGTAGATGAGATATTGCTACTGATGTATGTAAACTGGTTTATAAATTTCAAAGGCTTGCCATTTAATGCAGAGATTGCTCTGTACTTGTGTTACATAGGAGTTAAATATTGTTGTATTATCAATTATTATTACAGTTAAAAAATAGTTATAATTATTAATTGTTTGAAACTATATAATTGCTTGAAAAAAGATTGACTTGGTTATTAAACAATTCAGCAAGGTTAAATATGCCGTAAAACGAATAAACCGACCAAATTTGTAAAATCTGTAACAATATAACGAGATTCTTATCTCATTTTTTTCTTTTTTTTTTCTTTTTTCCTTTTTTCTTTTTTTCTTTTTTCTGTTTTTCTTTTCGTTTTCTTTCTTCTTTTTTCTGTTTTTCTTTTTTCTGTTTTTCTTTTCTTTTTCTTTCTTCTTTTTCTGTTTTTCTTTTCGTTTTCTTTCTTCTTTTTTTCTCTTTTTCCCTTTTTTCCGTTTTTCTTTTTTCTTTTTACCTTTTTTCTTTTTTCTTCTCTTATTCTTTCTTCTTTTTTCTCTTTTTTTTTCGTTTTTCTCTTTTGTTTCTTTTCTTTTTACTTTTTTCCTTTGTCGTAATTTTTCATTTTTCCTTTTTTTCTTTTCTTTTTCTTTTCTTTTTCTTTTCTTTTTCTTTCTTCTTTTTTGTCTTTTTTCATTTTTCGCTTTTTCTTTTTTCCGTTTTCGTTTTTTCTTTTTTCGTTTTTCCGTTTTTCCTTTTTTTTTTCGTTTTTCTTTTCTTTTTCTTTCTCCTTTTTTCTCTTTTTCGTTTGCCGTTTTTTCTTTGTTCGTTTTTCGTTTTTTTTCTTTTTTCTTTTCTTTGTTCTTCTTTTTTTTTCTTTTTTTCTTCTTTTTTTTCTTTTTTTTTTTTCTAAATCTCACACAAATTCCAAATTAGAGACACCGGTAAGATCGTTTCCTTTAAAGTTATCCGAAATTCATATTCCTTTCGTCTGATGTGTCACGATATATAGCAACCATTCAAACAACCTTTTAGCTACGATATTTTATCTCTCTGTCTTTACTCTTAGCTATTAATGTATAATTGATTTAGTTTGACAAATGTCGCTCTTTATTTATCTTTCATCTCACAGATAACTGTTTTTTTTTCCTCTCGTCTCTTTCCCCTTCTTTTCTCCTTCCCATCAAAAAGCATTTCGATTATGTCTGTTTTTTGTTATCTCTGGTGGAAACATAACAAATGGTTCATGAGTGCTAGATTACAAGAGATTACCAGAAGTACGGCTTTCCAAACAACAGATCGATGCCTATAAAAAAAGACTGCACATTTCAATAACAAATAAGTAAAAAGAAAATCAACGTTTTTAAGTGTTCATTTATAATTTTGATGAGGCATAATCAATTATCAATGAAATTGATGAAATCCTTATTCATGTATCTATATATGTGTGTTTAGTAAATGACCAACTATAGTTGTGGATGAAACGAAGGCTCTCTTTTCAATAGCTACTACAATAAGACTTTGGTATGACTCGAACTGGGGTTGAATCTCGGTTTTCCTCGACATTGGCAAACACTCTGACCATCATACCAATAGATAGGTGGTGAATTCAACAAGGTTCCAGACTTTTTTTTGTACAGGCATTTAAAATTGCCGTAGACTCTTGAAAATTCAGTAAGTTATTGCTATACATCTAATGAGATGACTGTCCAATTTTTATGATTTCAGGCACAAATGAACAGCTACAGCAGCAATTGGAATACACCCTACTAAAGTCTGATTGTCATAGCTGGTGAATTTCAAAAATGCAATCTGGACGTGAGGAAGAACGATATGCAATAAAATTCTGTTTTGAACTTGGAAGAAAGGCCACAGAAACGTATGGAATGCTTCAGACTGCTTTTCCACCATCTTGCATGAATCGAGCATCAGTTTTTGAATGGCATAAGAGATTCAAAGAAGGCAGGGAGTCTGTGAGGGATGTTGAGAGCTCTGGGCGGAATAAGGAAGTCAATAGATCAGAGTTGATTGGCCAAAGGGTTAGGATTAGGGTTAGGGTTACTATGTTGAGGTTTTAGGGGAGTTCAGGAAGAGATTCCGTTGGAAGAGGCCAGCACTCTTCAAATCGGGTCAGTGGCATTTTCACTAGGACTATGTACCAGTCCACAACTCTATCCTTGTCACTGACTATTTGACCAATATGCCTCCCCATGATCCTTGTATATATATATATATATATATTGGCAACAGCTCTGAACTGATACAGGATTTAGCATGGAAGACTTGCTGAGAGCGATGGACTATAGGGACGAGTGGTGGGAGAGGGTCAGGGAAATCCGTGCCAGCGGCAGGCCATAGTGATGATGACGATATATATACATATATATATATATATATATATTCATGTATATATATATATATATATATATAATATGTGCCTGATATCTGCAAAGGGGTAAGACCGCCCTTCAAAGAGAGTCTGGGAAGTGACACAAAACCATCTGATGGTGAGGCTCTAACCCTTCATTGCCATTAATCCCGGGTCGACTCTAACCCAATACGGTAGGACATGATAGAATCCTATCTATGTGCTAATAAAACTACCTAATCATTTAACCGAGTGCAAACAAATAACTAATGCAAAGTTGAATTGTGATGGTTACATTGCAATACTTGGAATCATTTAACTGTGTGCAAATAAAACTATTTGTGTGGATTACTTGAAACCCTTTTAACTGTATGCAAAATATAATGATTGGTATTATATAACAATACTTGGAAGCATTAAGTAAAGTTGGTGCCCTTAGTCGAGGGTGACACGAAGGTTCCCATTTCAATAGCTACTACACTGAGGTGTAGGGGAGGGCGATTAGTATGAAATTATATGTATGTATGTATGTATGTATGAACATGATTTGGCTTTAAACAACATTCAGTGTTTAATATGATGTAATACCTACTAAACCAAATTCTTATATTTTGTATATATTTATAAAGAAGATTTGGCATTAAATAACCGACAATGGTTGATGTGCCATAAAACTGGAGTTTAACAGGTCTGAATTTAGAAATAAAGGAAAATGATTTTGCAACAGTAATTGAAGAGATGAAAACAAAGCTTCATTGGATGGATTTGGACAACAAGTAGAGTTGGTTTGGTTTGATTTTATGGCATATCAACCATTGTAGATTATTTAATGCCAAATCCTATTTTACCACATACATTAAATATATATGATTGGGTTTGGTTTGGTTTTGTTTTATGTCATATCAACCATTGTAGATTCACTGGTATACAAAAATAAATGTTTGGTCTGACGCAAGAATGGGGATAGGTGTTTTTTGTTAATTTGGGTGTGCTGAATTCAAATTTATAAATAGTTTTGCTCTATCACCTCTAGTTTTCTGGCTTTTAAATAGTCTCTTATTAGTATAAACAGAGAATATATGTGCATATTTCAAGAGTTGCAGCAGCTTATAACAGATAAAAAATGGATAGATAAAGAACACTGATTGAATTAATATACTTGGATGACATAATTACACAATTCATAGTACCACAGACAGTCAAAAGTGTGTTTTCTTAGAAGATCTGGAGTATTTTGCCTCCGGGATGTCACGCAAGAGCATCCAGCAGAAGTCTCCCATCATGCCGGGGTTCCATTTGCCTTGATAGTTGCTCTCCATCTTCGTAATGTCTTAGTGGAATCTTTTTCCATGCTCCTCACTCACTGCTCCAAGGTTTGGCTGGAAGAAGTTGGGGTGGGAATGGAGAAAATGAATCTTGGGTGACATTCGGCACCCCATATCCTCGTAAGACTTTAGCAACTTCTCAATACAGGCTTGGTAATCTGGTACGCGTGTATTACCAAAGAAGCCACAACAGACTGACTTGAATGCTTCCCATGCTCTCAGCTCCTTTAAGTTAAGAAGCTCCTCAAAATCAGTATCCTTCAGCACTTCTCGGATCTGAGGTCCGACAAAGATGCCCTCTTTGAGCTTAGCAGCACTAAGACCTGGGAATACAGTAGACAAGTGTTGGAAGGCAGCACCATTTTTGTGCAACGCCTTCACTAAATTCTTCATCAAACCAAGCTTGATGTGAAGAGGAGGAAGAAGCACCTTATTCATGTCCACCAGAGTATTCTCCTTGAGACTGTATTCGCCAGGAATAAAAGTGCTTCTAGACCCCCAGTCTTTCTGCTTGTAATGCTGGGATACAGCTCGACTATCCCAGAGACAGAGAAAACAACAGTATTTTGTGAAGCCCGCTTGCATACCCATAAGAAGACCAATGACCTTGAGGTCCCCACACAGACTCGCTGTACTTAATAGCTTCTAAAAGAAGCTCCCTATTGTCATAGGACTCCTTTACATAGACAGATTGTGCAATGGGAATGCTGGGATATTTATTCCCGTTGTGCAGAAGAACACCCTTGAGACTTCGCTTGGAAGAGTCTATGAAAAGACGCCAGTCTGAAGGATTATGTGGCAAACCAAGGGACGTAAACAAACCAGGTATGTTTGTGCAGTAGCACAACTTGTTTTCCATGTCGAAAAAAGAAGCAAGGTCTTTGCTCCGATTCCTGAAACTGGTGATCCTTACATCTTCCTGGACTAGGTTCCACCGTTTAACCCGAGAAGCCAAGAACTCTGACTGCTGTTTTGACAGATACAAATCACCAGCAAGATCATTCAGGTCTTCTTGTGTGATCCAGTGTGGCTCATTGCCACTTGTTCCTGAATATGTAGACTCAATATCTTCCAAAGATATTGACTCGTCAGAATCCTCCCTTGAAAGCATTTCTTCATCTGATGAGGAAAGAAGATCATTATTTACTGGAGGTGTGGTTACAGGAATATCATCTGAATGGGGAACGGGTCTCATAGCAAATCGAAGCTTGGGATATTTGATATTTTTTCCAAGAAGATGCAATGAAACCAGTTATATTAGTTAAACAAAAATAACAATCATCTGCGTGGTTTCGCGGCTCTCTCCAAACCATCGGGACTGCAAAGTTGAAAGCAAAGTGGAAAACTAAATGTGCATTTGAAAATGAAATACTAATATTTAGTAACCCAAAAGATGTGTAACACGATAGTTAAGGGACACCAACCTCCTCTGCCGCCTGCGAGACAACCTCTTCCAATGACTGCCAGAGTGTGGATTGAGACCTGCTGCCTTAACAGTCAAAATCCGTCTTGATATATAACTATATATAACTATATATATATACAATGTAATGCTATCACTTACATTCAGAGCATAATAACTAGAAAATAAGCCATAAGTCTCACAATATTAGAATTAACCCTGAATTTATGTACGCCTTTATGTACCGTATATGCACAAAATGCACACCATTCATATCTAAAAAAACTAGAGGCGATGAGTAAAAACGGATTTCAAATTTGAATTCAGCACCCTCAAATTAGGTTAAAACGGTGCTTGCCTCAATTTCTTTGTAAACCACTGTTATTTAATGCCAAATCCTATTTTTACACATACATTAAATATATATGATTTTTTTTGGTTTGTATTGGTTTGGTTTTATGGCATGTCAACCATTGTAAATTATTTAATGCCAAATCCTATTTTTACACATACATTAAATATATATGATTTGGTTGTGCTTAGTTTTGTTTTATGTCATATCAACCATTGTAGATTATCTAATACCAAATCCTAATTTTACACATACATTAAATATATATGATTGGGTTTGGTTTGGTTTGGTTTTATGGCATAGCAACCATTATAGGTTATTTAATGCCAAATGTTCTTTATATGTATATATTAAATATATATGATTTGGTTTAGTTTGGTTTTGTTCCATCGCATAGCGACCATTATAGGTTATTTAATGCCAAATCCTCTTTATGAATATATATTAAATATATATGATTGGGTTTGGTTTGGTTTGGTTTGGATTGGTTTGATTTTATATTATATCAACGATTAGGGGTTATTTAATGCCAAATCCGGTTTATACATATATATAAGTATATATATAATTTGTAAACACATTTTGTAGATAACATATTAAAACGAGTCTGAGCTCATTTTTGCTGACAGTAAAATGGTTTTGAATATTGCTATAGAGCAGTCACAATTGGACCCATATATAGGAAACTATCAGGTTCTACCACTTAGGGTCAGAGTGGACCAATGGGCGATGGCAATGAAGAGCTAATGTCATATCGTAGTGGGGGGGGGTCTTCCCCTCTGCAGAGATTAAGTCTGTGTATTCTACAGCCCCAGCCGACTGGGCAAGACAATCAGTAGAATAATGTTTTAAGTTAGTATTGTCATCAGTAAAATATTTCCAAAGTTGACGATGGTATTAATGTAAATACAGCAAACACAATAAACTAAGTTGGTCGATTCGGAGATATTTGGATCGAACATTACGAAGTTGTCAAAAAATATGATAATCAAACCTGAAGTGGCCTACATCACCCGAGGTGCCCTAACTCTAACTCATTCTTGAAGGGTTGCTAGTCTACCTTGCTAACCATTGCACCACCTGAAGCGCATTACATCACCTGAAGTGCCCTAATAAATATCATGTAGCAATTTACTGAGTATTTTGCTCAGATGTGGGGCAAGGCCGCATGAATAGGGCACCCAATGAGACTCAAACTCAATCATGAAGGGTCGCTAGTCTAGCTCGCTAACCATTACACCACCTGACGTGCCCCTACATCACATAGGGTGCCCTAATATGTATCATGTGCCTAATATTTATTCAGAAAATCAACTTTATTAACAGAATATTAGGAATATAAAGAAACTTTTGATTATGGATGTTTTCAAAAAACCAAGGTAGAACTGAGTGATAATACTTTAAAATTGCATATAGGTCTTACTTTTACACTGAATATATATATATACTCGCATTCACAGACTGTTTCGTTGTATCACAACTCTTCAGTGTGGACAGACACGCAGGAGGCTTCAAGCTGGGATCGATACCAGCCTAAATTTATGCTAGACTTACCGCTCAGCCATTAGGTGACCTACAACAGATTGGAAATTATGAAGCATTTTGTATTAGCTTTTGTTTGTTTACATTTTGCGCTTCTGGATACTGGAGCGCCCAATTCGTTAGAAGAGCTTTGCCTTACGCGGGTGGTACTATTTACCAACCCCTCCGCTCGGGCAGGATATGACACAAGGTCAATTTTTAAGCGGAGTTTAACAGGTTTGAATTCAGAGTTTTTCCTTCTCCTAGACTAGTTGCCTAACCAAGGCTGAAGAACCTAGTCTGTCCTACTATTTACCCATAGCTGGAGGGAGAATAATTGGATTCATACCTTTCCCAAGGGCATTAGTGCAATGTGAAATGCAATCAGTCTCGTCCAGGATTTGAACTCGTATCGCCGTGTTCATTTCCTACGGCGATAACGACTACACCACGGGCACCTCCTTACGCGGGTGGTAGCCGTTAATTCCTTCGCCAGTACAAGTTTTTTCAATCTATCCCCTTTCTTAGATGTATTTATTCGTAATTGCACATTATATCAAATTTTCTTTTGGCATCTTTCTATCAAATTTACACTTCCTTTTGCTCCATGAATTAAATTTATTCCAATTCTATCCTCTTATTTATCCATATGATTTCTTCGTTTGTATATATATAAACATACGATGGGAATACGATAAGTTTCCAGATGTTTTCTTATGCGCACTTTTATTGATAGTACACACATTAAACTCTAGTCCCCTTCGAAGGGATCTACTGCAGCAGCAATGCACTTGTTGTACCCTTCCCACAACTTCTGGAAGGCCCCATGGAAGTCCTCTTGTGTGAGTGTGTCAATGACCTTCGTCACAGCCTCTTTCATCTCCTCAATTGTCTCATAACGACAGCATCTGAGCTTAGGGAATAAGCAAAAGTTACAGGGAGCAAGGTCTGGACTATAGGGAGGCTGAGGAACTGTCTTGATGCCCATCTTGCTCAAATAGTCAGTGACAAGGATGGAGTTGAAGACTTGTGCATTGTCCTGCTGGAAATGCCACTGACCCGCTTTCAAGAGATCTGGCCTCTTCCGACGGAATCTCTTCCTGAACTCCCCTAAAACCTCAACATAGTAGCCCTAACCCTTTGGCCAATCAACTCTGGTGTATTGAATTCCTTACTCCTCCCACACCTCTCATCATCCCTCACAGACTCCCTGCCTTCTTTGAATCTCTTATGCCACTCAAAAACTGATGCTCAATTCATGCAAGATGGTCGAAAAGTAGTCTGAAGCATTCCATACGTTTCTGTGGCATTCTCCTAGAAATTCGGTACATTTTAAACACCATCGCATGAGCCAATCATGTGATAATTAAAAAAAAGAATGCTCATAAAACAGTTATGAGTTCTTTCTTTGTAAATATACATATTCTTTTCTCCCGTGTGTGTGTGTGTGTGTGAGAGAGAGAGAGTGAGTGAGAGAGAGAGTAGTATGTTAAACTTTAGCCTTTTCATGATACTTCCATATATAGAGAAAATATTTTTGTGTTTTATTTTGTGGGGGGTGTTAACCTCAGAATATGTTTTTTTGAGAGACCTTACCTTAAACTGTATAATAAAAGTAAAATTTTACGGAAATATTCTTCAAAATATATTACGAAACATTTCAGCCAAAAAAAAAAGAAACAAATCAGAATCAATCTCTTCTTGAACTTTTTTCTGAAAAAATTACGATATTCTTCATAGAAAATGGTAAATTACGCAAATGCTACTTTATCGTTGAAATTCTTGTGTATTCTTTAAAATGGTTTTCTTGCTAAGGTATACGCTGGGGAAAGAGGAGGGGTCCCGCGTGTTTTAGTTCGAAAGTGAAAGCATTACTGCACCTGGAAGTCGAGCTTCCTTACTATGACGTTGTAGTCCAGTATGTTATCCACTACGCCAACATTCAGATGGTCCGATCCCTAAGCTTCTCATACAGTCACATAGTTTAAAGAATTGCGATTTAACATTCATAATTCTGTTTAACATTACTCATCCGTTTGTATTGTTAGTTTCACGTATTGCTATGTATCACTAACAATTCAGTTAAACATCAGTCATTTGTTTATATTCAGTTAATTGATCAAACAGTTCTATTTCAAGCAATTTAATTTCGCAAATTCCATTTGTTTGCTCACAATTTAAATAGTCAAACAGTTCTATTTGACACATAGATAGGATCCTGTCAGGTGCTGTCATTCTGAGCCAGAGTGAACATGAGGGTAATGGCAATAAAGGGGTAATCCACATTCCCCATCTTCCCTCAGTATATGGAGTTAAAGGTCTTGGTAAAATCGACAAATAATATTGTATCCTTAAGGTTTTTTGCACGTACATCAAGAATTCGACGGATAGTCAAAAATTGTGATGTCGTGGATCGATTTCTCCGAAAGATATTTTGTTTCTTCCAAAGTATCTTCTCAATTTTGGGTTCTATGGGGTTGCATTGTAGATCTTGGCTGCTATGGATGTAAGGGTTATACCTTGAAAGTTCTTGGCAATTTCGAGGTCACCCAACATACGAAAACGTCCATCTGTCTATTGTGTTTTGGTTATATACGGTATTATAGCATCGGAGCAGTATGTCATCGAATTCCCTAGCTTCCATAATTCTGGTGGTATTTCATCAAGCCCTGCTGCTTTCCTATTTTTAATCTTTCTTCGTACTGAGTCGAGTTCTTCTTGCGTAAACTGTCCTATTTTGATGTCTAGTTGATTACTAATAATTTTCGTGATTGGTTCAACCGTAACTTTCGGAGGTTTTCCAAGTAAATTCTCAAAATGTTGTTTCCACTGGTGTATTTGTTCTTTAGCTTTCGCAGTGCTCTTCCTTCCGCTCATTTCGTTTACCGTATGCCATGCTATTCTAGATTGTCTATCTTCAACCGAGTATAATCCTATTGATCTGATTTTGTATGTATTCTGTTTGTTCTTTTAGGTATATCTTAGTTAATTCATTTTGTGCCTTCTTAAGTTTCTGCATTCCTCCTATTGCATTAGGAAGCGGTTTTCACGTCAGCACGCTTTTTTCTAACTGTTAATGTCTCCCATAGAACTCTAGGTTGAGCTCTTTGTTTAGTTGATATGTATTCTTCCGACTCTTCTAAATTGGCGTTGATGAAGTTCTCATATTCGTCATTCGGAGTAGGTGTTTCTGAAATCTCCTGAAGTGCATCGAATTTGTTTCTTCGTGTTAAAGTATATATATATTTCTAAAACCACTGTTTTTAAGCAGGGACAAGTCATAGTGTACGATTTAGACAGCCAACACTGGCATGTTCATGTCACGGGGTCCATAGGAAAACGTCACTAATGAGTTCGTCCTTACTTTTCAGCAGTGTCCTGCATAACTTGTTCATCTTATTTGAATGGTTTTAGAGATCGGAGGTAAGTGGCCGTACAACTGTTTTTTCATGGGATGTTGCTTCCAGTATTTGTTCAGTATGGTTCATAGTATTCTTGTGAAGTTCCCGTTCAGCGTTTTCTCTATACTCTTTGTCAGCGTTCGTGTTATGTATCCATATAGTAGAATTTATGCAACCGCTGCTTAGAATAAACAGCGTTTTATTTTATCGGATAGGTCAGACTTCCATATGATCAATAACATATCGATAGCTGTCCGTGCCTTCACTAGGTGCATATTGATGTCACTTTCAGGAGATGAGACGTGACGACTAAACTACGGGAACTTGTGAACTAATTTCAGAGAACCACCATTTAGAGGGGATATGTTTCATTCTGGACTAAAAACACATGTACTTCGTTTTGTCAGCATTTACATGGAAGCCAATGTCACCTGCTGCCTGCTTCAGACTATGCAACAGGAATTCGGCTTGGGTAGGTGTACTTGCAAGAAGTTCTATGTCTTCAACGTCTCCGTCCGTAATAGTTTCTGCGAGTTATCGTCTACTTCTTGCCTTTTTAGTTTAAACCCATTATCTTTCATTCGATCTATCAACGTTCGAAGTACTTAGTCAAGGCAGATTATGAACAGATATGGGGCTAATGTATCCCCTTGCAGAATACCAACAACAATGTTAAAGAAGTTTGTGTCTCTATCCGCTCAAGTAAAGAAAGTTGGCCGACCATAGTCGAGGGCGACCCGAAGGCTCCCTTTTCATATGATACTAAACTGAGGTGAAGGGTCCGAGTGACAGCACCTGACAGGGTCCTATCTATGGATTGCTTCACTTACCCTTGATCCCTACCTTATAATACTGAGTGTTAAGCAAGGAGGCATCAAGAACCATTTTTGAGTCTTCTGTATGACTCAACCTGAGGTTGAACCCCTGTCCCCCGGATCATTGGATAATACTCTACTCAAATTAGTTAACCCTTATTTCTCTATTGTCTTCATGGACGTGTAATCATACTTTTTCTTTAAATACATGTGTTGTTTCTTGTCTAACAAGTAGTTAATCATCTGAGGCTCGATGGTGGGCATTTGTTTGCGGGCGTGGGTGTGGGTGAGAGCCAGTCAGAAGATTCCTTTGTCTGTTTTGGCATGCAACCCATACAAAAGGCTTGCATGCGAGACTTCTTACGAGACCGGAGGAAGACGAGGAAAAGCAAGGTCTCTTAGCGGTCAACAGATTGGAGTTAGTGACTGTCAGGGAAACGTGACGGTCAGAGAGAGGCGGCTGCTGAAGCGAGGAGTTGGGACTTGTGGACCAAGAAGCCAGGTCAGCCAACACGAGAGTATGAGTCAGCTTTCTTGATAGCTGTATGGGAATTTTGTTCGGGTGCACGCTCGCGATAGCCGCAAAATGCCAGAAAAGTGCCAAAACTTCTCCCTTCTTACGCTTAGGTCTAACCCTAGTCCGTGCTCATTTGTTCTTCTTTATTCCACTCTCGGTTATATATGTTATATCGGTTGTATATTTGTAAAACATGTGAAATGCCCCTGGCCGGAGATGAGAGGAACTACTAGACGATCGAATAGCCATGAGTTGATATAAGAAGTTGAGATAGTGGAGACCGGCCGTGATGGGCATATTTTTCACACATCAGCAAATAGTTATATTCTTGATTAACATACTTAAAATCGGATGACAAAAGAGAAGAGGACCCCCAGAAAAGAAAAATTCCCACCCCTCAAAAACTTTTTGATCATTATTTTAATACACATATCAGAGAAAAGCTCTTCTATTGTCGTTCAAAAACATTCAGATGATCAACATTCAAAAACGTTATCAATTAAAACTTTTCAGATCATCTCAAGAAACCATTAATGATAAGGGGAATTCCTGGAAATAAACTGATAGACGGTTTCATTCTTCTTTTATGCACTCTCATTTTCTCTTTCATCCCCCTTCTCCTTCTTCTTTCTTGACCTCTTTCTTTTTTTCCATCTTGTCACTTTTCTGTACTCCTCTTTTGTTAACTAATTTCCCCTTTAACGGCTTTCTTTCTTCCTTGACACGTTTCTTTCTTTCTTTCTTTCTTTCTTTCTCCGATTTTAGGGTCTTTTTTCTTTCTTTCTATCTTTCTTTATTTTTTAGAGTGTTTTTAAGACATTTCTTTACCTCTTCCTTTCTTTCTCCGATTTTAGAGTCTTTCTTTCTTTCTTTCTTTCTCCATTTTTAGACTATTTCTTTAAGACATTTATTTACTTCTTTCTTTCTTTCCCCGATTTTAGAGTCTTTCTTTCTTTCTTTCTTTGATTTTTAGAGTCTTTATTACTGTAGAGATTTCTTTACCTCTTTCTTTCTTTCCTTCTTTCTTTATTTCTTCTTATTCTACTCACTCTTCTCACTTTTTTCTTTCTCTTCTCTCTTCTTTCTTCTCATTCTTCTTTCGCAGAAATTCTCCCTACAAAGCTGTGTAATATGTTGAAGTCCGAACCAAAATTCTATTTTCAATTTTTTTTTCTTTCTTTCTTTGTTTCTTTGTTTCTTTGTTTCTTTATTTATTTCTTTTATAAAAAAAAAACATTCTAAATTACAAAGTTGATTATAAAACGAAAATTATTTTGATACACCAATCAAGTTTGTTTAGTGTTTTAGTATATTTTGACTTAGCTTAATCTGGGACAATACTAAGCTGGTTTAAGAAGATTATGTTGCACTAGTTCTCTGAATAAGTAAAGAATATCAGACTTGAAAATCAGCCTTCGTGCGGCTTCTAGCTGATGTGTGTGGACAACGTGTGAATGACCTAAGTCGCCCTTCTGAGGGTGAGACAGACAGACACAGAGAGACAAAGACAGAGAGAGAGAGAGAGAGAGAGAGAGAGAGGTGAGAGTGTGTGTGAGAGAGGAAGAGAAAAGAATTTATGTCTACGATGTCCTTGTGTGTGGTCTCTTCATCCTTCCCAAAGGAATCTGCCCCATGACTTAAAAATGTTGTTTCTCACATTTAATCTCTTTCAAGTTACGATGCCGCTTCATGTTTTCACTCCTGGGATTTCATTCCGATATTTCTTGACTTTTCTTTCTTTCTTTCTTTCTTTCTTTCTTTGCTTTTTACTTTCTTTCTTTTTTTTTCTGACTATTCTCTTTTAATACTCACCCTTATTTTTACTTCACTCACCCTCTTTCATTAGTTTTTCTTTCTTTCTTGTCACTCTCATATTTTCTTTCCTTCTTTTTTTAATTCCTTTTTCACTAAGTTCTTTTGTTTTTCTTTCTTTCTTTCTTTCTTTCTTTCTTTCATCTCCACCTTTTACTGCCCTTATTTTTTTTGATTTTTGATTTTTCTTTTTCTTTCTTTTTGTCTTTGTACGTCTCTGCTTTATTTTCGACTTTATTTCTTTGCCGCTGTTAGATGACTTTTTTTCGTTCTTTCTTTCTTTCTTTCTTTCTTTCTTTCTTTCTTTCATTCTTTCTTACTTCTCTGTTTTGTTTCTTCTTTATATTCTTCTCTGCATTTTAATGTCTTCTTT
>OY757925.1:63011315-63051315 GCA_963585895.1 Sepioteuthis lessoniana | reverse complement strand
TCTATTTCCATCGATAGCGTTCTATTTCAAATTTCTGCCATGTAGTAAGAGCTCCAAAATTTACAAAAGATATTTCAACAATAGAATTTTACCCAAAAGATTTGTGTTCTTTTATCCCAGTACATATTCATATATACATATAAAGGGAGAGATATACAGATAGACAGACAGACAGACAGACAGTAATGACGTAAATAACGTTTTGGACTGCGAAATCGTATTAAGCGAGTTCAAACTTCAGTCGTGTTATTATGTTCACTTTCGGACTAATACTCATGAGAAATGCATGAACCTCCTTTTCCTCCCAAGTATGGGTAAAATATTACCTCTACATAGATGACTTAGGCATTAAATAATCCCCGAACGCTTATATGCCATTAAACAAAGATACCTAGGTACACTTAAATATTGTCCTCTTTTTGGTGTTTAGGCTTATTCTTTAGTATATATATATATATATATATACAGTCGGCCTCGGAAGACTATGGGTGTAGATTATTCGTGTATAGAATATATAAGGGATTTCATATAAATCAATGGGTGTGCTCGAGTGTAATCCATATTTTCTGTTTTTACCCTCAAATTAAGCGTGTAATCATCTAAAGAGACATAAATTATATTCTTCGCCGAAACAACAATAATTTAACCGTGGTTGAGTTTTCTTCCAGTCACATTAGATATATATATGCGGGTTTCGATCCCAGCTTCAAGCATCCTACCTGTCTAACCACTCTGAAGAGTTGTGATACAACGAAACATTCTGTCTGTGAATGACAATATATATATATATATATATATATATATATATATATATATATTGTTGGTAAAACAAATTTATAAAGACAAATACCTGGAGACATGTGCAAAAATAGGAGATTTACAATATGAAGAAATTAGTTGAAATCGCTAGGGCCCTTTCATTCGAGATTTGTCAAGCGACACCCTTCGGAAGTCGATTAAAACAATTTAAATAAGATTAAGTAAAAAGGGGATGAAAATGAAAAATGATAGCCAGACACAGTGGGGAGAAAAAATTAAAACCTTCCAAAGTCAAGCACGAAATATTTCCTAATAAATCCAAAGAGTGTTTCGGGGTTTGTTTGCATAGAGAAGGCGTATTAAATAAAATATAAATGGCCTCTAGGACAAGAAGATGTTGTTTAGTCCTATCTGTATGCAAGACCACAAAATACTCATTGCTGTAATCAAGAATTGCTAAGGGTAACAGTGATTTCTTCTGATGGTATGAGAGGATCATTAAAAAGCAATGGGGTATAGAATTGCTCTTTCATACACAATTTCGGTTTGTAATTTTTTCCAAAATGGACAGATGCAGCTTATTTGTTGATGTCTCCAGGATGATAAACATAAAAAAAAAATCCATGATCTTTAACCAAATAGTAAAAGCAATAAATATATAAATATATATATATATAATGATCATCGTCATGTCACACTGCTAGCACGGATTCCCCCCCCTCTCTCTCTCTCCATTCGTCTCTAATTCTATCGCTTCTGGCAGGTCCTAGGGACTACATCCTGTGTTCTTACAGAGCTGTTATTGATAGGTTCTTGCTGGTCTGCCAACACTTACACGTCCATGTGATGGGGTCCATAGGAGAACGTTACTTATCAGTTCGTCCTTCTCCAGTAATGTCCCGCGTGCCTTGTTTGTCTTATGTGGATGGTTTTAAAGATGGTAGGGAGGTGGCTATGCAGCTTCTGTTTTGTGGGATGTTGCTTCCGGGATTTGTTCAATATAGCTTGTAGCATTCTTGTGTTGTTCCCGACTAGCTTTTTCTTCACAGGCTTAGTCAGCGTCCATGTGGTGCATCCATATAGCAGAACTGACACAACGCTGGCTTAGATTCTGTCTCGAATTTGGGTGAGGAATTCAGAGTTCCCAAATTCATTTTGAATTGAACAGAGATAGAAAGATGTGTGAAATTGATAAACATGGATAGATATGTTATGGATTGTATATATGAACGAAATAATACAATGAAAATAAATAAATAATACATAAATAAATGTTACATAAATAAATAATACAAATATTTGCAGATTGGTAGACAGATAGATAAATTGATAGATATGATGTTGATTTTTTTTTTTTAAATACATTTTCAAATACTAATTATATGATACAAATTTGAAACAGAACGCTACCAAAGGAAATTCAATACTTTAAAACTTTCTTATATTTTTTGTTTCATTTATTAACTCACTCGCCCTTATGAAGGTCTCAAAACCGAAACATTGAACGTTGGCAAATAATTCTATAAATAAAATCATCCTCTGAAGACCTTGTGTTTTTTTTTCTTCTCTGTAGATTTTCACACACACACACACACACACACACACATATATATATATATATACATACATACAGATCTTCGGAGGAAGAGATGAAAACAAAGATATTCTTGGTATAGTCATTGAGGTGAAGGTAATGATGAAAAAGTTGTTAACAAAGATGCCGATGCTGATGGCTGACTAGTGATGAGGGCGGAGTCGACAAGAAAGACGGTTACAATTAGATGAAAAGTGGCAGGCTGTGCAATGAAAGCCCATTTGTTGCCGTCTGTCAAAAAAACGCCGCTACATAAAAGGCGGTGTTCATCTCACTTGTGGCCGATGAGGTCTCGCAGACGAGATTTGACAACTGCATAAATAACGAGCCAGCACAACAGGCCGTCCGTCCGAACAGGTGAACGTAATCCGACCTGCTAACGTCTGCCGCATAAACTGAACCTGCCGTAGAACAGGCTCCACATTTTTTTTATTTTCTTTATTGAGTTATTTAACAAATACGAAGGTGAGTCAAAAGTTTTGCTATATTTTAGTAGTACATGCTAATTGACGACATGTATATGACGTGACCAAAACTGTTCAAGCTGTGGGAGGTATCTGCTGTTGTTGATAGTATCGTGGTAGTTGGTGCGTTGAAACGTTCCACATTTCTTCATGAGGTGTGATTTGAAAGAAACGAAGAAGAACTTACAATGGAATCTTATTCAGGAACTTATTCTTTACGTTTTCTAAGTGAGACATAATTCCACGGAAGCAACCGGTGAAAGCACACTTGATTACAGCATATTAAACATAAGGTTGAAGAAATTTCGCTCGAGTTACAAGAACCTCGACACAGAAATTTGTCAGTTTGACTTAAAATCATAGATTTTTAGACCGTGGGGAAAATTCGGTGAGTAGCACGTCGAGAGAATCTCACAGTCCTGAGTGATTCATCACCTTCACCAAATTGTGCCTCACGTACAACCAAAATATTGCAAAACTCTTGATTCCCTTTTGTGTTTTCACTGTTTTTCTTAAAGTTTACTAATGTTTTCCAACATAAGTAATGGTGGTGACTGTAGTCGAGAGAGACCGAAGGCCGCCTTTCTCATTGGCTTAGTGGATAGAGTGTTCGCCAATGGTCCGGGAGACCGGGGTTCAATCCCAGGTCGAGTCATAACAAAGACTTTAAAAAAATGGTACTTGATACCTCCTTGCTTAATACGGTACGTATCAAGGGTAAAGTGGAGCAATCCAGGGAAAGGAGTAGCGCCCTTCCCTACACCACTATGTAGTAGCTATTGAAAATGGAACCTTCGGGTCGCCCTCGACTACAACAACTTACTGGACCGAGGAGTAGGGGATGGGCGATGCTTGTTTTCTTGGATTGCTTCATTTTGTCCTTGATCCATAACTTATAATGCCATTTTAAGCAAGGAGGGATCAAGTACCATTTTTTAAGTCTTTAGTATGACTCGACCGGGAATTGAACGCCGGTTTCCCACACCATGAGCGATCACTCTAACGATTTTGCCAATGGGTCGTTCAAGTACTCCACATTCACCCAAGATCTAAAACTGAAGCCACCCCATCAGAAGGTTGTTTTGGCTTGGTTTCGTTTTATGGCATATCAAACATTCTAAATTATTTGATGCCAAATATTTTTGTACATAAATATTAAATATACGATTTATTTCACAACGTGGGAAGAGTTTGATTTGAGAGGTCATTTTAGCATAAAAAGTGTATTTGCGATTACAGACATTGGGTACTATAGAACAGAAGGAAATTTGTACATACGAGGATCATTAAATAAGTTTCCAGACTTTTTTTATATAGGCACTTTTATTGATAGTACACACATTAAACTCTAGTTCCTTTCGAAGTAATCACCTCCGGTAGCAATGCACTTGTTGTACCGTTCTAATAACTTCTGGAAGGCCCCAATGGAAGTCCTCTTGTGCAAGCGTGACAATGACCTTCGTCACAGCCTCTTTCATCTCCTCAATTGTCTCATAACGATGGCCTCTGAGCTTAGGGAATAACCAAAAGTCACAGAGAGCTAGATCTGGACTATAGGGAGGCTGAAGAACTGTTTTGATGCACATCTTTGTCAAATAGTCTGTAACAAAGATGGAATTGTGGACTGGTGCATTGTCCTCGTGGAAATGTCACTGACCCGATTTGAAGAGTGCTGGCCTCTTCCGACCGAATCTCTTCCTGAACTCCCTTAAAACCTCAACACTGTAACCCTAAGCCTAACCCTTTGTCCAATCAACTCTGGTGTATTGACTTCCTTACTCCTCCCACACCTCTCAGCATCCCTCACAGACTCCCAGCCTTCCTTGAATCTCTTATGCCACTCAAAAACTGATGCTCGATTCGTGCAAGATGCTCTAAATGTAGCCTGAAGCATTCCATACGTTTCTGTGGCATTTTTTCCAAGTTTAAAACAGAATTTTATTGCATATCGTTCTTCTAAAGTGTCAGATTGCATTTTTTAAATTCACCAGCTGTGATAATCAGGCTTTAGTAAGGTGTATTCCAATTGCTGCTGTAGCTGTTCATTTGAGCCTGAGGCATTTTTTCCATGTTTAAAACACAATTTTATTGCATATCGTTCTTCTAAAGAGTCCTCACGTACAGATTGCATTTTTGAAATTCGCCAATTGTGACAATCAGGCTTTAGTAGGGTGTATTCTGCTGTAGCTGTTCATTTGAACCTGAAACATAAAAATTTGTCAGTCATCTCATAAGATGTATAGTAATAAGATAATGAATTTTCAAGAGTCTACGACAATTTTAAATGCCTGTAAAAAAAAAAGTCTGGAAACTTATTGAATCCACTACGTATATATTAAATATACGATTTATAAACACATTTTGTAGATAACATTTTTAAGCGAACCTAGCCTAATTTTTTTTACAGTTAAATGGTTTCACTTATTTCTATCTAATACGAACAATTCTATTTACTCTCAGTCATTTATTGCTCACAGTTTTTTTTTTCAAGTATTGCTATGTATCACCAACAATTTAATTAAACATCAGTCATTTGTTTACACACAGTTAAATGATCACACAGTTCGGTTTCAAATAATACAATTTAGCATAAGTGCACGCTTTAAAATGTCAAACAGTTCCATTTGACCCATAGATAGGACCCAATCAGGTTCTACCACGCTAAGCCAGAGTGGAACTGGGAGTGATAGCAATGAAAGATCATGCATTACTGGAACTTCACCATTAGATTGTCAGGTGTCATATCCTAGACACTTTAGGTGTCTTACCTGTCTACAGAGATGCAGTCGGGGTATTCTACAGCCCAAGCCGACTGAGCCATCTGATGGTTTAGTATCATTTCTGGTAATGACAATGAAGAAGTACTTAACACACTCCAGAGCACCAGAATTGGACCCTCACTATCAAATGCAGTTTAGTCTCATACAAAGGACACATCTTTTGGGAGGCAAGGGTGTACTGTGTATTCTAAATCCAGTCGATGACATGTTACGCTGCCCGCCACGAATGTTTGAGCCACTTACTGGACATATTTTCTCTCTGCTTCTTGGATCATTTTTCTGTCCTCAAGGTTAAATCAGCCTCTTTTTTTTTATCTTCAAATAGTGCACATAGGTCTCAGACCAGATTTTCTGAGAGGTGCGTAGCTTGGTTTCTGTTACGACAAAAAATATCTTTATGACTATTTATTTTTCTCTCGTGTTCATCCTGGAAGTGGGTGCGTATAACTAGCTAAATTTTGGTTTGAATTTGCCATATGACCAATGGCTGTCGAGGTGATCACTTCCGTTTTTGTTGTTAAGAGGAGTTCCGAGAGGTTACGACAAATGTCTAACACCTTCATAAATCAACTTGACACGATTTGACTCGTGAATGTTTCGTAAACTATCATTTTTTCTGGAGGTTCTTTCCTTTTTTTAAATTATTATCAAATCATATTTTAATTGATCAAATTTCCCAGAAATTTTTTCTATGAAAGTGAAATGGCAGTCAATTGGCAGAGCAGTATAATTTTGAGAGGTGCCCGTGGTGTAATGGTTATCGTTGTAGGAAATAGATACGGCGACACGAGTTCAAATCCTGGCCGCGACTGATTGCATTTCACGTAGCACTAATATCCTTGGAAAAGGTATGAATCCAATTATTCTCCCTCCAGCTATGAGTAAATAGTAGGGCAGACTAGGTTATTCAGCTTTGGTGAGGCAACTAGTCTAGGAGAAGGAAAACTCTGAATTCAAACCTGCTAAACTCCGCTTAAAAATTGACCTTGTGTCATATCCTGCCCGAGCGGAGGGGTTGGTAAATTTAAGTCTAATTTTGAGGGTAACCCCTAAACCAGGGGTCTTAAATACGCAGCCCACTAAGTATTTTTCTCTGGCCGGTATCAGAAAAATTTTCGTGACTAATATTTTCCTAAAACTTGGTAATTTCACCCTCGCCCCTGATGATATTTCTTCCCATTTGCTTACTCTTCAAGATCAAAAGCTGAAAAGTAGAAATAATCCAATTTTATATACGTTTAAAAAAGAGGTTATTTAAACCCATGCCGACTTGTTTCAAAGACCTATTGTGGTGGCGGGATTACTGAGATCGTTGAAAATTGACTCTTAGGAGTCTTTTTTTTATTTCACAACGTTTGAAGAGTTTGGTTTGAATGCTCATTTTAGTTTAAAATGTGTATTTGCGATGAGAGATATTGGGTACTAGAGAACAGGAGGAAATTTGATTCATTAAGGAAGAAGAAATGGATTCGTCAATTCATATTGGCATGCGGAATATGTACCTGAGATAACAGGCAGCACAACTAGATAGAAAATATTTGTGAGCAGATTGCTAAATAAACAAAAGTAGATCTGCTAATTCTTTAAATATGATAAAAGGTTGAATTTTTCCCCATTTCGTTAACATCTATAACACTTTCAATTTACCCATGAGATGTAACCAAATAGAAAAAAAAAAAAAAACGAAATTTTTCAAAACGGAAAGGAAAAGAAATTATCAGAATCAAAAATGGAATAAATGAAATTTTGAAACTTGGTAAAGATTTCGCTCATCCATCCCTCCTCTCTTTTGGTCCGTAGTGCCTCTTCTCCCGGACATAGGGACGATTTTGAGGTCTTGAGTTGGAAATCTCTGCAATAGACGAAGGCAGATTATTAAGTCGATGTCCCGATAAGTAAATTTTGATTTGAGATACGGAGTGAATAGTTTTCAAATTATGTTTTCTATTGAGAAACGTTGGCTCAAGTGCGTTGACAAAATTGGCTCTTTGGTAATATTATATGTCACTCTTGTTGAAATATACAATGCCAAAGTAAGATCTCTCTCTCTCTCTCTCTCTCTCTCTCTCTCTCTCTCTCTCTCTCTCTCTCTCTTAGCAAGCAGTTATGGTTTGATTTAGTTTTATGGCACATCAACCTTTGTAGGTTATTTAAAGTCAAATCCATTTTCATACATATAAACAATTCTATTTCAAACAATTCAGTAATCTTTTGTTTACTCACAGTTTCAATGTCAAAACAGTTCTATTTCAAACAATTCAGTTTAGCCTAAGAACGCAGATTCAATATCAAAAAACAGTTTCATTTTAAACAATTCAGTTTAGCATAAGTATGCAGTTTCTTCCTTTTTGGCCCACTGATAGGACCCTATCAGGTGCTACCACTTCGGGCCAGTGTGGATCTGGGAGCAATGGCAATGAAGGAGTACTCTGCATTCCCCAAAACTCCAGCATTACTTTCCCAGTCGGCTGGGGCTGTAGAATACACTGATTACTTCTCTGTAAAGGGATAAGACTCCTCCAACGAGTGTTCTGGATATGACACGAAACACTCTGATGATGAGGTTCAAGTAATGCTGGAACTTTGAGAAATGCTGAGTACCCCTTCATTGCTGTCGCTCCCAGGTACACTCTGGTCCAGAGTGGTAGCACCTGATAGGGTCCTACCGATAGTTCCAATAGAACTAAACTGTGTACTTATGCTAAACTAAATTGATTGAAATAGAACTGTTTTGACATTAACTGTTTGAAAACAAAAACTATACTTATACTAAACTGAATAGTTTGAAATTTAATTCGGCGTTAAAAGACCTGAAAAGAGTTGATACTTCGTAAAACAAAACAACCAACCATCCAGCATTACCAGAACCTAATCTTCAGATTGTTTATCATATTTACCCAACCCCTCCGCTCGGGCAGGATATGACACAAGGTCAATTTTTAAGCGGAGTTTTAACAGGTTTAAATTCAGAGTTAACCTTCTCCTAGACTAGTTGCCTCACCAAGGCTGAAGAATACAGTCTGCCCTACTATTTACCCATAGCTGGAGGGAGAATAATTGGATACATACCTTTCCCAAGGGTATTAGTGCTATGTGAAAATGTAATCAGTCTCGTCCAAGATTTGATCTCGTATCGCCGTGTCCATTTCCTACGACGATAACCATTACACCACGGGCACCTCCATAATATTCAGATTGTTTATTGTGTTATCCAGGACCCTCGCTGGGGGGTTACGCCTTGGCAGAGAAGCAGTCAGTATACTCTACAACCCCAACCGACTTAGCAAGGCAAGCAGTGATATGTTTTCTAATACTTAATATAAAATAATTATAGCTATTTTTAATACATAAAAATTTCACAGAGGTATAGACATTCGACTATATATAACACTAATAATATGTACATAATCAGATGATTTCAAGTATTCCTATCTAATGATAATAATTTATTCAAAGTTATAGTGTAATAATGCTTTTATCTGATACTAATAATTTTCAAACCGATCAACTGGGTCCTTATATATACTGCCACTCTAGGTCAGAGTTGACCTGTCATTGAAGAAGAGACTCCAGACTTCCCCAAGCTTCAGAACACGTACTTCTCCATCGGATGCGTTGGTCTGGTAGGGTGTTATGACGAAAATATGAATCATCATCATCATATCATGCCACTAGCACGGATATCCCTGACACTCTCTCGCCTCTCCTCTCTATCATTCATCGCTTCTGTCATGTCCTATATCCCGTATTCTTACAGAGCTGTCGTATGTAGGTTCGCTCTTGTCGCCCTGCTTTAGCTCAGCCATGTGCTGGGGTCCATAGGAGAACGTCACTTATGAGTTCACGCCTGTTTCTCCTGCAGTGTCCTGCATGTCTGGTTCGTCTAACTTTGATAGTTTTCGTGATGGGAGGTAGGTTGCCGTACAGCTGCTGCTTTGTGGGATGTTGCCTCCAGGACTTGTTCAAAATTGTTCGCAGCATTCTTGTGTAGTTACCATCAAGCACTTTCTCCATCCGTTTAGTTAGCGTCCATGTAGTGCATCCATATAGCAGTATCGACACATGACATAGCCCTTTTGGCAAATGCACCAGCCCAAGCCAAAACCCTGCAGCATAGTCTGGAATGAGCCACCGCAGGTATAGGCCTCCATGTCAATGCTCACAAAACGGAATACATGTGTTTTAAGCAAACAGGTGACATTTCCACACTAGGCGGTAGCTGTCTGAAACTAGTTGACAAGTTCACCTATTTAGGAAGTAGTATCTCATCAACCGAAAATGACATCAACACGCGACTAACAAAGGCATGGACAGCTAACGATAGTCTATCGGTCATATGGAAGTCAGACCTGACCGATAAAATGAAACGCAGTTTCTTTCAAAATATAAATAGTTTAGTTTAATTTCCACTTTTTCTCCCAAATCTTTATCTGATGAAGTTCATAAAAGAGCAAAACGTTATAATAAATAAGTAAAAGAAAAGTTTGGGGGAATATGGAGCACCCCTTTATTGCCATCGGAGTGGTAATTTGTTTGTTTTGTTGTTTAATGGGATACCAACCTTCTTGGTTAATTTAATGTCTTATCCATACTTCTAGAAGGACATTTGTGGTACTATTTAACTCATAGGTGGGAACATAAGGGAGTTCATACCTTTCCCAAGTGTATTTGTTCCGAAAGTGAACGTAATAGCGCGACTGTAGTTTGAACTCGCTTACTACGGTTCTGCAGGCCAGCGCTTTAACCATAACACCACTATGACACCCTCGGGGTGGTAGCATCTGATAGGGCCCTATCTATTGGTCAAATAGAACTAAACTGCGTACTTATGCTTGACTGAATTACTTGAAATATAACTGTTTTGATATTAGAAATGTGTACTTACGCTAAACTGAATTGTTGGAAATAGAACTGTTTTGACATTTAATTGTGTGTGGACAAAAACTATACTCATACTAAACTGAATTGTTTGAAATAGAACTGTTTGATTAAACTGAATAACTAAATAGAAATGATTTTGACAACTAAACTGTGTACTTAGATTTAAACTGCGTACTTAAGCTAAACGGAATTGTTTGAAATGCAACTGTTTTAGCATGCTAAACTGAACTGTTTGAAATAGAACTGATTATTTGTATAAAATTGGATTTGGCATTAAATAACCTACAAATGTTGATATGCAATAAAACAATAACCAACAAACCAACTTTATTAACCGGTTACCATACCAAATCTAAAAAGTTAGTCTGTCCTACTATTTTGTCCATAGCTGAAAATTTTTTTTTAATTATTACCTTTACTAAGCGTTCCATTCCCTACGATGATAACCGTTTCTCTGATAGATAGATAGATAGATAGATAGTTGAT
The DNA here is from genome assembly GCA_963585895.1 of Sepioteuthis lessoniana. Taxonomy (NCBI): domain Eukaryota; kingdom Metazoa; phylum Mollusca; class Cephalopoda; order Myopsida; family Loliginidae; genus Sepioteuthis; species Sepioteuthis lessoniana. The sequence goes on along the minus strand of OY757925.1, from coordinate 63,040,351 downwards.
GAAGATCAACTTACGGTGAAGAGATGGCAAACGAGCTAGTCGCTTACATCTTTACATCCCTTGTGGGTTCTATGTTTCACTGGGTAACCGAGACACCATCTCTTTATCAGACAAACCAAACCAATCTAATAATTATCGCTTTATTTTTTACTTTCACTTCACATCTTTTTACTTACTATCCTATCCCTTTTCATCAACTCTTTCTTTCTGAGAGTTTTAACATCATGTCTTCTCATTTTGCTCTCAGTATCGCGTATGGAAAGTAAATTAACTCACTCACCCGGCGTTATTTCCATCACCTCTGCGAGTGGTTCCAGCTGAGTGGCACCAGGAGTGAGGGCCATTGTCTTTCGCCCTTGGTCCATGACCAATATAAGCACTCCGCCTGCCCATATTTGCCTGCCCACGTCCAAGGTGACTGAACTTACAACAGACGATTTCTTTGATCACCGAAGCAGGGTTATTTACAGTTGGGCTTCTGAGCCAGCCATTCCAAGTCCCAAATGCGTCTTTTGTTGTTTAGTTCAATTTGAATATCGCCTTTTTGTTGCTATACGGCGACTTTATTTCTCCGGTTCTTATTGCCTTAGGGTGTCTTGCTTCTGTCTTCACAGCTGGTGACGACCTAAGGATCTTCAGCAAGGTTCTCTTAAGTACGTTGGTCATTGAGCTTTTCATGCTTCTAAATTGCCATTTTTTCTTGGTTCGTTTTGTTGCCCCGTCGGCTGGGGTTGTAGAATACACTGACTATTTCTCTGCTGAGAGCTAACACCCCCCCCCAATGAGTGTCCTGGATAAGACATTAAACAATCTGATGGTGAGGTTATAGTAATACCGGAGCTTGGGGAAAGCGGAGCACCCATTTACTGTCATTACTTCCAGATCCACTCAGTCCCGGAGTGGTAGCACTTGATAGGTTCCTATCGGTGGATCGGATAGAACGAAACTGTGTACTTAAGCTAAACTGAATTGCTTGAAATAGAACTGTTTTGACATTTAAACAGCGTTATTACGCTAAACTGAATTGTTTCAAATAGATCTGCTTTTTGACATTGAAAATGTGTACTTATTTAATGTTTAAACTTGATTCATTTCTAAATATTCAATTATAATCTTAACTTTTGTCATTTACAGTATTCGGACTATAGTCTTTATCTTTTTGTTATATCCACGACATTTCGGCCGATACATCCTTCGACTTCTTCTTGTGTTTCTTATCGCAGTTGGGAGCTTGCACGGACTTCGAACCTGTAGCCGTTATGGTACTTCTTAGTGAAATCATCTGGAGGTCGTTGGTTCAATCCTGACGACAGGTAATAATAAAAAGAAATACTCACTATAACTTAGCACTTGCACCTGGTTATGGTTAACGGAATTATAACAATCTACCGTAGATGAAATAAAGAGTTCGTTTCGAAGTTCCACGTAGGCTCCTTAGTTTGACAAGAAATACCAGAAGAAGTCCATAGGACGCATCAGTCAAATCGTTGTGAATATAACAATAAAGATGAAGTCAATACTCCGAATTCTCGAAATGATCAAAATTATCAAGCTTTACCTAAAAAATTTAGACTAATAATAATCTTAACAACTTACATTTTCAGCGCTGCTTCTCAATAATTTTTTTTTATCTCACTCCGCTGTATTGGTATATGTGGTATTTAGTATTCTTATCAAATAATAATAAATTGTTGAAAGTTATACAAGTTTAAGTGTTCTTTTCTTAAACTAATCCTTTATAATTATACGATTTCAAGTAACTATTCTATTTGACAGCTCAGTAGAATACACCGACTGCGTCTCTGCAGACGGGTAAGACCACCCCACCAACGTGTGTCCTGGATATGACATTTAACAATCCGATGGTGAGGTTTCATTGATGCTGGGGTTTTGTCGAATGCGGAGTACCCTTTCACTGCTATCGCTCCCAGGTCCACTCTGTCCCGGAGTGGTAGCACTTGATATGGTCCTATCAATAGGTCAAATAAAACTGATTGACATTTAAACTGAGTGCAAACAAATGACAGATATTTAATTGAATTGTTAGTGATACATAACAATACTTGGAACTATTTATTTTGGTTGACCTATGTTTAGTAATATTATATATCTGGTTTGGTTTGGTTTGGTTTGGTTTGGTTTCTTTGTTTAATGGCATATCAATCTTTGTAGGTTATTTAATGCTGAAGCCATTCTTTCTTTAAATAACCAACAGTGATTGATATGCCATTAAACCAAACCAAATCAAACCTAATGATGTTTGATTAGGTTTGATGCCACACAGTTATAAGACATAAAGAATTCATATCTAGTGAAAATTATCAGCCAACTGTTATTCAGTATCAAGTAGTCTTATCTGATACTAATAATTCATAAATCATATGGTTTCAAGTTGCTATTTCTATGTAATAAGAAACATTATTTCTTTGCACGGTTATATGGAATTCGAGAATCGCTATTCACGGTCAACTAGTAAGTACGTCCCTGCATTTTATATTACAAGGCTAAATTCTAACAAGCAATGTACACAAAAACATAATCCATTTATGGTTGCTTATGAAATCAACCTAAAAAGAGAATTAACATTAAAAATTAAACAGATAAAATAATATAATCATGTTGGTAGAATTTATCCGACGTTATTTTTATTCCTTTCAACATTAAAATGCATATTTACACTTTGTCTTTTACTAATCCACGAATTATAAACGGCTGTGAGTTAACCTTGCTTTTGTTGTATATTGACCTCCGACTCGGCCAAGCTGTCAAAATAGGAAATGCACCTGTGTAAATAACAGATGTATTCGGTCGAGGAATATCAGGATATAACCTTGACTGTCGATGGGGTTTAATTGAGTGCGAAATTGTGACGCTCGCAGGAAATTATTATATAACCCCAGCGACAGGAAGATCGAGTCAGTTGGAGAGGAGATGCTGGAATGAGGAACATGTCCCTTAGAGGCTGGGTCCCCAGGCTCCTGCTTGAGCAGCCCAGGAGAACGGGAAAGAAACGCTGTTATGGCTATAAGAGTGGGGGTCAATATGTTGCAGTTCTGTTCAGTCTCCAACTCCCTCTCACATACAACCCTTTCAAATAAAGTGAGAGGTATATTTTTCTAAAGAAGTGTCTTCGCTCGTCCTTATTGTGTTGAATATGTTTCTGCATGCATATGTATTATGTGGCTATACAACACTTTTATGATTTTTTGTCGCCTCAACGGATTTTTTTATAGACGCTGTTTGGTAAATTTGCTAACGCTTAATTGATTGCATTTCAACATTGAATTTTAAAAGTTTTTCGTGATATTTTATTTAACAAAATAGTTGACAAACGTGTTGCATTTGGCTGTTCTAGAGGATATCATACCAATTTAGAAAAAGTATCGACATTTTCTTTTCCTCTTGGAAAATCCGATCTCCTCGCAAAATGGGTGAAATTTGTTAACCGTAATGATTGGTTTCCAACGGATAATTCAGTTCTCTGTATCAAATATATGAAAACCATAAAAGCAAGGTAACTCACATCCATTTATAATTCGTGGATTATTAAAAGACAAAGTGTAAATATGCATTTTAATATTGAAAGGAATAAAAATAACGTATGATAAATTCTACCAATATGATTATATTATTTTATCTGTTTAATTTTTCATGTTAATTCTCTTTTTAGTCTAATTTCAAATGCAGCCATGAATGGATTACTTTTCTTTGTTCACATTATAGCCTGTTAGAATTCAGCCTGGTAATGTAACATCCTGAGGCGTATTTACTCGTTTGCTGAACCCTATCTAATATCAATATAACTATATTTGATAATTTGTTTGTACTGCTTGTAGCGCTTATGCTTGGCTAAAGTAAGTAAAGTTGGTGACTTTAGTCGAGGGTGACCCAAGGCTCCCTTTTCAATAGCTACAACAATGAAGTGTAGAGGAGGTTGCTACTCCTTTCCCTGGATTGTTCCACTTTACCCTTGACCCACACCTCATAATGCTGAATGTTATGCGAGGCGGCATCAAGTACCATTTTTTGAGTCTTCGGTATGACTCGACCTGGGATTAAACCTTGGTCTCCCGGACCACTGGACTAAATGTGTTGAAATGAATAACCAAACAACATAGATTGAGTTGAAGAATTACAACAAGCATGTATTTATTAATAAATAACAACGAAACTGCAATGCAAACAAGAGAAACATAGAAAGATGTGTTTCTACAAATAAGTATTCAACGAAAAAGTCTTTTCATGCAAAAGACTATTTTTGCGAAAGAGAGTTCACAAAAAATCTATTCACGCGAAAAAGGGTTTGTTTTTTTAAAGAACAGAGTCATTTGGATAATGTATGTTTGTGGGAATCTTTGATAGAATTAAGTGTTACACGTATAAAAGAGATTGTCTAGCATTTCAGTATACTTAGGCAAAAATGCGTTCAGTGTTTTGCAATGTAGTAGTAATAGTAGCACTATGAAACAGTAGCGTCAGCTGCAGTAGTAGAAGTAGTATCAATATATCAATGTATGACAAAAATATGTGTGCGGGTGTGTTGCTGATTATTATAAATTTAAAGACTGTAGAATCTTTAGTTATTTTCAAAAACTCAAAATGACTGGCTTGGTACTCAGTAGTTTCAAGTCAAAATTTCATCCTCAACGTCATTGTTTTAGAGTTTAGTATATTGAATGTCAAAGATTCCTGCAAAAATTGTGACTGAACTGCCAGGCGAAGATATTTTCGCATATTTATAGGTTTTGGGACAGGAAAAGTGGATCAACTTAGGGTTTTTTGTATTTCAGGCGGGAATCAAGGTATACGCCTACTAGTGGGTTTTGGACCAATCGAAAGTTGGGGGTCAATATATTGCAGTTCTGTTCAGTCTCCAACTCCCTCTCACACACAACCCTTTCAATAAAGTGAGAGGTATATTTTTCTAAAGAAGTGTCTTTGCTCGTCCTTATTGTGTTGAATATGTTTCTGCATGCATATTTTGCCGCTGTTTGCACCGAATTTGACTGGGTTTCCGGTTTAAATGAAGGGTTTGTCCAAAGGTTATATAGCTGCACGCATTCGTATCGAATATAGATGATTTTTTATTCAGATCCTTTTAACTCCTAGATGGAGCTCTAACACGGGCTAGCATTTCGGGTCAGAGTTAACCTAGGAGTAATGCCAATGAAGGGGTATTTCATTCTCCCATGAATAATTAGAACCTCACCATCAGATTCAGTTTAATATTATCTATTGGGGTCTTACCTCTCTTGAGATGATAATGTGAACGTATTCTAGGTCCCACGGCGAGGAAAGTCATTTTTCGTAATGGCATAATAGACTTTATGGATGATATGCCGAGACGACAAGGTAAACAAGATCCCCTTGAAAATCTTGTGAGGTAAGTTCTAACCTTTTTTCATCCCCTGCTGTTTTCCAAATTGATTCAGACGAATCAAAATTACATTAAGAAGAATAAAGAAACATAAATAACTTCTTAAAAACTCTTTGATTTTATTCAAATTTCTTCCATGAAGCTTTGCCATCTAGCATTTTGATTGATTTATTCGAAATGAATAAATCAATTAAAATCCTAGATGACAAAGCTTTCTTTCTTTCTTTCGTGAAATACTCAGTCTTTTGTTTTGTTTCTGGGTTTTCTTTCGTTCATTTTTTTGTTCATTTATTTAGTCGTTGACTTGCATTATCTTTCACATCTTCATTTTATTTAGTTTCATTACGTTTCATTTCGTTTCGTTTCTTTCCATTCTTTCTTTCTTTCTTTCTTTCTTTCTTTCTTTCTTTCTTTCAACCATGTTTTCGTTCATTAGCTATTTCGTTTCTGTAAACTAATTTGTTTTGTTTTGTTTCATTTCGTTTCGTAACGTTTCTATCTTTCTTTTTGCTTGTATATTTGTTTATCTCTTTATTAATTGGTTAGTATTTTTCTTTCTTTTCCATGGTTCAATTTTGTCTTTTTTTTTTTTTTTGGTCTTATTTTTTTAATTTTTTTTTTTTTTTGGTGTTTTTGGTTATTGGGGATTCTTTCTTTCTTTCTTTCGTTTGTTTGTGCGCTACTCACTCATTTGGTGTGTTTCCTTTCTTTTTTCTTATCGTTCATTTGCTCGCTCGTTCGTTCCACCGTTCATTCACTACTCCTTTTTTTCAATCCGCTGCCTTTCTTTCTTTCTTTCTTTCGTTTATTTGTGTGCTACTCACTCATTTCGTGTGTTTCCTTTCCTTTCCTTTTCTTACCTTTCCTTTCTTTTCTTTCATTTACTCGTTCGTTCGTTTCTCCCTTCATTCACAACTCATTTTATTTATTTCCTTTCCTTTCTTTCTTTCTTTTTTCTTTCTATTTTTATTCTTTCTTTCTTTTATTTGTGTGCTACTCACTCATTTCGTGTGTTTCCTTTCCTTTCCTTTTCTTACCTTTCCTTTCTTTTCTTTCATTTACTCGTTCGTTCGTTTCTCCCTTCATTCACAACTCATTTTATTTATTTCCTTTCCTTTCTTTCTTTCTTTTTTCTTTCTATTTTAATTCTTTCTTTCTTTCTTTCTTTTATTTGTGTGCTACTCACTCATTTGGTGTGTTTCCTTTCCTTTCCTTTCCTTTTCTTACCTTTCCTTTCTTTTCTTTCATTTACTCGTTCGCTCGTTTCTCCCTTCATTCACAACTCATTTTATTTATTTCCTTTCTTTCTTTCTTTTTTCTTTCTATTTTAATTCTTTCTTTCTTTCTTTTATTTGTGTGCTACTCACTCATTTCGTGTTTCCTTTCCTTTCCTTTTCTTACCTTTCCTTTCTTTTCTTTCATTTACTCGTTCGTTCGTTTCTCCCTTCATTCACAACTCATTTTATTTATTTCCTTTCCTTTTTTTCTTTCTTTTTTCTTTCTATTTTTATTCTTTCTTTCTTTCTTTCTTCCTTTCTTTCGTTTATTTGTGTGCTACTCACTCATTTGGTGTGTTTCCTTTCCTTTCCTTTCCTTTCCTTTCTTTTCTTTCATTTACTCGTTCGTTCGTTTCTCCTTTCATTCAATACTAATTTTACCTCTTTCCTTTCCTTTCTTTCTTTCTTTTTTCTTTCTATTTTTATTCTTTCTTTTGAGTACTTTTTTTATTCTGTTCACTTTTTTATTGCTCTTTCTCTATTTTATTAATTCATTCCTTCTTTTGATCATTTGTCAACAACTCATTCATTTTCTTCGTTTTTTCTTTTTCTTTTTGGTCTTCTATTTATTCATTTTGTTTAATATTCATTCGTTTGGCTCATTAAAAATTTATAATAATTTCATCTCATTTGTTTCTTCATTATTTCATTCAGCTAGTTGATATTTCTTCATTTTTGTGTTCTTTCTTTCTTTCTTTCTTTCTTTCATATGTTCACGCATTTCATTCATTTCACCTATTCACCATAGTGGAGGACACCATAGATATATTTCGACTAAAAATATCTAAAGTGTGTAGTTTTAAATAACCATTGGTTTTTCAGATTATTTTTCCAGCTTTGTTTTCCCTTATTTTTTTTTAGATTTTCGAAAACGTTTCGACTATTCTATATTTACAGACGGATTGAGAATCTATAAATTTTATGTAAGACTCTCTACAAGACATATAAACAAATATATATTTATATAAAAAGTACATATAGTCACTATATACGAGAGATATTCAATAAATAAGATAAATTTTTATCTAAGGAGTTGGCAAAAAGAACCACAGATTAGAGTTGCACCTTTTTTAAGGAAATCATTCAAGGAATTTTTTTTAAGTAAAAATAAAAAAAAAAATTTTCAGAATTTTTTTTCAAAATTTTATTTTCCAGGATTTTTTTCCAGATCTTTTTTTCGGATTTTCTTTTTTCAGGATTGGAAACTCTGTATTGCTTGGAATAAGTTTATAGCAAGAATTATTTTGATTTTACAAAAATATTTGTTTTGAGACCATTCACAATCGTGGCAAATCAAAAACATTGCACTAGGCTTTAACAGAGCTCTGTTATGAAGTTTATGCAGGTTGAGAAGTGCAAACCATGTGAAATTTACAGAATAATATGTGATGTGTGCGAAGAATCATGTTTTAGTTTAAAACAAAAACTGTTTACGAATTGACTAAGCAATGGTTCATGTAATGGCAACACACTGAATGTCAGGTAAAAAAAAGTTCTGGGCGCAGCGGTCAATAAGTAGGTTATACTATCAGTCTTCTCTGACTTGAAAGAATCCACCACTATTGATTATTTTAACTGTAACTAATGTTTCCTATGACCAACTCCTTAAGCAAAATTCACCTTATTTATTGAATATGCCTCGTATAAATTTATTAGGATAAAAAAAATTAACAAGAGATAGAGTCAAGAAAAAGAAATTTAAAAAGATAAATCCGTTAATGATAAATAATTTTAACAACAACCTTTATTGTGATATAGAAAAGCTGCAATTTTCAGTGGCAAGCAAGGCCAGATTTAATGATTGCAATTGTCCTTGATAAACATTACGAGGGGTTTGTGCGCCAAAGAGCTTTGCTGCGGTAACCAACTGTGAATTATTTATATTTCGATGTTGGCAGATGGTAATGTTTCAGTGCATGTCAAGTGTTATGTTTTCTCATTTGTCACCAGCAGCTGTCCCGGAGCGCCTACGTGGTTGGTGCGCACGGAAGTCTTGAAAAAACGACGGCCATTTTTTTTTCTTTTTACTTTTCTTTCTCAAGCAGCTGAAAGTTGTCATTGAACTCATTCAAATGATATCCCGCTTCGAAACTGTTTGATAGATCTCAGCCAAACACTATAAGCTTTATCGGCATCTTTGTTTCATGATTTCGATAAATATATCAGGTACACCAAAAACATTCCGGGAATGTGTTTGTCCGCATTTATCTGAATATATATATATATATATATATATAATTAACGAATTTCACTAAATGATCGATAGTACGAAACTGTTTGATAGATCTCAGCAAAACACTATAAGCTTTATCTGCATCTGTTTCACGATTTCGATAAATATATCAAGTACACCCAAAACATTCCGGGAATGTGTTCGTCTGTATTTATCTGAATATATATATATATATAATAAACGAATTTCACCAAATGATCGATTGTGCGAAACTCATTGTGTTGATTTACATATAATCTTTTAATATTATGATATTTGATCAATACTTTCGGTGCGTTATTGACTATAATAAGCATTGTTATAATTTTACTGATTTACACGTCGTTTTTAGACCTTAACTATTGATGCGTTGGTTGGTTGCTTGGTTGGTTGCTTTGGTTTTATGGCACATCAATCATTGTATCTTATTAAAGCCAAATCCATTTTTATCATATTTACCAACCCCTCCGCTCGGGCAGGATATGACACAAGGTCAATTTTTAAGCGGAGTTTAACAGGTTTGAATTCAGAGTTTTCCTTCTCCTAGACTCCAAGGCTGAAGAACCTAATCTGTCCTACTATTTACCCATAGTTGGAGGGAGAATAATTGGATTCATACTTTTCCCAAGGGTATTAGTGCTATGTGAAATGCAATCACTCTCGTCCAGGATTTGAACTCGTATCGTCGTGTCCAATTCCTACGACGATAACCATTACACCTCGGACACCTCCATTCAAATCCATTTTTATACATATCGACAGTTCTTTTTCAAACTATTTGATTTCGCATAAGTACAGATTCAATGTCAAAAATAAGTTCTATTTCAAACAATTAAGTTTAATATATGTATTTTTTTATTTAAACACAGTTAAAAATCAAAACAGTTCTATTTCAAACAATTCAGTTTAGAATAAGTACACAGTTTCAATGTCAAAAATAGTTCTATTTCAGACAAATCTGTTTATCTTGAGTACACAGTTGAGTTCTATTTGACTCATCAATAGGACCTTATCAGGTGCTACCACTCTGGGACCCAGGGGACAATAGTGCAATTGCGGTGAAGGGGTAATCCGCATTCCCCAAAGCTCCAGCATTACAAGAACCTCACTATTAGTTTCCCATCTATGGTTAAAAAAGAACTATTTTATATTTAAACTGTGTGCAAACAAATGACTTATGCTAAATTAGAAATAGAACTGGTCGATCATTTAACTGTATGTAATTAAACGATTGATATTTAATTGAATTATTAGGGATATCAGCACCGGACCATTGGCCTGATGAATAGAGTGTTTGCCAATGATCCGGGAGACCGGGGTTCAATCCAAGGTCGAGTCATACCAAAGACTCAAAAAATGGTACTTTATACTGCCTTGCTTAACACTTAGCATTATAAAGTAAGGATCAAGGGTAAAGTGAAGCAATCCACGGAATGGAGTAGTGACCTTCCCTACACCTGACTGTAATAGCTATTGAAAAGGGAGTATTTGGGTCACCCTCGACTGCGGTCGCTAACTTTAATTACTTTATAAGTGATATATGGTAATACTTGGAACCATTTAATTGTGTGCAGAAGAATGAGCTTAAGCTTGTTTGAAAATGTTATCATCAAACATGTTCATAAATCATTTATCGTTAATATATATGTATAAATGTGATTTAGAATTAAATAACGTACAATGGTTGATATGCCATAAAACCACACCATACCAAACCAATCAATCTTGGGAAAGGAAATACTATGTAGAGAAAGCAGTTGGGGAGGAAAGTAGTAGAAAGAGGATATAGTTGTGTGAGGAAGGAGTAGGGAGAAGAAGTACGATGGAAAGGAAGCAGCTGTGAGAGAAAGTAGCAGGAAATAAATATAAATGAGTGTGGGAGTAATAGAAGGAGGAAATAGTCGGGAGGAAATGTTGTAGAGAGAGGAATTAGTTTTGAGTGGAAGTAAGAAGGAGGAGAAGTAGCAGAGATAGGAGGAGTTGGTTGAGAAAAAAGTTAGAAGAATGTGCTACAATAGAAAAGTAGTAGTAGGAGGAACTAATAGAGAGAGGAAGAAGTAAGTAAAGGATGTAGTAAGGAGAAGATGTAGTTCCGAGAAGAACAGGTAGGTAGAACTAGTTGTGAGACGAAGTTGTAGGGAGAGGAAGTAATTCAGTGAAGAAATCGAAAGGAAAGGAAGTTGTAAGGAGAGGAAAAGAATATTGCTGTCTAACAAGTCCTGGCGACAATACCCCACAAGACACCAACTGTCCGGCCACCTGCCTCCTATCACGAAAACTATTCAAGTTAGACGAACCAGACATGCAGGACACTGCTGGAGAAGCAGGGACGAACTCATAAGTGATGTCTTGTTATGGACCCCCATACATGGCTGTGCAAAAGCAGGACGACCAGCACGAACATACATTCAGCAACTATGTGAGGATACGGGATGTTTTCCAGAAGACCTGCCTGAGGCGATGAACGATAGGGAAAAGCGGCGAGAGAGGGTCAGGGATATCCGTGCTACCAGCACGACATGATGATGATGATGATTTTAAAGGAAATATATGAGACTATTGTTTATGAAAATTACGTGAAATGTTTAGATTTAGATTGTGTTATCTAACGTGGTATAATGGTTAACAACCCAGATTAACAAACCGTTCGATTTTCACGAGGTGGTCCAACAGACAGACCTTGTGCCACAGCTAAGCTTAATAACCAAATTTTTAATGTTAGAGGATTACTCGGGGTGTTGTGGCTAAAGTGTTTAACTGTGACATCGTTGAAGCCGAGTTCGAACTCCATTCGTGCTATAATTTTCACTTTCGGACCAATACACATGGAAAAGTTATCAAACCCATTATCCCCCAAATAATGGGTTACAGAGTACCGCCACTGCTATTTTACAAGGTTAGCTAAAGCATTAAATTACCCATGAAGATTGATATGCCATTAATGGCCCGGGAGACCTTGGGTTCAATCCCAGGTCGAGTCATACCAAAGACTGAAAAAATGGTACTTGATGCCTCCTTGCTTAACCCTCAGCACTATAAAGTAAGGATCAAGAGTAAAGTGAAGCAATCCAGGGAAAGGAATAGCGCCCTCACCTATCTTTCTGTAGTAGCTATCAAAAATGGAGCCCTCGAGTCCTCGACTATAGTCACCAACTTTACTTTTACCGTATATATATATATATATATATATATCATCATGCCATATCGCGAACACGGATAACCCAGGCCCTCCCTTTCCATTCGTCTGTACCATCTATCGCATTCGTCAGGTCCTCTAGATTACATCCCGTGCCTGTACAGAGCTGTTGTAGATAAGTTCTAGCTGGGCCTCCCACCCATCTCTTAAACCGTTCAAATCAAACGAACAAGACATGCAGGATACTGCTGGAGTAGTAAGGGCGAATGCAAAAGCGACGTTCCTGTGGACTCCTTCCCACGGACGAGCAGGTGTTAGACGATATATATATATATATATATATAAATCATGGACGTGGACGAGTATTAAAATACCATCTTACCTCGATACCGAATCTGGAAGTAGTCAGACGAAATCGGATGAGGTAGAGATGGTATTATATATAGTAGAGGAGTGTGGAATGCCCTGTTTTTCATTGGCTGTTACTGAATGACAGATGTCTATAAGAACGGCCGAAGTCCGGCCTTATTATTTTTTGCTTTGGTGGAGGCACGAGCGTAGCACGTCGCGATCAAGGAGGCGACTTGGCTCTTCCAGAGTCATGCCGGGGTTTCTGTCGGAGCCGATATGATGCATATAACCCGAAATCGGCGATGAATGCAGTGCATCACTGAAGACCTTCCTTGATGCATTTAGGGTGTATGATTGAAATATATATATAAATATATATATAAGTAGGTCGACTGTAGTCAAGGGCGACCGAAAGGCTGCCTTTTCAATAGCTACAACACCAAGGTGCAGAAGAGGGGTGATACTCCTTTCCATGTACTGCTCCACTTATCCTTAATCTGTAGCTTATAATGCTGAGTGTTAAGCAAGGAAGTATCAAGTACCATTTTTTTCAGTCTTTGGTATGACTCGACCTGGGATTGAACCCAAGGTCTCCCGGGCCATTAATGGCATATCAATCTTAATGGGTAATTTAATTTAATCTCCCGGAAAATTATGTCAGTATATATATATATATATATATCGGTCCATCGGCAAGGGCTTGGGAGACCGGGGTTCAATCCCAGGTCGAGTCATACCAAAGACTCAAAAAATGGTACTTGATGCTGCCCTGCTTAACACTCAGCACTATACGGTAAGGATCAAGGATAAATTGGAGCAATCCAAGGAATGGAGTAGTTCCCTTTCCTACACGTTGGTGTAGGAGCTATTGAAAAGGGAGTCTTCGGGTCATCCTCGACTAAGATCGCCAACTTTACAACATATATATATATATATGTACTCTCTCTCTCTCTCTCTCTCTCTCTCTCTCTCTCTCTCTCTTTTATATATATATATATATATATATATATTCCGGAGACGTGGTATAGTAGTTAACGTTCTGGACAGTGACATCATTGTTGCCAAGATCGAACTCCAGTCGCGTTATTGCATTCAAATTCAGTCTAATGAATTTCGGGAAGTTATGAACCCCCTTATCCTCCCATGTGTGGGTTAACTACTACTACTACTGTCCTTGTACAAGGATAGCTCTGGCATTAGATAACCCAGGAAGGTTGCTATGCCATTAAAACAAAGAAGAAAAATATATATGTCTTATTCAAAAATTCATTTACATTCCCTGTGGCGTTCCTGCTGTCATGCAGTTATCACCGTCGTTGGACATGGAGAAGACGAACCGAGTTCGAATCATGGACGAGGCTATTTACATTTCGAATAGCACTAATAACTTTGGGGAAAGGAAAGATATCTAAACATTCTACCCCCAGCTATGGGTAAATGGCACAGCAGACTGAACTCTTTAAGTTTGCTATGGCAACCACTGTATGAGAAAGAAAACTCTGACTGCAAGCCTGTTAAGCCCCGCTTAAAAGTTGTTTTTGTGTGGAATCCTGCTCGTTCAGAGGATTTAGTAAATATATAAATACACACATTGTTGTTGTGGGCGACCGTCGTCGAGGGTGACCAGAAGGCTCCCTTTTCAATAGCTACTACACTGAGATATAGGGGAGGGTTCTACTCCTTTCCCTGGATTGCTCCACTTTACCCTTGATATGTATCTTATATTGCTGAGTGTTAAGCAAAGAGGTATCAAGTACCATTTTAAAGTCTTTGATATGACGCGACCTAGAATTGAATCCAGGTCTCTAGGACCATTGGCGAACACACAAATATATATATATGCATATATCTATATGTATATGTATATCTATGTATATATTGCAGACCATAAATTAGCCCCTATGTGTTAAATACTACAACTATTGTCCTACAAAGATGACTTTGACTTTAAATAACCCATTAAGGTTGGCATGCCATTAATGAAAGAAAGCAAAACAAACCATAAATAATTACATTCCTGGTATATTTTATGAAATTTTTTTTTTCTTTTTAATCAAAAGTTTACGGATTTTATTAGATTAAGTGGAAGATTATAACATCGATAGAGGATAGCTATAAAGAAACTTTACAAATGCATGAATGAGCCGAATTTGAAAAAATACGTAGTACACCCATCACACGAATATTGGTTAAATAGATGCAGTAATTTTATTTTGGTTTACTGATTGCTTGCAGGTTTAACCTATCCCAAACATTCCAAGAAAACCTAAGGATCCTGCCGCTACGTTTGATGCAATCCTAGACTTTGATGTTTTTTTTTCCCTTTTGGAAGCTCAAAACATTTTTGAGACTTGATATAGTCTATTTTGAGATATACAAGTCCTTTGTACATTCACACAGATAAGCACACATACACGCACACACAAACACACACACAAAATCATATATATATATATATATATATATATATATATATATATATATATATACTGTTTTATTAAAAACCTACGAAGATAGGTTCACCCCGTTGCTGGAGCTTAGAATATGGCGACTGTATCCTCTGCAGAAAGTAATATGGTGAAATCACTGTTCTGGAGATCTGTAGAGTGGGGATAATCCCATTATAGCCACTTGGTTCCGTAGAGTTAGTACCAATGAGGGGTCAATTTGGGGGTTAAATAGATCCATTTAAAAATCATTCGGGTTGGAAAAAAACTTGCTAGTACACCACCGAAGCTGCCCATACAGAAGTAAATATAGAAGCAATTTACTAAGCTTTTTGCTTAGATATAGCACAAGGCAGAATAAATGAGGCACCCAATGAGACTCAAACTCACTCGTGAAGGTTTGTACGTCAAACTTGTTAATCATTACTCCGTCCAAGGCACTAGTACAAAAGAGAATATAGCAGTAATTTACTAAGCTTTTTGTTTAGCAAAAGGCCGTATGAAAGGGGCACCCAATGAGAATCGAAGCCACTTGGGAAGAAATTTTCTTTCCACTTCTGGCTGGGAGCTTTTAGTTTTGTTTTCGAGGTGCTTTTTCTTCTGCTTTCTTCATTTACTGCTTTCCATGATAATTGCGAATTTCTGATTTTATTGGTTTGGTTTTGAATGTATACTTTTGGGTTGAGTCATAAATAATTTTACTTTAAATCAAATATAATTTATTTATGAATAATCAAACAATGAAAAAACTTCAATAGTATATTTGCCATTTCTATGAATCACCTGTTACCATTCATCCGGTTGCTTGCTAATTCTTTTCAAGTAAAATTCAGCTGGTTTAGACTTCAAGAAATTTTCTATAAACGTTTTTACCAGATTTTCTTGAGAAGATTTTTTTGATATTCCGAGCATTTTATGGAAAACAAAAATGAAGAAAATCACTTAGTACAAGATCTGATAAATATAGTGAATGGAGAGCAGAACAGCCAAATGTCAATGTTTTTTTCAGCGTGATCCTTGCTGAATATGATCTTTTATTTTCTTTGGGAAGCGCAACTATTCGTCTATTAAGGGGTACAAAGTGTTTTCATACATGTTGTAGCCGTTGAGAGTATATAAGTCTGCACTAAGTGTTACCAGAAAGAAACTAGGCTGTAATAATACCTTGAACATAACACTACCAATTTTCTTTTTCTATTACACTTCTGTGATTCTTAAATACTAAAAACATTATATATCGGACCTGCATTTCAAGTTCCTCCATTTTAGGGGCTTCAGATCATAGATTAATTTAGGATGCGCAGTCTTTCACAATTAAAATAAGAATGACCGATAATCATCATCATCATGCCGTGCCATCAGCATGGATATCCCTGACCCTCTCTCGCCACCCATCCCTATCGTCCATCGCCTCCGCTGCTGTATATTGGTTCGAGCTAGTCACTCTGCCTTTGCTTGGCCATGTGTAGGGATCCACAAGAGTACATCACTTATGAGCTCGTTCCTACTTCTTCAGCAGTGTCCCGCATATCTGGCTCGTCTAATTTTGACAGTTTTCGTGATGGGTGATAGGTGGCCATATAGCTGCTGCTTTGTGGGGGTGTTGCCTCCAGGACTTGTTCAAAATTATTCGCAGCATTCTTGTGTAGTTGCCGTCAAGCTTTTTCTCCACCCGTTTAGTTAGCGTCTATATAGTGCATCCATATAGCAGTATCGACACGACCGCTGCTTGGAAGAAACTGAATTTCATTTTATCGGTCAAGTCTGACTTCCATATGACCGATAGCCTATCGATAGCTGCCCATGCCTTTGCTAGTCGCGTTCTGATGCCTGTCTCGGTTGATGAGACACTACTTCCAAGGTAGGTGAATTTGTCAACTAATCAGAGAGCTACCATTTAGTGTGGAGATGTCTCCTGTTTAATTAAAGCACTAATATTCCGTTTTATGTGCATTGACATGGAGGTCAATGCCTGCAGCGGCTCGTTCCAGACTATGTAGCAGGGTTTTGGCTTGGGCGGGTGTATTTACCAGAAGCGTTATGTCATCAGCGTAGTCGGCGTCGGTAATTGTTTTTGAATGGTACCTTCTGCTTCTTTCCTTTGTTAGCTTGAAACCGTTTTCTTTTATTTTATCCATAGATGTTCTAAGCTCGTAATCTAGACAGAGGATGAAGAGGTATGGGGCTAGTGTGTCTTCTTGCCATACACCTGCTACAATGTCGAGTCATTATAGCTGCAACGGTTTCTTTTGGTAGGCCGTAAGCGAGAAGAATTTGCTCCATCTTTCCTCTGTAAATGGAGTCAAAGGCCTATGACCGATAAAGGCACTCTTTAATTAGATAATTTCCGGTTGCTTTTAGAACTTTGGAAGCTTGGAATGTGTAGTTACAACCTTCTTTTAACGAAAAGAGAAATCATTGAAGATTGAACCCTATAGTTATTCTTTTTGATATGTTTTATTTCTCACTGATTTTTCTTAATTTTCAGCGTATAGAAATTTACTGGATTTCCTTTACAAAGTAATGTTTCTTTTTCGTATTGCTTCGTTTTTCCCAAACAGCAATTGATTCCCAGGGACTTAATACTTATCAGTTGGTTTGGCTGATATTCACTCGGCAGCAGCTTCTATATAAATGGTAACAAAGGTTTCGTTATTTGAAATATGCATTTCAGATTTTACCTGAATAGTATAAAACTTGTTTCTTACAGTTACCGTATATTGCATACATCATTATTGACAAGTGAGGACGCGTCATATCGTGAAAAGTTAACTGTGAGCTTCGTATTTCAACACAGACCCAAGCAAAGCTTTGCTGGGATGATTCTGTGATTGGATGATACTCTTGTAAAAGGGTTAATATAACTCACAGTTCAAAGCACTTTTTATCAACTTCTTGTTTATAAATATGAAATATAGCTGTGCTTTAAAGTTATTTGAAAAATAAATGTCCATAGTTTTTCTTTCCTTTTTCAGAATTTAATGTTAAGGCTTGCAAGCCTATTCTCGGGATATGCTTGATATTTACCATTCCTGTTCGACTAGTTGTATAAATAGGATTGATTATATTCGTTTTTGTCTTTATGCGCATTCATGTCCCCACCAATGATCAGTATGTTATGTTTGGGAATGTGTCGGCCAAGGACAGATAGCCTTTTAAAGAAGGTGCTGATGTCCGTTTTATCACTGATATTAGTGGGACTGTAGCAAGAGGCAGTTTTTATGCAGGGGTTACCATTAAATGAAGGGAACATCATTCTCGGTTGGATTTTTTCAAAGGTATTTATTGATTTTAAAACGTAAGGACTAAGAAGCTTATTTACACGTCCAATGGTCGCATTGACCGTTTTTTATACGATCCGTATAAAAAAAACTCATCACCGAAATCACGGTAATTTACTTCTAAATGATCTTTGGTAATATATGTGTTACTGATTGCATATAATATCAATATTGTGCTAAGCTACTGACGCTACTAGCTTCATTTTACTTATATATATATATATATATATATATATATATATATAGGAGTACAAGTACAAATATCAATCCCATTGCCTGAAATGTCTGAAATTTTCAAACGAAGTATAAATAGAAGTACATTCCTCTATTTATTCATATTACAGATCTTTACACCAAAGCATATCATTTCTGGTAAAAACCAAACAATATTATGAATATCATTATATTTTATTTAAGTATAATTCAGATGTTGTTGTGTTATCTCTATATGTTATTTCATATATATATTTACCAACCCCTCCGCTCGGGCAGGATATGACACAAGGTCAGTTTTTAAGCGGAGTTTAACAGGTTTGAATTCAGAGTTTTCCTTCTCCTAGACTAGTTGCCTCACCAAGGCTGAAGAATACAGTCTGCCCTACTATTTACCCATAGCTGGAGGGAGAATAATTGGATTCATACCTTTCCCAAGGGTATTAGTTCTATGTGAAATGCAATGTTCTTATATATATATATATATATGTTATTTATATATATATATATATATATATATGTCCACAGTCGAGGATAGCCCGAAGGCTCCCTGTTCACTAGCTACTACACCGAGTTTTGCTCTAATTTACCCTTGATACGTACCTTATGAAGCTGAGTGTTAAGCAAGGCGGCATCAAGTACCATTTTTTGAATCTTTGGTATGACTTTGGTTTCCTGGACCTTTAGCGAACACTCTACTCATTAAGCCAATGGATGGTCTGCGGGACTGGGGTTTAATCCCAGGTCGAGTCATACCGAAGACTCAAAAATGGTACTTGATCCCGCCTTCCTTAGCCCTCACCACAATAATGTGAGAATCGATAGTAAAGTGGAGCAATCCTGGGAATGGAGTAGCACCCTCCTCTACACCTTGGTGTTGTACCTATTGAAAAGAGAGCCTTAGGGTCACCCTCGACTAAGGTCGCCAACTTTACATAATATATACATATAATGAGTAAATATATTAGATCTAAAAAAAATAATATAAATTTACTTTATATTATCATTATATAATAGCTTTATCACAGATATTGAGCACTCTACAAATTATACCGCATTTGGTTTGCCACAAACCTACGAAGTGAGATTGTGACAACCAAGACTGTTATATATATATATATATATATATATATATATATATATATATATATATAATGTTTAGAGTGTTTGCCACTGGTCCGTGTTTGGATTGCCTCGGTACTCATTTGCGCGAGTTCGGTTTTCATCGGCTCGACTCGTGTGTTCGAACTCCGAATATTTGTTCAATCACTAAAACATTTCTTACTTAAATTTTTGGATCGAACTCTGAATTTTTCCATTTGAGAGTCGTTCGATAACCATTTTCAGCTGTATATATATAAATATATACGTGTGAGTGTACAGTGCGTGTATGTATGTTTTTGTGTGTGCACGTGTGTGTATGAGTACGCGCGCGTGCGTGTATGTGAGTGTGTTGCTGCATATTGTAGGCATATATTATTATCTTATAACGTTTTTCTATGTTCGCAAGCGATAAGTCGCAACTGATAATGAAGGCAGGATAATATTTATCCGAAATCTCTGATGTTGAATACCAACTAAGTAATTTTGACCATCATTGGCAATTGTTGAATATGTGCGTACAATGCACTGTAGATTATATTTCAAAATCTAGGAATCATTCTAACAATAAATAAATAAACAGACACCCCACATCTAGCAAAAGCTCCATCAGCTTTGGAGGTACAATACTCAAATGCATCCGACACATATGTTTAATTCTATAGTGTCTACGATATATAGTCACGTGATACGAATCTGTGAATTCTACTCATTCACCCCAGGACTTTTGGACCGCGCATTCAAACACGACGTTAACTCAATCCAATGAAAACTCTAATTTACGATATTCATTGATCACATAAAACATATCGTCTGTCAGCTTTAATAAGTAGGGAAGTAAAGTTGTCGAACTTTATTGAGGGTTACCCGAGGGCTCCCTTTTCAATAGCTACTACACCAAGGTGTAGAGGAGGGTGCTACTCCATTTTCTGGATTTCTCCACTTTACCCTTGATCCTTGCTTTTTAGTACTAAGTATTAAGCCAGGTAGCATCAAGTACCATTTTTGGAGTTTTCGGTATGACTCGACCTGGGATTGAACACCGGTCTCCCCGACCATTGGCAAACACTTGACTCATTAGGCCAATGGCCCGGTTAATAAAATATGCCAAATATATATATATATATATATACACCCCCTTCCCCATGAGTATCCTTGAATATGACACTAAACCATCGGATGGTGAGGCTTTCAATCTTGGAGATTTAGGGAATGTGCAGTATCCCTAAATGGCCATGGCTCCCAGGTCCACTCTGACCTGGAGGAGTAACCTCAGATAGGGTCCTATCTATTGGTCAAATAGAAATTTGACATTTAACTGTGTGCAAATAAATGACTAATGCTAAATTGAATTGTTAGAAATAGAGTTGTTTGATCATTTAATTGTGTATAAACAAATGACTGGTGTTTACTTGAATTGTTAGTGATAGATCACAATACTTGGAACGATTTAACAGGGCACAAATAATGAGCTCAAGTTTATTTTAAAATGATATCAACAAATATATTTGCCAATTATTATATTCAATATATATATATTTACTGGGTTTGGCATTTTATAACCTAGAATGGTTGATATGCCATAAAACCAAACCAAATCTTAATTCTTATTCAAATCATAATTTGAAAAAAGATCCTTCACAAGGTTGTTAAAGAACTGCTTCCCTCCTATCCCCTTGCAAAAAGCATGAATCTTCATCTACTGCTTCCAGGTTGGAGTAAACAGTAGGACAGACTAAGCTTTTCAGCCTTTGGTATGGCAACTAGTCTAGGAGAAGGAAAATGCTATATTCAAACCAACTGTACTCCATTTAAAATTTCCCCTTGTGTCGCATTCTGCAGAGATTGCGTAACTACATAGTTATATTATTTCTCTCTTTTTTCTTTCTTTCTTTCTTTCGTTTTGCTTTGATCCCCTCTGACTTAAATATTCTGTTTTTTTCTTTCTCTGCGTCACTTGGAGTTGTTTATGTCTTTTCTGGTTTTTCTTTTTTTTTTTACCTGGGAACCTAACATGGAATAAGGATCAGTGTGCTTGGCTAGAAGATTATTGTTTGTGAGTTTGATACGCACTGGGTGCTGTAGCATTTTAACCGATTAAAGTTAAGCTCAGTGTATTACAACTTATTCTATTTTCACTTGATATCTTTCTTTTTTCCGCCAGATTGACGGGGTTTAGAATACGCTGACTGTATCCCGTATGTAATTATTGTTATTAGGAATACTTAAAACCATACAATGATTTGGAAATTATTTGTATTAGATAAGAATACTTGATCTCATATAACTGTAAATCATTTTTGCTAAGAATAGTCTCTTGAAGCTGTAATTGTTCAATAAAGTAAAGTTGGTGACCCGAAGGCTCCCTTTCCAATGGCTACTACACCGAGGTGTAGCGGAGGGCGCTTCTCCATTCCCAGGATTGCTCTACTTTACCCTTGATCCTTACCTTATAATGCTGAGTGTTAAGCAAGGCGGCATCAAGTACCATTTTTAAGTCTTTAGTATGACTCGACATGGGATTAAACCCCAGTCTCCCGAACCATTGGCGAGCACTCATTAGGCCAATGGCCCGGTTCAATAAAGGATTATAATTCGTTACTTATGATTGAATAGAAATGATTACTTGAAATCAAATAATTATTAGGAATACTTGAAACCGTACAACTGTTTGCAAATTATTTGTATTTGATAGGAATATTTGATATCATGTGTATGTGTGCAAAAAAACCTAAAGAAACAAAGGCACAAAAAATGTAAATATAAATATACAATAAACGCGATTTCCTAAACTGACGGCATCAGATATCCCTAGATGGGTTGATATGTCATTAACAACAATCACTCAATCGTTTTTTCTTCTTTCTTTCTTCTGTTCACTTGAGTCGAATGATTTTAGTTGACCTATGTTCTTGAATTCTAAATTCGCCAACCAAACGAATACCAATGATTTGAACTCACAGGCAAGTAGAAGTTTCTATTCGTACATAATAACACTGTTATTTATGGCAGAATCTGTCCTCGTAAGCAATGAAACTGTCTTTGAAAACTGCCCTATAGCAGAACTTGAACTTTAACTAGCGGTATAAAATATGAGTGCTCTCTGATGTAGTCGTTCAGTGAACAGTAGCCACCCTATTGGCTAAATCGACAGACAGAAATACAGAACCTATCAACTACTTACATAAACTCGCAGGTTTTTTGTTTATTTTGTTTTATTTTTAATTTTCAAATATTTTTTTTTATCGGATGGATTTCACACGTGTGTTCTTTTGACGTACGTCAATTCCCCACAAATCTTTCAATCCGCGCTGTTGGGAATCGTTGATCCGCGCGGGCTTCCATAGAAACTGTTTACCCAATAATGACAGTCAAGTCTAAGGAGGAGCCTTCTACGCCATCACGGGAGTAAAGAGGTCTTCGAAAGCCTTTGGTTGGGGAGAGAGAGGCTTGGCAAGGGAGGGAGGCTTGTTTTTCTTTTCTTTTTTTTTTTTAGCTGCTGAAATAGAAGGTTTGGGGAGATGTTCATGTCCCTTTCTCCCAAAGAGCAATCTCTGCCTGTCAACCCCGACCCACATCGCTCCTAGAAGCTCCGGCTTTGGTATTTTGCACCGTGGGATGTCTTACAGGGAGGCGTTCTAGCAAGAAGACGGGCAATCATTAGAACATCAAAAGGGTGAATACAAATAACGGGTTAAGATGGAGGGTGTTATTGGGTGGCTGGTAGCATGCTATGTCGATCAAGTCTTCTTTCTTTTCATCTACTATTACATACGCCTTTGGTGAAAAAAAAAGAGGGAGAGTGGGGTGGGGTTGGGGAAGAGGTCTGGGAAAAAAGGGAGGTAAAACAGCCACTCTAGCCTTCTTCGACATGTTGCACATGTTGATGTTAAATTCCTTCTCCCGCTTCTGCCACTGATTCCCTTTTTACCATAGTTAAACAACCAAGCAGTATTCTGGTTTATTTCGCTCATTTACTTAGCCAATACAGCCATTCACGCGTATGACTGTGCACGTGCATGCGTTCGCGCATGCGTGTATGTGTTTATACCCTTCTGTGAGAGTATGAGAGGTTTGACGTAATATCTCAAACTTTAAACCTCTATTTCTTTTAAACTTCTCTCTCTCTCTCTCTCTCTCTCTCTCTCTCTCTCTCTCTCTCTCTCTCTCTCTCTCTCTCTCTCTCCAGTATGCCCCGATCCGTATTTCTCAAGTAAGGATCTGGATCTCTACGGTTAGAGCAGGATTTTTCGTTGATAATTATTTCATTTTATTCTATTTTTAATTTATATTCCTATTTATCCTAAGTAAATTAATTGAATATCAAAATATAAAACATAACTAATTTATCATTGCTTAAAACAATTTACGTGAGAAAAGAAAAAAATAAACAAATGAAAACGCACTTTTGATTCTTGAATTATTCCTATAGTGAGGAGGATGGGTTTGGTGGAGACGATTTTTCAAATATTTTTGGTTTCAAGTTTTAAAATTTTACAAATTACAAAAAAGTTATAAATGGAATACTGATTCATGTAATACCTCCACAAATTCTTGGTAATACTGAAACTAACTAATGAAGATCTCTTCAGATAAATTGTTTTCTGTTTTCATGAATAGTATTTTGATTTTAATTTTATTCCTCAAAAATCAGATACCATGGACAAGAATTCAAATTTAGTGTATTGTATTTTAAGCTAACTTTTTAATTTTTCTTTTTTAAATCAAGCTCAGTCTGCTGGGGCCACAGCATATACCCACTGCATCTCTGCAGAGAGGTAAGACTCCCCCTAACAAGTGTCCTAGATATCACACTAAAAAATCCAGTAATGCTGGAGCTTTGGGGACTGCAGAGTACCCCTTTATTGCCATTGCTACCTGGTCCACTCTGGCTTGGAGTGGGTTGAATAGAAATAAACTGTGTTCTTGTGCTAAATTGAATTGTTAGAAATAAGTAATTTGACGATGACCCGAAAGCTCACATTTTAATATCTACGACACCGAGGTGTAGGAGAGGGCGCTACTCCTTTCCTGGATTGTTCCACTACCTTTGATCCGTGCCTTATAATACTGAGCGTTAAGCAAGGCGACATCAAGTACCATTTTTGAGTCTTTGGTATGACTCGACCCAAGATTGAACCCTGGTCTCACGGACCATTGGCGAACACTCTAACAAACCAAACCAAACCTTTTTTAAATTCATCTTTTTATTCTTACTATTAAATAATCTTTTTCTTCTTTTTATCCAAAGACATACTATAAACTACAGCTGGAGAATAAACCGACTGCATCTTTACAGTAGGGTAAGACCCCCACCCCTACGAGTATCCTGAACAAGACGTTGAACTATCTGATGGTGAGGCTCGAGTCTTGTAGCTAATAGAGTCCATCTATGGATCAAATGCTTAACCGTGTGCAAACAAATGACTGTTGAATTAAATTTTTAGTTTGGTTTGGTTTCTTTGTTTAATGGCATATCAACCTTTTATAGGTTATTTAATGCGAAAGCCATTCTCTTAGAAAAACTGTAGTTGTACTATTTAACCAATAGCTGGGAGGATAAGGGGGTTCATACCTTTCCCAAGGGTATTTACCCGAAAGTGAACGTAATTGCGCGACTGGAGTTCGAACTCACTACGATTCCGCAGTCCATCGCTTGAACCATTACACCTCGAGGACACCCCCTGAATTGTTAGTGTTACATATGTTAAAATCAAACCATTTAATTGTGTACAAATATATGATTAATAGTTAATGATTTAATATTTGATACTAATATTTATTAGTATTAGATAGGAAATTTTGAAACCATTTAGTTTGGTTTGGTTTGGTTTGGTGGGTTTTATGGCATATCAACCTTTGTGGGTAATTCAACGCCAAATCCATTTTTATGTAAATAATCAGTTCTATTTAAAACAATTCAGTTTAGCATGAGTACACAGTTTAATTGTCAAAAACATTTCTATTTCAAACTATTCAAGCAATTATATATAACAATTCAGTTTAGTGTAAGTACAGTTTCAAATGTCAAAAATAGTTCAATTTAAAACAATTCAGATAAGCATAAGCCTGCAGTTTAAATGTAAGTACAGTTTAATTGTAAAAAAACATTTCTATTTCGAGCTGTTCAGTTTAGTAAAAGTTGAGATTTTGTTTACACACATTTACATGTCAGAAAAGTTCTATGTTAAACAATTTAGTTTAGAGTAAATACAGTTTCATTGTCAAAAAACATTTCTATTTCAAGATATTCAGTTTAGCATAAGTATTCCGTTAGTTCTATTTAACCCATAGATAGGACCCTTATCAGGTGCTACCACACCGGGCCAGAGTGGACCTGGGAGTGATGGCAATAAAGTGGTACTCCACATTCCCCAAAGCTCCAGCATTGCTGAAACCTCACCATCAGATTGCCATATCCAGGACACTCGTTTGGTGGGGGTCTTACCCTTCTGCAGAGAAGCAGTCGGTATATTCTACAGCCCCAGCCGACTGGGCAATGAAACCCTTTAACGGTGAACAAAAGCCGAATTATTGGTATTGCATATCAATATTGTAACCATTTAACTATGTGCAATCGAAAAAAAATACTGTTAAATAGAATTATTAGTGCTAAATAACAATACTTGAAACCATTTATCTCTGTGTAAATAGAACTATTACTGTGAACAATACTTGAAATCCTTTGTGAGCTAACTATTTCACTTTGTGCAAACAAGTAATTGATGTTAAATTGAATTTTTAGTATTAGATAAGAATACTTTAAACAATTTAACTCAATGAAAACAAATAATCTCTGGATTGCTTAAGTGACCAACAAAGTTTGATATGCAATAAAATCCAACCAACCAACCAACCAACCCTTCAACGTCATTACTCCCAGGTTCACTCTGAGGTTTGATCTATAGATCAAACAGAATTGTTTAACCGTTTTAATGTATGCGAACAAATGACTGAGGTAGACTTGAATTGTCTGTGTAAAACAGCGATGCTTGAAATCTTTTAACTATTTGCAAAAAAAAATATTGATAACAACACTAGAAACCATTTATTTAAGTGCCGCCAAACAATAGTAATACTTGTATGCAAACAAATTAGCTCGAACTCCTCTAAAATTAAGATTACCTACAAACTATTCACTTTCAAATCATATATAGATAACTATTTAACTTTGTGGAAGCAAATGACTATTGTTACATTAAATTGTCAGCGTTACATTGGAATACTTGAAATCATTTAACCGTGTGCAAATAGATGATTAATATTAAATAGAATTATAAACGTTGGATAGAAATACTTGAAACTATTTAACTGTGTGCAAACAAATATCAAATGATTAATATTAAACAGAATTATTTTTATTGTTGATGTTGAGGGGTCTCTAGATTAAGGTGATGAGGAGTTTAGTATTATCAGTCTATTACCAATTCGAAGAATTAAAATATATAAACAATAACACATTGATTCATTTGAGGCCATTTTCCAAATTATATTTGCTGTCTGGTGCTTTTTGTGTTTTATGTTATGGGACAAACCCGGATTACACAGCTGCTAAGTCCATTCCCCCACAAAGGGGTCATAAAGTTATAGCAATCCAAAGAAATAATAAATAAAAGAATAATTTATAAGAGAGATCAAACTTATTGTATTTCGAATAGTTAATATAGCTATCATTGTTTGTAGACGATTATTGTTAACCCTTTCATAACTTGAGTCCCATTTACTCCAGTGGGTATCCCGATATTGGTCTCCTAGATGAAAATGCAAGATGTTATAATCTCTAATTTTGCAGCAGATCAGGGGGTTTTTTTAGGGTTAAATAGAAATAGTTTCTTGAAAGTATAAAACTTCTTACAAATAAAACACTGATTTCAGGATTTAAAATCACAGCAATGACTACAAACCTAATCAGATTTGTATAATGTTATGGGTATGGAACGAAAGAATGTCTTTACCAAATACCCCCACCGCTAGAAGGATGCGACAAAAGGTCAGTTTTTAAGTAGGATTCTACAAGTTTGAATTCAGACATTTCCTTCTCCTAGACAAGTTGCCATACCAAAGCTAAAGAGCAATAACTGCAGAGAGAATAGTTGAATTCATACCTTTCCAAGGGGTGTTAGTGCTATTTAAAATGTAAACAACCTTGCCCAGGATTTGAACTTGAGTCACCGTGTCTATTTCCCGCTACAATAATCGTTAAAGTACGAACTCTAAAATATATCAAGTGCTTAAGTTCTAATTCAAAGAGGCCGCTCTAATAAATGTCCTTCTCTGACAACTGAATTATCCCGATTTGGTTCGGTTGTTGGTTATTTAATGCTAAATCCTGTTTATATATATATATATATATATATATATATATATATATATATATATATAAAATAATGATATTAAATAAATATATATTATATATATATTTAATCCATGGAAAATAGTGTTCTGCCACCTAAGGTTTCTTGAAGTTTATAACAACATTCATCTGGCAGTTAAGAAGATGGAATGAAATTGAAAATCGAAAATGCGACAAAATGCAGACAAAAAGATTAAGATTTCGTTGATGTGTGGTTGTAAGTATGTGTGTGTATATGGGTGTAGGTGTGCGCGTGTGGATGCGTGTTTTTAGTCAGGTCAGGAACTTAAAGCGTTGGTTATAGCAGAAATGGGTAACGAATGTGTATACATTTGTTTCGATATATTCATTCGTTAACAGTGGGACAAATATATATATATATATATATATATATATATATATATATATATATATATATATATATTAAATACAGGATTTGTAAATATGTTTTGGAGATACACACATTTAAATAATCAACTAGTTCTATTTCTAACAACTCAATTTAGCATAAGTCAACAAACTTAAACAATTCCAAGTATTGCTGTGTATCACTAACAATTCAATTCAACGCCAGTCATTTTTTTACACACAGTTAAATGATTAAACCGTTCTATTTCTAACAATGCAATTTCATTTGTTTGCTCTCAGTTTAAATGTCAAACACTTCTATTTAACCAATTAATAGGACCCTACTAATAGGGTCCTACCACTCCGGGCCGGAGTGGACCGGAGTATTGCAAAGGCAATAAAGAGGTATTCTGCATTCCCCAAAGCTCCAGTATTACTAAAGCCTCACCATCAGATGTTTTAGTGTCATATCTAGGACACTCGTTAGGGTGAAGGTCTTTCCTTTCTGCAGAGAAGCAGTCGGTGTATTCTGCAGCCCCAGCCAACTGGTCTATGAATTATTATAACTTCCTATGATTCCAATATATTATCAAAACAGATCGGAAATTCCCCAACAACAACAAAAAAAAAAAAAGAAGGTGGAGAATAGAATAAAAAAGGATAAAAATAAAACTGAAAAATCACAAGAACAGAAAATTGCAGGTCTAAAACAACACCACCAATGGTTTTTACCGAGGAACCTCTTTGATCTAATGAGTCTTCCGATTGCTAAATGTGGTGTACCTTTTTTTATCTCGGAAAATATTGAGAAAGAACAAACAACTAAACAAAATAGCTTTTTTACGTTCCAACGTAAATTTTAGCGAATGGCTTTTTCTGAAGTGATCGTCGCTGTCATCAGATAATAGATTGGATGCCAAACGTAGAAAAATAGAGCTTA
>OY757925.1:63006315-63008815 GCA_963585895.1 Sepioteuthis lessoniana | reverse complement strand
ATTTAGTATACTTGAAACTATTTAACTGTGTGCAAACAACTGATTAATGTTGAATATAATTATTAGTATTAGATAACAATGCTTGAAACCATTTAACTGTGTGCAAAAAAGGATTAATATCGAATATAATTGATAGTATGTAAAAGTTGGCATCCGTATTCGACCTGAAGGCTCATTTTTCAATAGGTACAACATTGGATGAATCAACTTTACCCTTGATCTGTACTTTATAATGCTGAGTTTTAATTAGGGCAGGATCAAGTACCATTTTTTGAGTCTTTGGTATGATTTGACCTATGATTGAACCCCGGTCACGCAGACAATCGGCCAACACTCTAACCATTAAGCCACGTGTACAAACAAATGGTTAATATTAAACAGATATAAGTGTTAGATAGGTATACTTAAAACTATTTAAATGTGAGGAAACAAATGAGCCCTTGCTCGTTTAAGAATTATATTACTTATGAACTGTTCACGTAGTTCGAGAGTTGGTTGGATTTTATGGCACATCAACCTTAGTAGGTCATTATATACCAAATCCTGTTAATAAAAATATATAAATTTGTTTCTATAAAAATGGATTTGGCATTAAATAACCAACAAAGATTATATACCATAAAACCCAAACAAATAGAACTGTTTTAATGAGTGTAAACAAAAACTGTACTCATGCTAAACTCTACTGCTTGAAATAGAACTGTTTATATATATATATATATATATATATATATATATATATATATATATATATATATATATATGAATGGATTTGGCATTTAAAAACACACAAAGATGATATGCCATAAAACCCAAACAAATAGAACTGCTTTACTGAGTGCAAACAAAAACTGTACTTATGCTAAAATGTACTGTTTGAAATAGAATTGTTTGTAGATATAAAAATGGATTTTGCATGAAATAACTTAAATGGTTGATATGCTATAAAACCAAAACCAAACCAAACCAAACTAAACTAAACTACACACCTGCATTTATATATTTATATACACCGAGTTAAGAAAAATCTTTGTTGTGTAGTGGTTAACGTGATTTCGATCTTCAGTTGCGCTATTACGTTCTCTTTCGGATTTTTACTCGCAGGAAATCAATGAATTTTCTTATCCTTCACTATCTATGGGTTAGATAGTTTTGGGATGTGAAAAAGACCTGCTGTATGGGCAACTGCTGGTCTTCAATACAACTTTCCCAAACGTATGCAAAGATTTATGTGCCAATCCATGATCTTGCCACACTGACAGATGTCATAATATATATATATATATATATATATATATATATGGGGGATGTATGAGTGTTTGCGTATTTCTTTGCGTGTCTATGTATGAAAAGGTTATAAAAATAGAAGATTCTCCCCAATTATCAACCCTTTCCAATTAATCACAGGCTAAACACTCGATGCCATTTTGAGGCTTCTTATAATTCTTGGTCGTTTTAGAAGTGACAGACGAGGATAACATGAATAGACTTCCTTTTTTCACTGCAAAGGAAGCGGTAAGAAAGAAAAAAAGCCTTTAAAGAAACAAAAAACAAAACAAAAAAAACTGGCATACTTTTTCGACTCATCAACACCTCCAAATCCAATATTATATTTATTTTCAATTCGCAATGTCAAACGTAATGGAAAAGTACCTGCCCTTATTTTCAATATTTATTTTCAATGTTTATTTTCAATGTTTATTTCCAACATTTATTTTCCATGTCCATTTACAATGATTATTTTAAAATGTTTATTTTCAATGTTTTTTCAATGTTTATTTTCGATGTTTACTTTTAATGTTTACTTTTAATGTTTATTTTTAATGTTTATTTTCAATGTTTACTTTTAATCTTTATTTTGAAATGTTTATTTTCAATGTTTATTTCTTATGTTTATTTTTAATGTTTATTTTCAATGTTTACTTTTAATGTTTATTTTCAATGTTTATTTTTAATGTTTATTTTCAATGTTTATTTTCAATGTTCACTTTCAACGTTCACTTTCAACGTTTACTTTCAATGTTTATTTACAACGTTTATTTTCAGTGTTTATTGACAACGTTTATTTGTCATATTCCCTTTAATCGCTTACTTTCAATGTTTATTTTCATTATTTACTTTCAAGGTTTATTTTTAATGTTCATATTTAACGTTTTTTCGTTTCTTTTATTTTCAATGTTTATTTACTATGTTTATTTTCATTATTTACTTTCAATGTTTATTTTTAATGTTTATATTTAATGTTTATTTTCCTTTCTTTTTTTTCAATGTTTATTTACTATGTTTATTTTCATTATTTACTTTCAATGTTTATCTTTAATGTTTATAGCAATATTGAAAAAGTCCTGGTGACAACACCCCATGAGACACCAACTATACGGCCACTTGCCTCCCATCACGAAAACTATACAAGTTAGACGAACCAGACACGCAGGACACTGCTGGAGAAGCAAGGACGAGCTCGTAAGTGATGTACTCCTATGGACCCCCAGGTATGGCC